>JARHVA010001184.1:1362500-1707500 GCA_037957365.1 Torreya grandis | reverse complement strand
GAATCTTGTGACCTTTTTACTCTAAATGGTAAAAAACACTTCCCTAAATCTAAAGGCGTGACTTGTTTTCCTCATTCCGATGGAGTCAGTGTAGTAGACTATATTATATCCTATAAATATTTTTCTTTAAGTATAAATAATCTTTAGGTTTTGACTTCTTCCCTACCTCTCACTGATCATGTTGTTCTCTCTTTTCATACACTACCTACCAAACCTAGTACAACTTCTTCCCCTGGGCTCTCTCACTAATAAACTAATATTCATTTTGACCATGCATAAGATGATAACTACACAGATATTCTTAAAACCAACCTCATGATCATTCATGAGAATTTAGACCCAATTGAGGGAGATAGTAAGTTATCCCAAGGAATTATGACTTCTGCCATTAATGCCTTCCCTCACTCCATTTGTATTACCAAACCCCATAATGCCCATGGTCACTGCCCTTGAAATGCTTGGTATGATGTGGATTGCAAAACTATTCACAAATTAACTAAGTGCATTATGACCCAAACCCCCTCCAAATTCAAGCTCATCCAAAAGTTATACATAACTATAACTAGGAACTAAAATGACAATACTTGTATAACAAATAAAGAGCTATCCTAATAAAATTTGATCCAATCCCAAGTCATTCTGAAAATCATTTTTACCCAAAAAAATATGTTTGTGCCATTGCCAACCCCCATACATGGTATATGTATGCCACCTTTCTCTATGACGTCCCAATCAACCCCCCATCCAAGTGAATCCTAGACCACTCAACTATCATTTCTTTATTGATAAGATGGTCCTTAAGGCCATTTTTTAAACTCAAGTCTAATAAATCCCAAGATCTGGAAAATTTAAAGGTTAAATTCCTCCATCATAGCCTAACATTTCTTGCTATCTATATCTTTAATAATTTTAATTTTATTGTTCCTCACGTTCTTATACTAACTTGGACATCCCATATTATTCATCCCATCTTCAAATTTGGAGATTGTCTTCAACCAAAGAACTATCATATCATCATGATTGGGTATACCTTGGCCAAGCTTTTTGTTATAGTGCTAGATGACTATATCTCCAAGTGGGTAAAGAAAAAATGACTTTAGACAAAAGGCTAGGTAGGATTTAGGAGGAGTCATCAAACAAGTGACACATATTAACTCTTGTTGCCATCAGTGAAGAAGTAAAGGCTAACAAATAGAGGGCATATTATTGTTTATTAAACTTATGTAAAGCATTTGATACAATACCACAGCATCTTTTGATTCAAAGGTTTAAAGACTTGGGTATCTTTGTTTTATTAATTACCCTAGTAATGACTTTATATGAGGTATTTTTTTGACATATTCATACCAAAATGGGCACTACATATATCATCCATAGTACCATAGGTGTGAAACAAGGTTGTCCACTCTCAACTATTCCTTTTGGGCTCTATATTGATGAACTGAAGGACCTTATCTCTACAATTTTGGGTGGAATGGGTGGTTGTAGCCTCTCTGGGATTTATATTGTTATTTTATTATTTGCAGATGACATTATTTTACTTTCACACTCAATTATAGAGCTTCAAAATTAGCTTGATACTTTAACCAATTTTTGTGATAAGAATCGTCTTGAAGTAAATCCTGTAAAGACAACAATCATGGCATTTAATGTAACCAAGAAAATTGTTAAGTTGTGGAGCTAAAAGCTTCAACCTTTGCAAACTGAGGAACAAAAGGTTGCTGAGTTCTACAGGAACCGGCGTCGGCAGCATGACCGACGTCGGCAGAGTCCAGTGCAGAAGGCCACCGGCGACGGCAGGAAGTCGGCCGATGTCGGCAGAACCAGACTAGCAGGGACCGGCGTCGGTCGCCTGTGTGTTCCCGAAGTGTTCGTTTCACGGACAGTTAGTTAAGTGAACGATGAGTTTGCATGTTAAGACCAGCGAGAGTCTTGGGCTGCGAGGATAATTGTCTAAATTAAGAGTCTAAGTTAGTGTTTGAGTTAGGGATCTATTTATAGACCCATTGGCATGTATTGTTTAAGGCATGAGATAGAAAGGAAGAGTTCCTTCTAGTTGTAAGATCTGTGAGTTGCAGGTTGTTGCAAGCTCATTGGGGATCTACATGTAAGTTTGGTCTTTGAATTGCAGGTTGCAGGTTCATGAGAGATCAGCTTGAAGTGCTATAGAGTGCTTGGTGTACCGGCAGGGTTATTACTGACTGGTTGGTGAGGTGAACACCAATTCTGTGTGTGAGTTGGTTGTTGGGACCATTTTTTGTGTAGGAGAGTGTGTGTGAGAAGAATTACTGTACACTTGAGGTGTGGCGAATCTCTGTAAGGTGAAAGAGTGTGGCGGCTCTTTGATGTATTCTTTTCTGTATAGTGTTAATACAAGATAGTGTATTGTCTCTCATATTCTGTGCTATTGGTGAATTCTAGTTACTTGTGTTTCTGGTTATTTCCGCATATTCAATTGCTTATATTTGGTAATCATATTATGCTCTTTCTGAGGAGCAAGATCCTAACGAGTGGTATCAGAGCATGTTTGTTGTTCTAGATTCCTGACAAGTGGTATCAGAGCTTTTGGTTGGGATACTAACAGATTGGCGTAGATCTGGGTAGTGTGTTTTGATTACAGGTTACTTACAGGGTTTCTGTTTGAGTGGGAGTTGAGCAATGGCAGAAAACAGTCAACTACGAATGGAAAAATTTAATGGCAAGAACTACCAATTATGGAGGACGCAGATTGAGGACTATCTGTATCAGAAAGATTTGTACTTACCGTTGGGAGGGGTTGCTAGCAAACCCCTGGATATGAAAGATGAAGAATGGGAGGTTCTTGATCGGAAGGCTCTGGGATCTGTTAGATTGAGTCTTGATTCATCTGTGATTTCCAGCTTATCACAGTGTAAGACAACGGTGGAGTTGATGAAATCTTTGGCAAATTTGTATGAAAAACCCTCGGCTTCTAATAAGGTATTTCTTATGAAGCGTTTATTTAATTTGCAAATGTCGGAAGGTGGATCTGTTCATAGCCATCTTAGTGATTTCCATGGTTTGGTAAACCAGTTAAGTTCAGTGAATATTGTATTTGATGATGAACTTAGAGCTCTCTTAATCTTGTGTTCATTACCTGAAAGTTGGGAAGGTTTGGTAATGGCAGTTTCTAACACTGTGTCTCCTTCAAAAGTCTTAAAAGTGGATGATGTTGTGAGTGTGATCTTGAATGAAGAGATACGCAGGAAAAGCACAGGTGAATCATCTGGAGATGCTTTGAGTGTTGAAGGAAGAGGAAGGCCAAGAGAGAGGACAGAGCGTGGGAGATCAAGGTCGAAGATAGGCAAAAGATCCAAGTCCAGGTATGGCAGAATAACCTGCTGGAAATGTGGAAAGCAAGGGCACTTAAAGAGAGATTGCAGATCGGGTGAAGATCATCATGAAGAACATGGAGAAGAAGCAGATGTTGCGGGTTACGTTGCACAGGATGCTCTGGTATGTTCTTTGGATAAAGTAGAATCTTGGGTATTAGATTCTGGTGCCTCTTTTCATGCATCTCCACATAGAGAATTTTTTCATGAGTATGTCCAGGGAGACTTTGGAGAAATTTGTGTAGGGGATGGTAAGTCTTGTCAGATTGTTGGCAAAGGCAAAGTGAAGCTGAAATTGCAGACAGGTGACACATGGGTGTTAAAGGAGGTCATGCATGTCCCAGTTCTGAAGCAAAATCTGATTTCTGTTAGAAGTTTGGGTGAAGAGGGTTGCACAGTAACTCTCACAGCGGACTCTTGGAAGGTTACCAAGGGTACACTTGTTATAGCTAGAGGTAAGAAAGTAGGTACGCTTTATCTATCTACTTGTTTTACTGATTCTCTTTCTGGGTTATCTACTTCAGCTGTAGATTCAGAGATGTGGCCTTATAGGCTTGGTCACATAGATAAGAAGGAGATGTTGGTTCTTGAGTCAAAGAATATGCTTTCGGATTTGGAAGGCATGGATCGTGGTTTCTGTATGCACAAGAAGAAGGTAAGGTTTCTTGAGGAATCCGATGTTAGTAACAAGAACGGGAAAGCCTTGGTTTTCAAGGAGAAAGTGATGGACAGAGTTCAGCATAAGGTGCAGAGGAATTCTGAGCAGAGCAAGGGTGATTTGGACAAGGTTTTGATCCAAAAAGAGCTCGCGGGAAAAAGTCAGGTCTCACAAGAAAAACATAGAGACCGACGTCGGCAGGAAAACCGGCATCGGTGTCCAGACAGGGACCGACGTCGGCTATGTGAAGCCCGACGTCGGTGACTCAGGGTAGACAGAGACCGGCGTCGGCCAGGGAAAATCGACGTCGGCAGGGAGGCAGTCGCAGGAACCGACATCGGTCGGCTGTAGACTGAGATGTGACCGGCATCGGTTACTGAGACGAATTTTGGGTGGACAGCGAGTTGTCATGGAGTCTCAAGCGCCCATATGGAGGACTGAAGGTGTAAGTAAGTTCTTAAATTCGTCATTTCCCTTCTTTACACTACTTGTTGCTCACTTATGGCATAGGACCAGGAAGTTATTGAAGAAGCAGAACAGGTAGATCCAGGAAACAGTGGGAGCTTGGCATGAATGAGGATGTGATTCCTTGGAGGAGAACCAAACAAGTGTTTTGGGTAGTGTTGCCAGCTGGAAGTAAGCACTGAGAGACGAATGGATGTTGAGGATGAAGAAGAGCGGAAATGGATACGTGAGATGGAAGATCAGGGTATATGATCTTGTATTAGCTGCAGGGCAATGGAGGTTTGATCATTGTGTTTCTCTTTATCAGGTTGGATAGTATTAGCTACATTATCCTATTTTCTGTATGATGTGCTTGTTGCAGGGTTACATATACAGGTATTGTTGAACTAAAGGTAAAGCTAGTTCAGGTGTTTGTCATGGAGAATCTGGGAGCAGCAAGATTCTTTGGCATGAGTGTGTTCTAGAGACATGGAGGTCTTGTTGACTTTGTTTCAGGATGATTGTGTGAAACCGGTTAGCACGCCGATGGTAAGACAGTTCATAGAACAGGTGTCTTGATTCACATAATGAGGTTGAGTGCATGGTATGTACTAAACCTGAGTTTTCCCAAGCAGTGGGAGTTGTCACAAGTTTGGAGTCAATCTGGGAGAGTAATACTGAAGGGCAGTTCAGTGGGACCAGCAGCAGGTGCACATGCTATGCAGGGTCAAGTTCTTTTTCTACATGGTTGTAGATGCGGATGTGGCAGGTAATTTGGATGACAGATTTTGCACCACGGATTTTGTGGTGGTTGGTCTTCAAGAGTGATCTTGAGGAGGGATACAAAGCCAAGGAAACAAACTAGACGGTGTACAGGTACAGGTACAGGTTACAGCTGTTTATCTCCAAGTGGGAGATTGTTAGGTTGTGGAGCTAAAAGCTTCAACCTTTGCAAACTGAGGAACAGAAGGTTGCTGAGTTCTACAGGAACCGGCGTCGGCAGCATGACCGACGTCGGCAGAGTCCAGTGCAGAAGGCCACCGGCGACGGCAGGAAGTCGGCCGACGTCGGCAGAACCAGACTAGCAGGGACCGGCGTCGGTCGCCTGTGTGTTCCCGAAGTGTTCGTTTCACGGACAGTTAGTTAAGTGAACGATGAGTTTGCATGTTAAGACCAGCGAGAGTCTTGGGCTGCGAGGATAATTGTCTAAATTAAGAGTCTAAGTTAGTGTTTGAGTTAGGGATCTATTTATAGACCCATTGGCATGTATTGTTTAAGGCATGAGATAGAAAGGAAGAGTTCCTTCTAGTTGTAAGATCTGTGAGTTGCAGGTTGTTGCAAGCTCATTGGGGATCTACATGTAAGTTTGGTCTTTGAATTGCAGGTTGCAGGTTCATGAGAGATCAGCTTGAAGTGCTATAGAGTGCTTGGTGTACCGACAGGGTTATTACTGACTGGTTGGTGAGGTGAACACCAATTCTGTGTGTGAATTGGTTGTTGGGACCGTTTTTTGTGTAGGAGAGTGTGAGTGAGAAGAATTACTGTACACTTGAGGTGTGGCGAATCTCTGTAAGGTGAAAGAGTGTGGCGGCTCTTTGATGTATTCTTTTCTGTATAGTGTTAATACAAGATAGTGTATTGTCTCTCATATTCTGTGCTATTGGTGAATTCTAGTTACTTGTGTTTCTGGTTATTTTCGCATATTCAATTGCTTATATTTGGTAATCATACTGTGCTCTTTCTGAGGAGCAAGATCCTAACGAGTGGTATCAGAGCATGTTTGTTATTCTAGATTCCTGACAAGTGGTATCAGAGCTTTTGGTTGGGATACTAACAGATTGGCGTAGATCTGGGTAGTGTGTTTTGATTACAGGTTACTTACAGGGTTTCTGTTTGAGTGGGAGTTGAGCAATGGCAGAAAACAGTCAACTACAAATGGAAAAGTTTAATGGCAAGAACTACCAATTATGGAGGATGCAGATTGAGGACTATCTGTATCAGAAAGATTTGTACTTATCGTTGGGAGGGGTTGCTAGCAAACCCCTGGATATGAAAGATGAAGAATGGGAGGTTCTTGATCGGAAGGCTCTGGGATCTGTTAGATTGAGTCTTGATTCATCTGTGATTTCCAGCTTATCACAGTGTAAGACAACGGTGGAGTTGATGAAATCTTTGGCAAATTTGTATGAAAAACCCTCGGCTTCTAATAAGGTATTTCTTATGAAGCGTTTATTTAATTTGCAAATGTCAGAAGGTGGATCTGTTCATAGCCATCTTAGTGATTTCCATGGTTTGGTAAACCAGTTAAGTTCAGTGAATATTGTATTTGATGATGAACTTAGAGCTCTCTTAATCTTGTGTTCATTACCTGAAAGTTGGGAAGGTTTGGTAATGGCAGTTTCTAACACTGTGTCTCCTTCAAAAGTCTTAAAAGTGGATGATGTTGTGAGTGTGATCTTGAATGAAGAGATACGCAGGAAAAGCACAGGTGAATCATCTGGAGATGCTTTGAGTGTTGAAGGAAGAGGAAGGCCAAGAGAGAGGACAGAGCGTGGGAGATCAAGGTCGAAGATAGGCAAAAGATCCAAGTCCAGGTATGGCAGAATAACCTGCTGGAAATGTGGAAAGCAAGGGCACTTAAAGAGAGATTGCAGATCAGGTGAAGATCATCATGAAGAACATGGAGAAGAAGCAGATGTTGTGGGTTACGTTGCACAGGATGCTCTGGTATGTTCTTTGGATAAAGTAGAATCTTGGGTATTAGATTCTGGTGCCTCTTTTCATGCATCTCCACATAGAGAATTTTTTCATGAGTATGTCCAGGGAGACTTTGGAGAAATTTGTGTAGGGGATGGTAAGTCTTGTCAGATTGTTGGCAAAGGCAAAGTGAAGCTGAAATTGCAGACAGGTGACACATGGGTGTTAAAGGAGGTCATGCATGTCCCAGTTCTGAAGCGGAATCTGATTTCTGCTAGAAGTTTGGGTGAAGAGGGTTGCACAGTAACTCTCACAGCGGACTCTTGGAAGGTTACCAAGGGTACACTTGTTATAGCTAGAGGTAAGAAAGTAGGTACGCTTTATCTATCTACTTGTTTTACTGATTCTCTTTCTGGGTTATCTACTTCAGCTGTAGATTCAGAGATGTGGCCTTATAGGCTTGGTCACATAGATAAGAAGGAGATGTTGGTTCTTGAGTCAAAGAATATGCTTTCGGATTTGGAAGGCATGGATCGTGGTTTCTATATGCACAAGAAGAAGGTAAGGTTTCTTGAGGAATCCGATGTTAGTAACAAGAACGGGAAAGCCTTGGTTTTCAAGGAGAAAGTGATGGACAGAGTTCAGCATAAGGTGCAGAGGAATTCTGAGCAGAGCAAGGGTGATTTGGACAAGGTTTTGATCCAAAAAGAGCTCGCGGGAAAAAGTCAGGTCTCACAAGAAAAACATAGAGACCGACGTCGGCAGGAAAACCGGCATCGGTGTCCAGACAGGGACCGACGTCGGCTATGTGAAGCCCGACGTCGGTGACTCGGGGCAGACAGAGACCGGCGTCGGCCAGGGAAAACCGACGTCGGCAGGGAGGCAGTCGCAGGAACCGACATCGGTCGGCTGTAGACTGAGATGTGACCAGCATCGGTTACTGAGACGAATTTTGGGTGGACAGCGAGTTGTCATGGAGTCTCAAGCGCCCATATGGAGGACTGAAGGTGTAAGTAAGTTCTTAAATTCGTCATTTCCCTTCTTTACACTACTTGTTGCTCACTTATGGCATAGGACCAGGAAGTTATTGAAGAAGCAGAACAGGTAGATCCAGGAAACAGTGGGAGCTTGGCATGAATGAGGATGTGATTCCTTGGAGGAGAACCAAACAAGTGTTTTGGGTAGTGTTGCCAGCTGGAAGTAAGCACTGAGAGACGAATGGATGTTGAGGATGAAGAAGAGCGGAAATGGATACGTGAGATGGAAGATCAGGGTATATGATCTTGTATTAGCTGCAAGGCAATGGAGGTTTGATCATTGTGTTTCTCTTTATCAGGTTGGATAGTATTAGCTACATTATCCTATTTTCTGTATGATGTGCTTGTTGCAGGGTTACATATACAGGTATTGCTGAACTAAAGGTAAAGCTAGTTCAGGTGTTTGTCATGGAGAATCTGGGAGCAGCAAGATTCTTTGGCATGAGTGTGTTCTAGAGACATGGAGGTCTTGTTGACTTTGTTTCAGGATGATTGTGTGAAACCGGTTAGCACGCCGATGGTAAGACAGTTCATAGAACAGGTGTCTTGATTCACATAATGAGGTTGAGTGCATGGTATGTACTAAACCTGAGTTTTCCCAAGCAGTGGGAGTTGTCACAAGTTTGGAGTCAATCTGGGAGAGTAATACTGAAGGGCAGTTCAGTGGGACCAGCAGCAGGTGCACATGCTATGCAGGGTCAAGTTCTTTTTCTACATGGTTGTAGATGCGGATGTGGCAGGTAATTTGGATGACAGATTTTGCACCACGGATTTTGTGGTGGTTGGTCTTCAAGAGTGATCTTGAGGAGGGATACAAAGCCAAGGAAACAAACTAGACGGTGTACAGGTACAGGTACAGGTTACAGCTGTTTATCTCCAAGTGGGAGATTGTTAGGTTGTGGAGCTAAAAGCTTCAACCTTTGCAAACTGAGGAACAGAAGGTTGCTGAGTTCTACAGGAACCGGCGTCGGCAGCATGACCGACGTCGGCAGAGTCCAGTGCAGAAGGCCACCGGCGACGGCAGGAAGTCGGCCGACGTCGGCAGAACCAGACTAGCAGGGACCGGCGTCGGTCGCCTGTGTGTTCCCGAAGTGTTCGTTTCACGGACAGTTAGTTAAGTGAACGATGAGTTTGCATGTTAAGACCAGCGAGAGTCTTGGGCTGCGAGGATAATTGTCTAAATTAAGAGTCTAAGTTAGTGTTTGAGTTAGGGATCTATTTATAGACCCATTGGCATGTATTGTTTAAGGCATGAGATAGAAAGGAAGAGTTCCTTCTAGTTGTAAGATCTGTGAGTTGCAGGTTGTTGCAAGCTCATTGGGGATCTACATGTAAGTTTGGTCTTTGAATTGCAGGTTGCAGGTTCATGAGAGATCAGCTTGAAGTGCTATAGAGTGCTTGGTGTACCGGCAGGGTTATTACTGACTGGTTGGTGAGGTGAACACCAATTTTGTGTGTGAGTTGGTTGTTGGGACCATTTTTTGTGTAGGAGAGTGTGTGTGAGAAGAATTACTGTACACTTGAGGTGTGGCGAATCTCTGTAAGGTGAAAGAGTGTGGCGGCTCTTTGATATATTCTTTTCTGTATAGTGTTAATACAAGATAGTGTATTGTCTCTCATATTCTGTGCTATTGGTGAATTCTAGTTACTTGTGTTTCTGGTTATTTCCGCATATTCAATTGCTTATATTTGGTAATCATACTGTGCTCTTTCTGAGGAGCAAGATCCTAACGAGTGGTATCAGAGCATGTTTGTTGTTCTAGATTCCTGACAAAAATAACACCTACAATAAATTTGACATACAAAGGAAAATAGGTCAAGGTGGTAAAGTCTTACACCTACCTGGGTGTAGTTTTATCTAGACCACCTTTTAGACTTGTACTTGCAATAGAAGCAAGACTCAACAAAATATATACAACTTTGACATCCTTGGAAAGACAATTTTTTCAATTCCAATTTCAAGATATCTAGAAAAAGATTTGAATTTTACATATGTTAGTTACTCCCACACTATTATATGGTTGTGAGGTTTGGGGTCCATACTTGAGACAAAATGATTTCAAACGTCTAGAAAGAGTTTTCATCTCCATGTTATCAAAAAACATTTAAGCCAAAAGAACAGTTCCTCACTCAATTATTCTTGCATAGTTTGAAGTATGTCCACTCCTTATCTCCCTAAATTTCCATGTTATCACTATCTTGCATAGGCTTTGATGCATGAAAAATTCTTTTTCTGGTCAGGAAACAAGTATTCATTTTTTGGCACTTCTATCTTTTGTGCAACTCACCAAATAAGGATGCAAATCTTGTTGATATGCAAGAGTTATGGCGTTCCTCTAAATGTTAGATATTGATATAGAAAGACTACCTCCTCTTGGGTTTTCCATTAATGCTCCTCAACTCACTAAACATTAATTTAATAGAGGTATTCATGAAGAGATCAATAAATCTTACGTGAAAGTTACATGGTTTAATTTCAAAGAGCTTTTGAAACAAAAACTTCATTATTTCCATTTTTTCCTACTTTCATGAGGATCAAAATCAAATTCTTGAATAGACAATGATGACATTACCACCATGTGTAAGGATTCTTTTAGCTCAGTTTTGAATTTGCTCTCATGAACTTCGAATAGAATCTAATCATAATATCCCACAGGGTGAACTTATATGCCAATTATGTTTTCTAGAACTTGAAAGTGAAAAGCATTTTATATTTAAGTGCCCTATGTACTATGGGATTCATGGAAGATAACATTGTCTTTTTAGAGATTCCCATAGATCCTTGAGGAGTTTTATTTAGTATGAAGCTTAGAAATGTTTAACCTTATTTATTTGTGAAACACTTCAACTTCGACAAAGAATACTCAAATTGATGTCTTCACACATGACAATTCTAGGAATATCAATTCTTACTTCCAAATAACAAAATTAATCTTAAGAGACCACATGCCCAAACAACTTAATACAACTTTGTGAGACAATGCACATTTCACTGATTTAAAAATCTAGAACCCTCAAATAATAGAATTGTTGTTTCTCATTAATTTTATATTTCTCTCTATATTTTTTGGAGATACTTTTGACGCTCCCTTATTAGTTCTGAAGGGATAACTAAAGGAATCAGTTTTGTTTAACTTCTGATTACTCTCTCCCTTTTTCACCCATCAAAATCTATTATTTTTTGTGCATTAAAAAAATGAAGCTTTTCAATAGTAAACTTGTGCATTTCTTAAAAACAAATATGGAAAAAAGCATTTATTTATATTTTTATTGGATGAGATTGTTAACATGTTATTAAAAGAGAAAGTGCTGACATTATGCATTGAAATAAATGTAGTTAAATAAATAATTACATGGTCCGCATTAATCTCATGTCCCATTAATTTAACATATTAATATGATAAATACCTTCACCACTAAGCTAAAATCATGGAAATATACATAAAAATATTAAGTTGGAATTTGATGTGTCACTATGTGATGGAGATGTTTAAGGCGAACAATATAGGCAACGACTCACATTCATGATTTGTTTTTTCAACACATTCTTCCTCAAAAGGTAGTTCATCAATATGCACACAAAAAATAATTATATTTGAAATGTGAGAGATTGTCAGAGTTTCTTGGGTAGTTCATTAGTATGCACATAAATTATTTTCAAAAGGCTCTTAGATGATAGGAATAATGGAGGCATCAGTGACTGGAGGTAAATGACCAACAAAGGACCCAGATCGAGGATGGAAGGTGCTTGGGGAGTGGAGTAGGATGGCAAGGCGAGATTAGATGTGTTCGCTAATGGTGGACAAAACTAGAAAGAGATGGTGATTTACTTTTTCAATGCACTAAGCAAGGGAGCTTGAGCATATCAAAGGAATAGTATGGTGAGCCAATGTATTGCAGAGTCATTTTGTTGATGCCACATTGATGGTGGAGGACCAGAAATGCATTTGCAAAGTTAGGAGCTATTTACCAAAAATATCATTCAAGACAAATCAACGTGGAGTTTAGAACCAAGTCTAGATTTTTTGGGGAGCTTTATTTAGTGGGTAATATATTTTTCTGGTATAATTTTTTTGTTTCATGGTTTTAATATTTGGTAAATATGGATTTTTTGTAGGGAAATTGTTGTATACAACCTCTCTGCAGATAAGCATTTATGTGGAGTATCATGCAATGCATGACCCCAGAGACATGTTTCAAGACTTTTTTCTAGTTGGAAGAGTTATTAGTGGAGCCGAGTTGATTATGAACACCTCTTTTTCTGACTGATTCACACTGATGTAATCAATGGAATTAAGGTAAATGAAAATGGCTACGCACACACATTGGTCATAGTGACACACTCGATGAGTGAAATTATAGTGTGCATCATTTCCTCTATCGTCTCTTGCAAAGCATATTAAGACTGTGTGAATATACTTTTGCGCAGGGGTCAAAAGCCCATGAGAGGATCTTTATTAACCCACAACTCAAATAAATTACAAACTGCAAGGCGGTCTCTATATTTATATATACACCCAGTTTCATTATCATCCCTATAATAAAATCAGTTTTTGATAACCATCTTCGCTGTCAAATGTTTTCTTAGCTTTCAAATCCTATTCTGCTAAATAACATCGATTTCCAAAACAAAAATCAAAACCCTGATCATTTTCTTAGTTTTGAAAGTCCATTCAACTAAATTATCTCAATTTCCAAAACGGAATCAACCTAACTTCTTCTTCATTTTGAAAGTATATTAAACTAAATCACCTCAATTTCCAAAACATAATCAAATATCTAGTTGGTTTCTTCATTTGTAATGCCTATTCAGCGAAATTAGCCTAATTTCCAAAAATAAAATTGCATATCACATTTAGCTAAAATAATCCAATTTACAAAACATCGACCAACAAGAAAGGGACTTGAGGAGGTTGAGGGCCTTCAAGCACTCGACTAGTAAGGAGAGGAACTTTAGGTGCTTGACAACAGTCAAGAATGAATGAGAATTAAGGAACTCCTTGACTGATAGGGAGAGGAGATTCTAATTTCCCGCCCAGATACTCATTAGCCTCAATAATAACATACTCAACAACGTCAAAGCCCAAATTGTTATCTTAATTTTGAAAGTATGTTGCTTATTGAATTGTCAATCAAATTCAGCGAAATTACTACCTATAACAAAAAGCTAAAAAATCAAGAGCAAATTTTTAGAGTGTGCGTGTGTATAAAAATAAAGATCTTAATTCTTAAAAACAAAGATCAAACTATGGTTTAATTTATTGCAATAAATAAATTTTATTGGTATACGTTATTGGCATTCTCAAAAATATAGTATATATGCTCACCACATGTCCAAGTTCCATTATAATAATATAATAATCTTTGATTAAAAATTTGGGAAGAAAAATAATTAAAACATATTCAATAGATAAATTAAGGTGTAATCAAGAAAAAATCTAATTCATTGAATTTGTTAAATTCTAAACATAGACTTGAATTTAAATTGATTTATAACATAATGCGGGTGAAATCCAACTCTATCTGAGTTCTGTGATGAGGTTTTTCTAATAGAGTATATCATTTTCTAGTTTTGTGTAGAGGAGCAATATAATCTTGATCACTCTGATGGTAGCACAACATCTAATCTAAGCTTGAAAGTGAAGAATGATTCATATTTGTTGGAGATGATCCCAAACAACCTTATTCGAACGAGATCGTGTCGTGTAACATGGTCTCGAAACTTTTTTATTCAAATTGAAAGTTGAAAGGTACAATGCACAACAAACCAAAACTCTATCCAAAAAATAATTTTATTTTATGTAATTTCCTTGTACAATAAATTACATATGAATTACGTTTGACTACCCTTTTTCCACATTGTAATATAAGAAAATCACATCAAACCCTGAAAACATCATATATGAACTATGCCTACTGGCAAAGATCTAACCCATAATGCCCTTGTTATCATTTATTAAATTCATTATCATATTTTTCAGTGCCATAACCATTCTTGACGCCTCTTAAACATTAATATCTAAATCGAATTAAATACAAAATAAAATATCAAATTTACATGGAGTCTGGATCTCATCATAATTATGACAGTTAATGAGCGCGGGTCGAGGTCGTGGGTGACATATAATGATACGTTAATGAGCATGGGTTGAGCGCCGTATCAATGAGCATGGGGTGAGCGCCACTTTAACTTTAGGTGTCATAATTTCATTACATTAATTAATTAAATGACGTGTCGCCCCCGATTCTCTCTTCCCCACGGCCAACATTCCCCCTCGCCCGTTTCTAACCAAGTCTTTTGGTGGTGTCGGGGGATGGGCATATATTCTGTGTATTTATATCATGCGGAAACCTGCATTTCTCTCTCCTCACCTTTTATACTGTTTTTTATCAGTCGTTCGTAGTTAATTTCGTCTCAGAGGAAATGGATAGCTATTTATTTAGAGCATTTTTTGTTTTTTTCGTTTTACAACATGCCTTGCTTATGAAGGGAAACCCTCCATTCTGTTGCTACAGCTATCTTTGAAGCATGCCTTTCATCACTTTCATTCAAAGAGGCACTTACAGAGGAGCGCTACAAAGATTCAATTTTTGTTTGTTTTGTTATAAACCGAATGCTTGGTTGCCTTTTTGTTTCCTGTTTTTCTGTAATTTCTGTTTAATTTTCGGGTCTCCTTTCTCATACAGTGCCGCGGCAGCCCGCTTATCACAGAAAGGACCAAAGCATTGCCAGTGACGAGGTTGTGGTGTTAAAGAGTAACATTGTGAAGGAAAGCGAGTGGCGCAAAGCAGGTGAGGATATGTTTGAATCCTTGCTTAGGCCATGAACCTTTTCACACTCTAAACAATATCCTCCTACTTTCTTCATTATTGTTTTGCATTAGGGTTTTATTAGTGTGAACATAAAAATGTTAGAAATTTATGGTGTATGAAATGTGTAGATTCGTACAAATGGTTTGAAATGAATCTACACCATTTGTTACACAGCTTATTTTAGCCAATTTATATTTGACTGTCGATTCTCACTGCTGGGTATTTTACGAGGGTTTTCTGTTTAACATCACTGTTCATTCTAGAATGGTTCACGGTAAACGAGCGAAACATCAAAGATTATATAAAACAGAACCGTGTAATGAAAATTGTCTAGATTAGCTCATGTAAATGGTGTATATGTTTAATGCCCTATACAGTTATATGAACTAATATAACTGCTGCTTCTTCTTCTTCTTCTTCTTCTTCTTCTTCTTCTTCTTCTTCCCACTACACATAAGAATTGATTGAAGCTAAGAAAATGGAAAGCTTTAGAAGGATATTGGTAAGAAGGGCAACTGCGTTTGTAATTTCCCTGTCTGCTCTGCTTTATTTGGTGGACACTACTCTAGTTTAAGCAGGGTTCTCACTAACTCCAGACCTAATGCTGTCTGACCACTAAATTTAACGAGACTGCCAAGAAATGGCTAGTGGCCGGTCATATGATGGTTAAGCTCCTGAGACGTCAAAGACGCACGCGTGTGAGAAATAGAGCAGTGGGCCTCATCATAAAAGAGCCAACTATGGAAAAACAAGCAAAACTTACCGCCATTGTAGAGCTGCTAAGTGGAAATCGCCGCAAAACCAAAGCTACACTTGTCCTAAACATGGAGTAAAAGAGCATATATAGTTAGTGGGTCCTCAGGCCTGGGCCTTACTCTTCCCGCCGTGTTTCTTGCTGAAACCTAACTAGTTTTACCTATACTTTATCAATAGCACGTCGCCATAATGCCCGCTACTGGAGACCCCTCCCCTATCTTTATTTTCAAATTTTGTCTGCGAACAAGAAAGAAAAAATTGCCTAAAACTTTTTAGGCTATAAAGTCTTTCATTTTACAAAGCTCTATTAGAAAGGATGTGGCAAATGTCCCACAAAAGTCTAGCACGGAGAGCTTGGCTTTTTAAACAAATAGTTGTCTGCATCGAAGGGCCATGCTGTGGTGTAAAATCCTTAAATTCAGTATTCATGGAAACCGAAATTTAAAAAAAAAAAAAAATCCATATTGTTTTTTAAGGTTATATTGTTGAAACGACTGGTAAATTTGATGGCCATATGATCGTGTTGTTAGTTGATGGAGCACATTTCTCCTTCGTTGTTAGTGAATTCAATTCCCTAGCTGTAGTAGACTTAAACTGTTGTTTTGTGCTCTCCCTGCACACATCTGAACCAAAAGATGCAATATCTTTGTCATTATTGTTATCATCACTGAGGTCGTTCTCCATTACCTATGCTTTAACAATGATTTGCACATTTAACCATTTTTACAATATACGTACTTAATGGCACATACACCAGTTATATGAGCTAATTTAGACAATTTTCATGATACATTTTGCACGTATAACTGGTGTATGTGGCATTAAGTATATATATATGTGTGTGTGTGTTTTATAAATTAGACAATTTTCATTATACAATTCACTTATATAACTGTTGTATGTGGCATTAAGAGTGTGTGTCTATGTGTACACACACACACACACTTAATGCTACATACACCAGTTATACGAGCTAATTTAGACATTTTTCATTATACAATTCACACGTATAACTGGTGTATGTTGCATTAAGTATGTATATAGACATTTTTCATTTTACAATTCACACGTGTAACCGGTGTATGTGTCATTTAATATCATATATATATATATACACATAATGCCACATATATATAGCTTGTATAAGTGGTGCATGTGGCATTATAGTATTTATATAGCTCGTATAACTGGTGTCACCAGTTATACATGCTATATATAATATAAGTAATATAATGCTACATGCATCAGTTATATGAGCTATATATATGTGGCATTAAGGACACTCGTATAACTGGTGAAACCAATTATACGAGTTATATAAGTGTATATATATATGGTATGTGACATTACACACACACACACACATACACATACTTAATGCCACATACACCAGTTATACATGTGAATTGTATAATGAAAATTGTCTAAATTAGCTCATATAATTGGTGTATGTGGCATTAAGTGTGTGTGTGTGTCTATATATATATATATACACACACACACACACACATACATACATAATGCCATATACACTTAATGCCTATATATATACTTAATGCCACATACTATATTATACACACACACATACATACATAATGCCATATACACTTAATGCCTATATATATACTTAATGCCACATACTATATTATACACACACACACACACTTAATACCACATTTATACATACTTAATGCCACATACACCAGTTATACGAGCTAATTTAGACAATTCACTCATATAATTGGTGTATGTGGCATTAAGTATGTATGTATGTATGTATGTATGTATATACATACTTAATGCCACATACACCAGTTATATGAGCTAATTTAGTCAATTTTCACTATACAATTCACACGTATAACTGGGGTATGTGGCATTATATATATATATATATATATATTGTGAATGCCACATACACCAGTTATACGAGCTAATTTAGACAATTTTCATTATACAATTCACACCAGTTATATGAGCTAATTTAAATAATTTTTCGTTACACAATGCTGTTATTATACACATATATGTATATGTATGTATGTATATATATAGACACACACACTCAATGTTGCATACACCAATTATATGAAGTAATTTAGACAATTTTCTAGGTGTTTTGGTGAGGACTTACATCTACAAGTTCATTGACCTGAGATTACACAATTCTGTTACACACAAACTTATTGCTCCATACACCAGTTATACGAGCTAATTTAGACAATTGTCATTACACAATTCTGTTTTATATATATAATATATATATGTATGTATTTATGTATAACTGGTGTATAGAGCATTAAGTATACACACACACAATGCCACATACATCAGTTATTTGAGCTAATTTAAACAATCTTCATTACACAATTCTGAACCATTCCGTGCACCCGCAATTTGTGCCAATTTAGCGTTAGCCTTTATTTGGGTTGCATTTGATACTGTGTTGCAGGAAAGGCTCCCCCCCTTACTGTCTGGAAATGTTTTTAGTCTGGAAACGCCCTGGAAATACTGGGGAAACGTACCAGAAATGCCCCAGAAATGTTGGGGAAACATACCAGAAATGCCCCGGAAATGTCTGGGCACTTCCGTGGTGTTTGCGGGTGTTTCCTGGGCGTTTCCAAGGGATTCTGGCAGAAAAAACAATTGAAGTTAACAAAAAATTAAAAAAATGTAAAACCAGCCCGAACCAGACTATATATATAAAATTATATAAAGTATAAGTTTACATCTAGTTTCTTATGCTTCTCAAGTTATATTTTTTATATATACTTTCAGGTTGTTGATAGTGGTTTTGGACCTCTAGGAGCTATAATGCAAATTCTAGGTTTTGGAGGATCCTGTCATATTTCAGACTTGGTCAGATTCCAGGGTTTCAGGGTTTCAGACTTATATTTCAGGGTATTGAGATTTCAAGGAGACATATCATAGGAGGTATGAAGTCTGCATGAAGGGATGTAGGTATGATAAAAGAGTATGAGAACATCTCTCGCAAAGTGCCACAAACTGATCCCCCATTCCCTGTGCACCTTAAGGCATACACTTTGGGAGATTCAATGCACTGGCGAGCCCTTGCAAGAGAAAACATCAGTAAATGATAAGTTTGAAAAATAGTGGGAGTGGCATTCATGATTTTGAGGGCAATCTAGATGATTTATTCTAGATTTGAATGTACATTTTGTCTTTGAAGCAATGAATGAATGAATACTATATATTTTTGTAGTGTTTTATTTTTTATAGACAAAAATGAGTATATATATATATATATAAAACACAAATCTACACTATTTTGTGCACCACAAATTTGCACAAATTTAGTGTTCAACATTTAAGGCCTGCTCAGAATTTCGCTGAATGATTATACCATCTTCAAAAAAACTGATTGAACGAAGTGTAAATATATATATAACGGAAATGTGGAAACGCCAATTTTCAAAAGCCTTGATTTGGAAATGCCGTGGAAACATATAATGTTTCCACGGCATTTCCAAATCAAGGCTTTTGAAAATTGGCGTTTCCACATTTCCGTTATATTAATGCCAAATCAAGGCTTTTGAAAATTGGTGTTTCCACATTTCCGTTATATATAAATATATGTTTCCACGGCATTTCCAAATCAAGGCTTTTGAAAATTGGCGTTTCCACATTTCCGTTATATATAAATATATGTTTCCACGGCATTTCCAAATCAAGGCTTTTGAAAATTGGCGTTTCCACATTTTCGTTATATATATATTTACTCTTCGTTCAATCAGTTTTTTTGAAGATGGTATAATCATTCAGCGAAATTCTGAGCAGGCCTTAAATGTTGAACTCAAATTATATGTTTCCACGGCATTTCCAAATCAAGGCTTTTGAAAATTGGCGTTTCCACATTTCCGTTATATATATATTTACACTCGTTCAATCAGTTTTTTTCAGCGAAATTCTGAGCAGGCCTTATATGTTGAACACTAAATTTGTGCAAATTTGTGGTGTGCACATAATAGTGTAGATTTGTGTAATGAAGAATGCCTAAATTGGCTCAAATAATTGACGTATGGGCTGTGACACAATTCAAGTACTAAATTAAACTGTCAACCCTGCCTGCCATGTACATTTTTGACGATGGTTATCTATTCAACATTGCCCTTCTTATGATCCATGTCCAAATCACATTTACAGCATTGCTCTTCTTATGATCCATGTTCGAATCACATTTACAAGACAATCCATGTACAAATCTCACAAATGGCATGTTCTATGCTAAGCAAGTTTAAAAACCTCTATGACATGTTCTATGTTATAAATTGAAATATTAAGAATAAGAGGAGAAACATAAATAAAAGGATAGTGAGTTGTTGTAAAGTTTGTAAAGAGATTTTATTCTAAAATTGACTGGAATAAAACTGAGTGTCCCATATGGAATTCGAGTGTCAAATGTACGGTGAAGAAAAAAGGCAGCAAAATTTGAACTGTAATTTAAGCTGTGTAAGACTTTGAAGAAAACACACAAACCCTCAAATTAGAGGCCACATCGAATTTATAATTAGAGCACGACAAAATTGAATATATTAATTTTTCTGTTTTAGTACTGTGCAGCTGGTCATACATTTAGCAAGCCAATCTTGATTTCTGTTTTCTCCATCTTGATGGTAAGCTCATCAAAAGTGACCTCCCTTTTTATATATAATTGGCTTTCCCTTTAACAGATCATACATCGAATTCGAAGGGCTTCCGTGTAAGTTAAAACAATACGCCATGGAAACATACAATTTGAGTACTGGCATTGGTCTGTACAATGTGTATGTTTATTTTTTTACACAACATTTGGCCCATGAACACATTAGTATTATATCCTTGTTGAGTAACTATCAGAAAAACTTTGGTGCCTCTATGATTAAGTTGAAAAACACAGTATAAGCAAGCACTGCTGAAGTTGGGTTTTAATTTTTTTTATGTACAAAGAAACGTTGACATTTTGACATATATGACCCTACTTAAATTACAGGGAGCTCTGAAATTTTGTTGTCTTTATAATGTTGAAATAAAAAAAGTCAAAATGTCAAAATGTTCATTCTATTAGCAGGGAGCCTTGTGTCAAAAATTCTATGTTACCAACCAACTTTGCATATTTATTAAACCATTATAGGCAATAATGCAACATGTTTCACTCATGCAAGTGAAGAATTTCCAGCCATCATCAAGTAGGACGGCCTTGCTGTGTGCATGTAGAACACAGAAGAAGCTTACATGGTTGGGTGGTGTTTCTAGAACGCTTTATTAGTTAAGAGTTTGAGGACATACTTGCTATAGCTTTGCATTGTATATCTTGCAATCCTTATGTTCTTTGAGGATGTCGTTCGAACAATGTACATTCCTTTTGTAGGCTGGAATTTGGTAGAAATCTCAATTGTGGCAGTCACAACTAAGAGGCTTGACAAAAATCTGCTTTCAATTATTTGTTGGTCGATCTCTATAGCCTGTTCGAATATAACTTGGCAGATATATATATTTTTTTGAGTGCAAATTTGCAGTGTGCAATAGTATGGGAGTTTCGAGGAATGAATTGCATGGATAAGTCTGACGTTTTGGGTTTCTCTGCAGAACCCATCATCAAGTATAAGTTCGAAGCCAGTGATGATGGTCCCTGTAGACAGACCTGAAATGTGTGTTTGCAGATATAATTTGGTACATATAATGTCTAAATGGCAGACCTGATATAGGCAGAAGATAGACTTGATATAGGCAGAAGATATCAGAGTGTTTCCTTGATTGTAAGTCCGCTCGCATTTCTTGCTAGCTGAACAGATTTATATTTCCTTCAATCATTCCTCTTCTTTTGTGTGACATCTTTATCTGTTGCATCCATATTTTCAGACCTGAGACTTGCAGGGTTTTTTAAGAACAGCTTAATGTCATGACTCCTTCATGCTATTATAAAACAGAGCTTCAATGTTAACTCATGAAGCCAAAATCGTGTCTAGCTCTCAAAACACCGAAAAACAGCAATTTTTCCAGAAACTGTAATTAATAAATAATTCCTTCTTACCGCTGCAAGTCTTACGCCATGTGCCTTATTGTACTGTAAGCCTCTGTGTTGCTTGCTTCACCTAGAATCTCCAATAATCTGCACCAGATTATTGGCGATGTTTGACCTGATGGAAATGGTTAGCGACTCACACAAGACTTTTTCTTGCTACGATCTTGGGGATATACTTGACTGCAATGTGGTATTATAATATTTTTTTTTTTACAGAAACTGAACAGTGAACGCCTGATTCTTTCTTACCACTAATACTCTGACACCATGAATCTTCTTGAAGTGTAAACCCAAGGAGAATTTTCTTGTTTGAAATGACAGGAAATGGTTTGCATTTCTCAGGACAATATCTCTTCAATAATTTTGGAGAAAAACTTGGATCCATTAGAAGTCATCTTAATAATTGGTTCCATTGTAGTCAGCATATTTTGTTAAGGTTCTTGACAATTTTAAATAGATGTTACATGGGATGTGTTTAACAATTCGCATGTATCTGCCAACTTCATTTAAACTGCACATAGAATTCTTTAATTAAAGGAAGTTTTTGTTTGGACACTGTCAAGGTGAGCCTAACACCTTTGCCATATTTTGCAGGTACCTTATCTCTTAGAAAAAAGTTGGCTGTGCTGATTTGTTATATGGCTTACGTCTTAAGGTGGTTATGGGATCTTACATGTAGCAATCATCATGACTTGTAAATGGTGGCAACAATTCTCATTTGTATCATGCCCCTCTCTACTAGTACTTTTAGATTGTGTTAACATTCGCCTTATCCCATTTGTTGTTGCCGTGTGTTCTTTTTCCGCAAGGGATGATCTTTACAGCTGTTTTAGATGTATTCTACTGTGAACGTTTCAGGGGTGCTTTTTCCACAAGGGTCAATCTTTACGGCCATAGTAGATGTATTCCACTGTGAAAATATCAATTATTTCTTTTACGTTTCCTAGTCAACTTATAAGATTTTTTTTGTGTTTCGTGTGTAATTTCTACTTTTGGGCCATAGAGGAATTTATCCAATTTCTTTGGTTATAACCACTGGTCCAATTGTTTTTTAGAACCCTGTATGTACATCTTAAAATTAGCTAAATGCGAAGGGCTGTGTACCATGGCACCATGGCATGGCTCTTTCTTTCATATTTATTTCTATAATTTGTTGATTTGGCAGCATCTGATGGCTATGTTCTCCATCTATTCTATTTTTTGCAGCACAACCTGGCTATTAACCTGCAGTTGTGTACTGGGAATATCTGCTCAGTGTTTGAATTATTTTCAGCACACTAATTTTGTGTTTTCTTTACCTCAAATATAATGTTTCGTTGTAATATTCATTTTTGTTTTTCCTAAACTGATTTAGTTTTTCCTGTGTTTAATTTTAGAATTATTTTGACAGAGCTCCATTCAAAATAGTGTAGGAATGAAGAGGATGTCATTGGTTTTTAGCATTCTCCATCAATTGATCATGTATAGGTCGTAAGAGAGAACTTTGAAGGGGAGTGGGTATCATAAAGTGCCCTGAGTGGCACGTGCCTATATTTTCAGTCCCTGTTTTAAGCCTTGAACCTTTGCAATGTCTAAACAAAATCATCCGAGTGGCAGGTGCCTATATTTCCAGTCCTTGTTTAGGCCTCGAACCTTTGCAATGTCTAAACAAAACCATCCAGTTTCCTTGTTACTAAAGAAATTTGCTTTAGGGATGTGATAGGTGCCCATAAGTTTATTGGCTGTAATGAAGATTAATTTTTAAATTATCTGTATGTATGCAGTTTGATAGAATGTCATTGAAACAAGACCATGTGGAAATCAGAATACAAATGCAGTTGAAATGTGTGAAACCTACACCAAGGCCTGCAATTTCGTCATATTGTTATTAAACCCATGATTATTTTTTTTGATGATGGCTTTTAATCGGAGTGTGAACTGCTCTGGGACACAATTGGGGCTTCAAATCTCCATGTGATTTGTTAACCCCCTGAATACTACCATTATACCAGATAGTACGAGATGTATACTAAATATTACCAACAATTATCAACAATGGCTTCGAGAATAACCAATAGACATTAACGACCTCAAGAATACAATCAATGGTCACAACCAGCATTATATGTCTTTTTGGATATTTGAACGTGGGTAGTGTTTGAAACAACGAAGCCACTTAACCAACTCATCCCCATTTCATTGGCAACCTATGCAATTTTTTAATTTTATTTTTATTTTTATTGAATGCGCAGGGACTATAAGAACACCTACAATTTATTTATGATGTTAGAAACGAAAAATAGAAATTGCAATGAAAATGAAAACAATTAATCTCACCTTTATACATAGAATAATATTTTAGATAGTTGATTGCTAGAAATTTAATCATCTTTGATTTATTCATGAAATTTACAAATTAAAAAGGCAAAAAAATTGTTGTCCTCATATTTAGATAGTTTTATAAATATGAAGTTAAATAAAATGTGTGACCAAGGAATAGAAAATGAATAGAATAGAAAGATGAAAAGTAAGATGGAATAGAAAGATGAAAAGCTAGGTTTTATAAATATGAAGTTAAATAAAATGTGTGACCATTGAATAGAAAGATGAAAAGCTAGGATAAATTGATAGATATTTGGTGATAACTTTTTTGTAACATTGATATTTTTATGAAGAAATGAGCACATGACAAAAGGGAAGAAACGAGTTGCAAAATTTATTAGAATGTGTGACTAGGGAAATGATTGTTTTTGTGTTGTGGATGGGCTTGTGTGTTTAGAAGGTTATGTTTCAAGCAACATAGGTATATGTAGCGATAACTAAAAAATCATATAAAAAAATAAGTACAAAAGTTGTGTTTATTTAAAATTTATTTGTTTTTATAATTTTCAAGTATCTTTTTTGAATTTTATGTCACCATGTACACTAAAAAGTTGTGTATCAGGGTGTATGGCATCATAACATTGTGCTCTTTTAATTGGAAGCATTGTTTAAATTATGTTTGTATTGGCTTAGGGTATCTTGGTGTGCTCATGCTTGTCATTGTATATTGTGTTGTTTTGTTTCCATCTATGTTGTATCATGATTCATAAATCAATTTTTAAAAAAATAATTAAAACAAAATAAATTAACATCAAATACTATTTTACGAGTGTTTTTCATTATTCTTTGCATCATTTTAATTTATGATGTAACAATATAATAACCTAAATTAATTTGAGGGTTACTTAAATCTGTTCTTGCATAACCCTACACAATTTGGGTGTATTTACGCAAATCTAAAGTATAGACTTTGGATTAGATGTTAATATGTTTAACAATTTTTTTTTTTAATCTTAATTAACATAAATTAATTTGAGGGTTACTTGAATTTATAATTGTATAACCCTACACAATTTGGGTGTATCCACCCAATAAAAATAGATGGCAACTCTAAGGTATAGATTTCAGATTAGATGTTAATATGTATAACAATCTTCTTTCTAATCGAAATTAACTCTTGAGATATCATTTTCAGCACTACATTTCAACCTATTGAAATGTAGATGGTCATATTCAAAATGTTCATAATTGTAAATTATGATAAGTTTAATTATGTGGAAATGTTTTACAATGGTAATAGGGAGGAGACGTATTTAATATCGTAACCTTTGAAAAGAAAATGGCTGAAAATTCTTTATAAAAAATATTAATATATATAAACAATACAATAAAAATAAAATAAATTAAGTTCAAGAGCAACAAAAAATTAATGATTTATATATATGGAAGAAAAAAAAGGTGTAAAAAAACAACCAATTAAATAAAGTACAAACATTCCTTATAATCTAATAATGAATGATCTAATAATGAATGGTTAAATAACTTTTTAATTTTTTCAATGTCAAATTCCAGAACCCTTATTTGAATGTCTCCCACAATTTTTTAATGATGAATGGTTAAATGGCTTTTTAATTCTTTCAATGTCTTTACCCCTCTCCACCCTCCACCATTTGAATGTTTCCACAATCCTTATAACTTAGACATCTTTATTTCTGAGTGTCTTACATAATCTTTCCATCTTTGCAAATTTTATTATTGATAGACCATAAATAAATCGTTTTCCTTCACTATTTGATTTTCTTTCATAATCCTTCCAATGAAAATCTGGTTATTTTCATCTCTGTAAATCTTATTATAATATATTATAAATAAATCAATATAAATATATGTTAACTCTTCCACTCTGTCCCATTGTTATTATTTAAGATGTGCATAATGTTTATAATCATAAATTATGATGAAATTATTCAATGTGATTATGTTGATAGGTGTTTTACAATAACAACGAGGAGAGGCATTTGGTGGGAAAATAGTCAATTTATTTTAAATATTTTTAAAAAATATTATACAAAAAAGTGAATATGGTATGTAAAAAAAGGTGTAAAATATGTTTAATATATATACAAACAATAAGAATAAAAATAAAATAAAATAAATTGAAATGCCACAAAGAAGTAACTATATATATATGAAAAAAGAGATGTAGGGAAGCAATCAATTAAATAAGGTACAAATATATATTTTTATTTTAATAATAAATCATTAAATGGTTTTTGAATTTTTATATATAAGAGATGTAAGGGAGCAATAAATTGAATAAGTTACAATTTTTTTTTTAATATTCTAATAATTAATCGTTAAATGATTTTTGAATTCTTTCAATGTCATTTTCCTCCCTTATTTAAATGTCTTCCACAATCTTTCTAGTAAAAATGTGGTCATCTCCATCTTTGCAAACTCTATTTTAGATATGATATAAGTAAATCAATATAAATATATGTTAACTCTTCTATTACATCCCATTGCCATTACAACTCCCAATACTTCTTTCCCACACCTTCAACTTTTCTTTTGCTGCATGCATTTATATTGTCCACACATTGCTTCTCCACCACACTGATGTGTTTTCTCTTCTTCGTACTTCCATCTTAGCCAACATCTCTACTATTCAAAATTAGTGAACAAATCAAATCCTACATAACTTATTTTGCTTAATTCCTTTCACATCACATAAAATGTCACATTTATTTTTTTTATAAAATGTCTATAATGTCTTTTGAAATCGACTTCTCATCTGTTATAGAGATGCAACAAACTAAAAAAAATATTCACTAGTTAGTAATCTTCACTGTAGATATAAATTTATAAATCTACACTATATAAATTTGATCCATTGATTTCACTATATGAAGAGTCACTCACATATCTAACATTACCCACACATTAGCATTATCATCTAGCATCATTTTATAATGAGATACGATGGACATATACTAATTTATATGACTTAACAATTAAGAATTTATCTTAATGAATCAATGCTCTTTTTAATTAAAATATAAAACAAATCAAAATTGATGGAAATAGTTTTTGAAACTTATTTTTTTTATAATAATACATCGAATACCACCAAACATATTTACTTAGCAATTTAGATTCAAAAACAAAATAACTAATCTTTGTTTGGTTGCTACGATTTAGCAGCGCATGTTATGATTGCAAATATAGGCATAAGAATACCTTATATCATGAGGAATAAATAAAGTTCATCTTATACATCTTTTAAGTGAAACAATTTAGTTTTTTTTTCTCAAACATGTTTTAATCTTGTAGATATTTATTTTTCCAATGTGTTTTGATTTTTATAGTATTTATCTACCAGTTTCGTTGGGTATTTCACTAGAGACATGATATGAATCACAACATAGATATATATATCTCAACATAGCCATGATATAGTTAAATGTTCCCGTAATATTGATGATATTTAGTATATCTATTTTAGATAAATCTATGTAAAAGATGCTAAGAGATATCATTGCCGTGGAGAGATGAAATTAATCCATGCATGAGTAAATAAGCTAAAAGCAATGTTCAATTCTAAGCAAGTTAAAAAACCTATTGGGCCAACATTATGTTTTAATAAGTATTGTATGTTTAAGTAGAAATATGGGGTGTGATAATTTTAAGCAAATTTTGTATAATTAATATTACTTTTATATGAAATAAATATTATTAAAATATTTATACAATGTTTTAAAAAAATATGTAGATATGACTTGACTAAGATTGAATTTTGAGAATGAAGAACAATGAAAAGAATATCAAATATAATATTGCAAACGAAGACAACAACAAATGATACATGCATATAGAGGATGAAAAAAATAATCGAAATGATAATGATAAACACATATTTTAAGAACACCGGTCGAATTGACAATTAAAAAATTGGAAGCAGAAAAGAGACATGTAGATAAGATGGGAAAAAAATGTATAAAAACATCTCAAGATGAACAATATGTATTAAAAACAAAATTACAAAGACAAATGTGTTCAGATCAATTGACTGAGATAGAAAGACAACACAAACAAGAACTTCATTGTGAAGCATCTCAAATGCACTGTCATCGATCGATTGCTAATGTTGACATTAATTCTAAAGAAATAAATTCATTATTAATAGATTGTGTGATTGAAACACTGGGGAATGTAGCTCAAGATGCAATGGATGTCAATGTTACAAACAATGCTCAAAACAATGATATAAAAGAGCAAAAAATATCACAACATAGAAGAAAAAGATGAATGCAAAATAATGATTTAGAAGAAGAGTCAACATCACAACATAAAAGAAGAAGATAAATGTAAGATTCAACAATTAAAAGAGAATAAAATATAATAAATCCCATTGGAATGCTTTGAAGAGTTTTGAATACTATTTCTAAATGATTTTTCAACATGGTCTAGTTAAGCTTGTTTCAACAAATCATATGCTATATTTGTCAAAAATGTTACATTGAAATGAATGTTTCTTGAATCCCTGAAGGCCCTATATGCAATATATATTGACAAGAGAAAGACTATCATTGATTTTCAACATCAAACAATATGGATCCTGGGCCACAAGTACCAAAACCTGAAAACTTAACATAGGTTCAAGGAATGTTAATAGCCTTGTCAACCCAATTTTACAAGTGACATACACAATTGGAGGACAATATAAATATAAAGGATAAATAATAAGCTTTCCACAAGAGGTAAAAGAAATAATTAAGGTTTAGCCACATCAAATGAAATATTCATTAATGATTATAGTTTAGAGGAGGGATCAACGTGGAACAAATTACAACTTTGTTGTCAATAAAGAATGGGTATATAAGGAACTTGAATGTAAAATAGAACATGATATGTTATATTCAAATGTTCAGATTGTTGAAAATACTCTTAGTGAACTTCCACCTAACTCGGATGAAAATGTCTTTAACCAACTAAACTCTATCCATAGGTAGTTTGATTCTAATACAAATGAAATTATATTTCTAGGTCCAATGATGGAGATGGATGAAGGAAATATCATTAATCACACAACATCAATGGCATCCAAACCACCAAAATTCCCCAAGAGAGATGAAATTAATCCATGTATGGGTAAATAACCCTATTGCAGATCTTGGAACACTGATTGATTAGATGGGGATTGGAGCATCTCCTATCCATGAGTATGTCACATTAGGCTTACTTGATATGGCATTTCCAACATTATTTCCTGATGAAAGATGTGATTGGTTAAAGCCATAGTTGACACAAGTACATATGAATAAATTTATTGAACATTTGTTTCGATATAGGGATAACCATTTTCATTGACACTCATGATTTAGATATTATATGACAAACATGATAATGAGACATCATGCACAAAATTCTTTAGTAGTGTTTGTGAAAAAGAGCCTTCAAGATATGTCAATCACCATCAATGAGTTGCGTGAGCATATGGATAATGTTCCGCACTCCCATTTAGCTGATCATTTGATGTGGTTTGGAACCACCTTGAGGGGTACAAGGTCCTATTGGACAAAATGTCATGATGAATTAACTGACATGTTGCATCTACTTGGGTCGCCTACCATGTTCTTCACTTTAAGTGTAGTTGATATGTATTGGATTGATCTAGATGTGATAATGCTACGAATAGAACCAAAAAATCCATGATAAGTCCAAAATTGGCGAAAACATAATACTATTGATAACCCTCATATAATGTCACACTACATGCACTTGTGACATACAATTTTCTGTAAGGATATATTGCCAAGAAAAAATGAAAGTAAAAGATTACTGGTCTAGATATGAATGGCAACATAGAGGTTCACTACATATGCATATATTCATATGGTATATAAAGCACCAAATATAAACAACCTTGATTAAACAAATGATCATGAACAAAATAAGGTTGAGAAATACTTCCATTCTATTGTTCACTTATGGAATCCTTGGGAAGATCCACATCAACAAAACATACATGTATGCTATCAATCCTTGCCAAATCTATGTTTTGTAAAAAAAAAATTCTCATTATTACTAATGAATTCTTATATATTATGAATTGTAGGCATTACAAAACTTTACTCAACATCCATGTATTTGAAATACAAGACAACTTACATATGTGGATATGGAACGTGATTATGAAGAGTTACTCAATTGTGTAGAATGACATTGTGTAAAAAGGGTGCTTGTCTATGTAAAAAAAGAGGAAGAATGATTTGTAGGTAAGATGTTCAATCATTGAAATCAAGAATTAATAATCGAGTTATTAATTCTTATAGGTATACTGCACCATGGCCATTGAATCTCAAGGGATCAAAATTATATCAAGACTCAGAGACAAGGGATAAAAAATTTGAGTCTGTAAGAAATGATGATGAAGTAAATATCGACAATCACTACATACTATAATGATGAAAAACGAACATAGATTGACACCTCATTCTTTCCAAACATGTTGAAGTCAAGTATATTTCCAAGAATGTAGCAAAAGTAGAGAAAATATATGAAATTTATCATTAAATGTTGATGTAGTTTGCAAACATTGAAAACCCTGATGAATTAGCAACAAGAGCATAGAGTATAATTCTAACTAAAAGAATTGTTGAAAGAAATATTGGGGCACAAGAAACATGTCACATGTTGTTGGAGCTTTCGTTAGCAGAGAGCAGTAGAGTATTTGTCAATTTTAATGTTTTTCATGAGATTTTCAAACTAATAGCTAAAAAAGATTAAAATGACCATGATGAACATATCAAATATTTCATTGATGAATACAATAATAGGTCTTTTCCACAAAAAGCTTTTCACTTATTGAGGCAAATAAATATTGCACATATAATCCAAGGCAAAAATGAGATAACAAATGGGATTCAAGGAGTATCATAACTATTGTGACAATATTCCTAAGGTTTGCCTCCATCCTTGCACGTGAATCACATAAATGGGTTGATTTTTGTTAGTCAGAGTTGTCCCTTGACAAACAATTTCATGATATAGAAAGAGATATTGGACTTGATGATGATGTAATAAAATCAAATTGGGATTAATTCAATTATAATTCTTAGCATGTCAAATCAACGACTATTCTTGAAGATGTTCAAAATCATATTGATTTTGAACATGAGGATACCACCCCAATTCAAGAAAACACAATGGAACATGATTGAAAAATCATACCTAGGTTACAACGTGGCCAAATTATGGAAGGTACTAAAAAATATATGTTTGGAAGAAGATAACTTGATAAACAAGCACCTTGGAATAAAAAATATCAAGGTGAAGAATACACAAATAAAATGATAAATTTCATAATCACTGTGAAAGATAATGGGTTTCTCATAGATGATGATATAACGAAAAATATGAATTATGGAATGTTATGAGCTAAACAAAAAAAAAGTGCTAGATATAATTATGACAAATTATCATCAAGGTCAAAATACTTTGCCATTATGCATGATAAGTTAAGGAATGACAGGAATAAGAAAATAATTTCTAATTAATGCAATTGGTCAAGCTCTTCAAGATGAAACATTTCTAGAGCATTTCCCATTTCTGTTACTTTTTCCAACTGGGGTTGCAACATTCAATATTGGTGTCTCAGCCATCCATTGACAACTTTGAACCCCAATCACATATTTTGCTAAATTAGAAGGAACAAGACTTACAAATTTTCAAGAAGAGATATGCCACATAAAATACATATTGACAAATGAAATGAGCTTCATTGGACAAAAATTGATACAAAACATAGACTCTAGACTTCGTCAAACATTTCCTAAAAATGCAAACATCAGTTTTGGAGAGATATCTATGATTTTAGTGGGAGATTTGAGATAACTTCCTCCTATTAGTGATAGACCATCATACAATAGTAACAAACATGAAAATTAATGTAGGAAGAATTCAAAAGAGTTGTTAATTTGGATAAGATATTTAGACAAGAAGGAGAAAGCGAAGACCAATAAAGGTTTCGTCAACTTCTCACAAATCTAAGAGATGCAACTCTGACAATTGATGATTGGACGTTATTGATGACAAGAACCAATGGTGGAATAGATAGAGTCACCAATAAAGAATTTGATGATAGTATTTATTTTTTCACCACAAATGATAATGTACATAACCACAACAAAATAAAATTACATTCATTGAAATGACCTATTGCACATAGCATTACAACCAAGGTAAACAATGTCAATGCACCAATAGGAGGTCAAAATGATGAACTTGATGTGGAGTTACTAATTGATAAGGATGAAAGGTTCATGTTAACCTCCACATAATATACAAACCTAGCAGTGGAACCACTGACTTATGTTATGGTCAAGTTTGATAGTTACTCAGGAATACCATTTGAATATGAAACTATTAGAATATTGTCATTGATGTCAAATAAATTATAATTGATGTCAATAGAATTTCCAATGGATTTATTGATAGAAATGTCAATAGATGATGGAAATGTCAATGAAAATGTTGATGGAAATGTCGATGGATGACATAAATGTCAACGGAAATGTTGATGAAAATGTCAACAAAAATGTTAACGGTCACATCTTTTGGTGAAGAGGTACCTCTTAGATGGGATGCTTCCTTTGTGAAGATCCTTTGAAGGCTATATAAGGTAGATGAAGGTTGAGAAAGATATGGAAGTTGAAGTGTGAGATATGTGAAGATTAATAAAGAAGAGAAGGAAGCAAGTGTGTGGAGAATATAAAGATATATCATATAAACACATGCAGATTTAAAGAATGGAATTAATTATTTATATCACTAAAGCATAATCAAATTTTTGTGGAGAAGAAGAAGAAGAGGAAATTAAATTTGTCACCATTTTTTGAAAAAATAATAGTGAGAAGGTGGAAGATTATTTCAGTAGAGGTCGGTGCCATGGAAAGAAGAGATCGGTGTCTCTTGCTAAGTTGGTGCTTAGCAGTGGTGATTGGTGTCTCCAGTAGGTTGATGCCTAAAAATTATTTAGAAATAGGAGATTGGTGTCTCTAGTAAGCTGGTGCTTAGGAATTTTATAAAAAGATTATTATTATATGGCTAGATTTGGATGGTAGTTCCAAGCAACTATTCATCTGTGGTTTTTCCCCGAAAAGATTTTCACATAAATCTGGTGTCAATTTGTGTCATTTTTTTATGAATGATTTGATTGTGGATATTAAGTTTCATTAAGTAAAAGATAAGATTATACTAATTCATACCCCTCCCAGTATAAATGTGTGCTTAATAATTGGTATTAGAGTGATTCCTTCAGAAACAACCTAACCGCTAGAAGGTAGATCTCGAGAGCACACATGGTCAGAAAGGAAGGTTTCTCCACAAAAAAAGATTCATTGTTTAATAGAACAAATTATGATTTTTCGAGTATAAAAATAAAAACATATTTAATGGATTTAGGGTTTGATATCTGGTAAGCAATAGTAAATGGTTATATTGCTCCATCATCTCCACCAACAGAACAAGCTAGAAAGAAGCCCAATGAGAATAGTGTAAAAGCTGTGAATGCAATCTTGTGTGGTTTATCAAAATCAAAGTTTGTCAAGGTGATGCATTGTAAACCAAAGAAATAAATATGGGACAAACTAAAAAACATATACAAAGGTGACAATAAGGTGAAGAAGGCCAAGTTTTGAATACATAGAAGACAATTCGAAAGTTTGAAAATGAAGGATGAAGAAAACATTACAGCTTATCTGTTTTGCGTGGATGAAATCATTAACACTATCAGAGGTCTTGGAGAAAAGATTGAAGATACAATAATTGTGCAGAAAGTATTAAGGTCTCTCCCCTTAAGATTTGCTGCTAAAGTCTTTGTCATTGAAGAAATGAGAGATTTATATACGCTAACAATAGATGAATTGCATGAGATCCTCACGACATATGAAATAAGGACCGAAAATGAGAAATCATCTAAGGAGGAAGCAACTTCTAAAGCTTCTAAGAAAGGGAAATATAAATATTTTAAATCAAGTGATAGTACTAGCAATGAAGAAGATGAGAAGGAGGCCCTGTTTGTCAAAACTCTTAAAAAAGGATCCGACAAATACAAAGTTAAGCTACCTTTCAAGTGTTTCAATTATGGTAAAATAGGGAACTTTGCTGCTAAATGTCCTTCAATTGTGGTAAAATAGGGCACTTTGCTGCTAAATGACCACATAAGGATGATAGCGATGATGATGAAAATCATAGTGAGGAAAGAAACAAAAAGGAAAGAAAACCTAAGCACAAGAAAATTCTCTATTCTAAAAAGGATAACAGCTCAACTGAGGGGAGTGATGAAAGCATTTCAGGCAGTGATAGAGAAGAACCTTTGTTCATGACTATAAAAATAATGAATGATGCCTATGCAAGTGAAGAAACCCTAAAAGAGGAAGAAGATGTTGAGGATGAAGGAGAAGTAAATATTGAATAAGAACTCATCTATGCTTTAGGTGAGATAAAAGTTCTTAAGAAGAATGTGAAACAAAGATTATAGATTCAAAAATACGAAGAAAAAAACCATGAACTAAAAACATAAATGTCTCATAGCCTTGAAGAGTCAAGAAAGGTCATCATTAGTCTAAATACTGAAATATAAGAAGCCAAGAAGACAAAGGAGGAAGTAAGAGTCTAGCCTAAGGCTAAAGAAGACCACATTGCCAAGCTAGAATTAGAAGTTGATTTCTTAAAGAAGGAATTGGAGAAGACATGTGCTAAATTGAAAAACAATTTAAAGTTTGAAAAAAGCACCAAAGTATTGGATGAGATTCTAAATTACTAAAGGTTATCATGCATCAAGACTGGTCTTAGCTATGAAGGAAACTAGAAGATCATTAAAGAAGGTCAAAATTCAAAAAATATAGAACCACCAAAGAAAGTATATGCAGAGAAGCCCAAGATTTATGTAGATGTACTCAAGGGGTATGTGAATGGTGGAAGCGGTAAGAAGAAACAACATGACACTTCTCCAAAAAATATCAAGTACAAATTTAGAAAATCCTTTCCTCTAAGGCAGGCACATACGAAGGTGGAATATTATTTAAGTAGAGGTCGGTGCCTTAGAAAGAAGAGATTGGTGCCTCTTGATAAGTTGGGAGAAATTATTTTGTATGGAACAATAACAAAATTTCTTATGGGTCTTCAAATAGAAACTACAATCCATTTGCTCCTTTAATAGATTACAATGTCAGATGCTATAAGTACAACAACTTCGGATATACAACACACTTTTGTAGAGGTGGTTTTATGAATTATCCTAGACAAAACAAGAAGGTGGATACCCTTGGAAAGCAAAAGACATAACCTATACAAGTTATGAAGAGGAAGCAAAAGCAAGAAAAAGAGATAATTATGCTTGTGCAAACTGTATTTCATGCACAAGAAGTATCACTAAGCTCATAAGACAATGCACTAATTCAAGGAGAGATAATCACTAGATTATCTTTTAGCTCCATAGATTCTTTGGTGATATGTATTTATAAGACATTAAGATCAACTAATGAATATTCTTTGTGAGAGTGATGATGCAAGTGATGGTAGTACTATTATTATAAATAAGTCAAAAAAGCAAGAACATAATGGAAAACAAAATGTTGTATCTTGGAATTTGATGATTGCAATATATTGATCACAGAGAATGAAGCCATTATTAATTAGAGTTTCCACTGTAAAGGAATTGCATATATTATAGAAGCTATAACAGAATGAAATCAATCAGGGTGTAGAGTAACTTACAACAGGCATGGGCTAGCATCAAGTATAGATTACGTAAGGTATCTCAGATCTAGCATGTGATCAAGCGGCGAATGTGAATGAGCAAATGGAACATGATATGCAGATAAAAAGGGAAGTGGAAAAGAGGAGTTACAATTTGAGTATTTAGAGTTAATCTAGATGGATGTAGATGATGTCAAAAAGCCCATATTTGATCAAATTCAAGGAGAGAAAATGAGATAATAATAAGTCCTTATGCAAAAGGATAGGGAAGAGCAAAAAGATAATAATTTAGTTGTAGTTATGTTGAATAAGTTGACATGGATGTTTCCCATGATCTATTTGAGAACATACATTTGCCATTGGTGTCAAAGGGGGAGAATTACTGAAAGGGAAAACAAAGGAGGAGAACTACAGCAAGGGGGAATTTCTCCACAAATTTTCCATTAGTGACAAAGGGGGAGATTATTAGAATATTTTCATTGATGTTAAAGGAATTATAATTGATGTCAACAAAATTGCCAATGGATTTGTCGACAAAATTATTGATGGAAATGTTGATGAAAATGTCTACAAAATTATCGATGGATGATGGAAAAGTTGACAGAAATATCAATGGAAATGTCAACGGTCACATCTTTTGGTGAAGAGGTGTCTCTTAGATAGGATGTCTCCTTTGTGAAAAGCCCTTGAAGGCTATATAAGGTGGATGAAGGTTGAGAAAGATATGGAAGTTGAAATGTGAGATATGTGAATATTAATAAAGAAAAGAAGGAAGCAAATGTGTGGAGAATAAAAAGATATATCATATAAATAGATTTAAATTTGGAGAATGGAATTAATTCTTTCTATCATTCAAGTATAAGCAGATTTTTGTGGAGAAGAAGAAGAGAAAATTGATTTGTCATCATTATTTGACAAAGCAACAGTGAGAAGGTGGAAGATTATTTCAGTAGATATCAGTGCCTTAGAAAGAAGAGATTGGTGCCTCTTGATAAGTTGGGAGAAATGATTTTTTATGGAACAATAACAAAAGTTCTTATGGGTCTTCAAATAGAAACTACAATCCATTTGCTCCTTTAGTAAATTACAATATCAAACGCTATAAGTGCAACAACTTTGGACATATAACACACTTTTGTAGAAGTGGTTTTATAAATTCTCCTAGACAAAACAAGAAGGTGGATACCCTTAGAAAGCAAAAGGAAGAACCTATAAAAGTTTTGAAGATGAAGCAAGAGAAAATAAAGGAGATAATTATGCTTGTGCAAACTACATTTCATGCACAAGAAGTATCACTAAGCTCATAAGAAAATGCACTAATTCAGGGAGAGATAATCACTAGGTTATCTTTCAACACCATAGATTCTCTGGTGATATGTATTTAGAAGACATAGAAAGACCAACTAATGAATATTCTCTATGAGAGTGATGATGCAAGTGATGGTAGTATTGTTATTGCAAATAAATCAAAGAAGCAGGAACAAACCGGAAAATAAAATATTTTATCTTAGAATTCGATGATTGCAATACATTGATTATAGAGAATGAAGCCATTATGAAGTTTCCATTGTGAAAGGAATCACAGATATTTTAGAAGCTATAGAAAAATGAAATCAATTAGGGCACAAAATAACTTACAACAGGCATGGGCCAACATCAAGTATAGATTGCATAAAGTAGCTCAAGTCTAGCAAGTGATCAAGCTAGGAATGTGAATGAGCAAATGGAGCATGATATGCAGATAGAAAGGGAAGTGGAAAATATGATTTACCATTTGAGTATCTAGAGATAATCTAGATGGATGTAGATGATGTCAAAGAGCCCATATTTGATTAAATTCAAGGAGATCAAATGAGAGAATAATAAATCCTTATGCAAAAGGATAGGGAAGAACAGAAAGACAATACTTTCATTGTAGTGATGTTGAAGAAGTTGACATGGATGTTTCCCATGATCTATTTGAGAACATACCTTTGCCATTGACGTCAAATCGAGAGAATTAATGAAAGGAGGAGCAAAGGAGGAGAACTACAAAAAGGGAGAATTTATCCACATATTTGCCATTAATGACAAAGGGGGAGATTGTTGGAATACCATCATTGATGTCAAAAAAATTATAATTGATGTCAACAAAATTACCAATGGATTTGTCGATAGAAATATCGACAAAATTATTGATGGATGATGGAAATGTCGCTAAAAATGTCTACAAAATTATTGATGGATGATGGAAATTTCAATGGTCACATCTTTTGGTGAAGAGGTGCTTCTTAAATGGGACACCTCCTTTATGAAAAGCCTTTGAAGGATATATAAGGTGGATGAAGGTTGAGAAACATATGGAAGTTGAAGTGTGAGATATGTGAAGATTAATAAAGAAGAGAAGGAAACAAGTGTGTGGAGAATAAAAATATATATCATATAAACACATACAGATTTAGAGAATGGAATTAATTCTTCATATTTTTCAAGCATAAGTAGAATTTTTTTGAGAAGAAAAAGAGAAAATTGAATTTGTCATCATTATTTGACAAAGCAATAGTGAGAAGGTGGAAGATTTTTTCAATAGAGATTGGTGCCTTAGAAAGAAGAGATTGGTGCCTCTTGATAAGTTGGTGCTTAGTAGTGGGGATTGGTGTCTCTAGTAGGTTAGTGCCTACAAACAAGGTAAATTTTAATGGTGAATATTCATTAATTCATGAATATTTTATTTTAAAAATTTAAATTTTATAATTTTTTAGGGTGCAACATTTGACCCTTTCACCTAAAATTTTGGGATGTCATTTGTTTAGGAGTCAACTCACTGATGATTTACAATAATTATGGGGTTATTCATGTAATTCACCATCTATATATAGTACATATGTTCCCATAAATTTTAGGTCATGAACTTACCACCAAAGTATTTTTTTTACCGGATTACGAAGATAGAGACTTGAGGCTGTACTCTACCGTTAGACTGCTTTCATCACCCTAGCCTTCACCAGCATTATATCGCATGATATAAACCAAATGCCTAATAGTATGGTGTCATGCGGTGGTAGTTTAACATATAATGATAACCTATCATGCGATGACAATATATCACATGATGATAATCTGACACTCGACAACGATGTGCTATATGACAAAAAATGATCACCTGACTACCATGTCCCATGTGATGGCACTTTGTCACCTAGAAGTGATGTGCAATATGACAACAACTTGGCATCTGATAATGGTGTGTTGCATGATAGATATGTGCGTCATGACCGTAACCTACCACCTAGTAGTGGAAAGGAAGCTAACAACATAACTCAAGCATCAGGAGGTACCCAAAAGGCTAAAACACCAAAGGAAATACTAAAAAAATTGATATCATGTCTTATTTGAAAAATATAGAAAAAATACTGTGCAAACTATAGGCACTTCAAATACAGATAATTTTGAATCTTTTTTTAAAAAAAATTAGTTAATTTTTTTTTACTATGAAATAATAGCAAAACCATTTCAATGCAGATATTGACACTATTTCATTAAATTGAATTAATCCCAATAGATTCTCACCACCTGAAGATTTTATTGATGAAATTCCAACCTTAGAAGACACACCTCTAGGCACTTCATTATAACATACTCCTCTTAGCACTCCATAGGAGAAATGTAGTTCTTTTAAGATACAAAAATTTGTTGAAAGTTTCATTAAAAAAAGTAGATTAAGGAAGAGAAGTACATGGACAATAGGAAGGTCTTTTGAAGTTGATTGGGCTGAAAAATATCTATTTATAAAACCTATAGACTCAAAAAAATGGTAATAATCCTCCAACAAAATGCAGATGTACAAGTTGCAGTTGGAAACTTGGAAAAAAACATAGAATGTAACTTAAATTGGACACAATTGAGAAACATTGTAGGAATATATATATATATATATATATATATATATATATATATATATATATATATATATATATATATATATATATATATATATATATATATATATATATCAGTGAAGCACCCAGAAGGATAGATAAAAAGAACACATAGATGGAAAATGAAGAAGAATGCATGCATGTCAAATATGCATGTGAATACGAAAATGATCAAAAATGACAAAAACATCTTATTGAGAAAACTATATAAATGCAATTTAGAAAAGTTATGCAGTCCAATCTTACAGCAAAATATGTACAATTCTCTACTATTTTTCACATTAAAAAAAAGAGAAGACCTATTTATAATTTTATAGATTACAAAACTTTGTTTCAATGTAATGGGTTTCTAGATATTCCACAGTCACATTAGTCAGATAACAATGCTTGAGAAATGAAAAAATGTCTAGCTATTATTGAGAAGGAAGATTTGAAATAAAGTGTTAAGATATCACTATTTATCTCGCTGTCCATCGATGAGGTCACTAAAATTGACAACACAACATGGTTTTACATGCATGTGTATACCTTTAAAAACTATTCAAGGCAATCTCATCTTTTAGCTATCCATAAAATGGTAGAAAATCGCAATGCATAAAACCTTCATAAATTGATTGTAACCAATTTAAGAGAGAAAGCTACGATGGATGATTATGACATAGCTATGAATTTGGTGTGTTGGCATTGATGGTGCATCAGTGATGCAGGGGTATAGACAGGGTCTTTATGTTTACCTACAAATAATATTTTTTTTGTTTATGATTCCAATCCATTACATGGCACATAAGATGAATCTTGCTTATAAAATTGTTAGCACATTCAGTAATGTCGTAAAAGTGGAAGAGCTTATTTGTGACTTGCATGCATACATGTCAAGCATCCCAAAATATTCATGGAGTTTCAAAAATTTACAATTGTGGTGATAGATAGTAAAAAACTACTAAAAGATGTGGAAGCCATATGGATTTCCATGTATGCCTGCTTGCAGAATTTTTGTGGAATATCCATCTTTGACAGGGTTTACGTATAGATATCATATGGAAGTTAACAAACCAAAAGATTTGTTGTGTCATTTAACAGATTTAGAAACTTTACTCACATTATGCGTTATTTTACCAATGTGTAAGGAAATTAATTGTTTAATGAAACATGCCCAAGAGAGATCTATCTATATTGTTGACTTCATACGCTTGAGAAAACATGTATTTCAATGTTTAGATAAATTATACACATGGAATGAAATCTTGCACGGACTTGTTTTTAGAACCTGGAAAATTTTGAATGATTTTTAGAATCCAGAGAGTTATTTGAAATTCAATATACATGATCATCTTTGTGTCATGGTAAATGGCATTGAGATCCAAAGCACACATGCTCTAGAAGACTCAAAGTTGTGGGAGCTGAGCCTGAAGATGTACCTGTGACACGTTGGTTATATGATATTTCTTTGTCTAAAACACAAATTAAATTGAGCATAATCTGACAAAGTTTAGCCATTGAGATCAGAGAACATTTTCAAAGGGATGAGTTGTTGGAGGCATGGGAGTTGTGAATCCCATTTTTTAGAACAATGTTAACAATCAAGAATAGATCAGCACATTATTTCACAAATACATGGGTATAATTGTTATGTATTTCTATAGATCTTTAGATGTTAATAGAGTTTAGATTAATGGTATTTTAAATAAATAATTACTTACACCTTAGTCAACATAGTTTGAGATTACAATGATGGATCAATTTCAGTGTTTAAGTGACGCAACAAAAAATGGTGCCATTACTCATCTATGGAAAAAAATTTATCAAAGAAACATTTTACAAGAAAGTATTAGTGAATCTTTCAGATTATATGAACTTTCTCAAACAATAATTTTGGGTTCTGTGAAAGACGAGTGAGTGTTTAGTGCATTATCCTTCGTGAAGTCAAAACTTAGAATTAGATTGGATAAAAATCTATAGACTTACTTGAGACTATATATTTCACGTTATTATGTAGACAAGTTTCCATATGATAGAGTAGTGGCAACATGGAGTTCTCTAGTGGAAATAAGTGGTGTGACTAATACATCTACCAATACAGAGGAAGAGAATACTGAGACTGAATACAACACTGGCATGGTAGATGTGAATCACACTTACAATGAGCAAGTTTCTCGAGGACTGTTTCAGCTGCCTAAATTTTAGTTTGATAAGTATGGCAATTACTATTTTTTGAATATTTCTTATTCTTTCATCTTCAAATACTTTAAATTTTGTAATCTATTTCCTGGATGTTACATTCATGAATCTTATTCAATATATTGGAATTAATATTTTTTGCCCTATTAAAATTGTGTATTTCAAATAGTACTTTATCTTTGCAATGCATGCCAACCATTAACAATAATAATTTTCATTAACATTATACAAAGCATGACAATACCGAGACTGAATATGGTACTATTATGGTAGCTGCAAATCAATTTTATGATGAGTAAGCTTCTCAAAGATTGTTTTCGCTCCTTGGATTGTAGTTTTATAAGTATAGCAATTACTATTTTCTAAAATATTTCTTATTCAATCTTATTTAGATATATTAAATATTATAATTTATTACCTAGATGTTACAATCATGAATCTTATTCAATACATCAAATTTAATATTTTTTGTCCTATTAAAATTCTATGTATTTCAAATAGTATTTTATCTTTGCATTTCATCTCATTCATCGAGTAGCAATCATAATTCTCATTAACATCGTACAAAGCATTTCAATTTTTCTTATAGAATTCATTGAAGCATACGAGTCTTATGTCTAGACATGCATGGTGCACCATTATTTTATTGCACATTTATATTAGTACCATTACATAAATATATAGCCACAATCAATCAATTAAATGCTACAGCTACTAGAACACTAATAGTGTAACAATGCATTCAAATCTGCAACTACTAGAACAATATAACACTAATGATGCATTCAATAGTATAATAACTAAAATAATATAATTTCATAGAATATTTACTCTATAATTACAATATTCAAATACTACAACTACTATAAATATTTTACCTATAGTTTGCATATTTAACAATCAATCAATCAATCAATGCATTCCACGCTACAACTACTATAATAGTTTAACAATACATTCAATGCTACAACTTTTAAAACACTATAACACTAACAATGCATTCAATGCTACTACTAGAACACTTTAACAATGCGTTCAAGGCTACAATAACTAGAACATTATAGCCATGCATTCAAATGCTACAACTAGTATATATCAACTACTAGAACATTAAAACCATTCATACAATATTTACTCCACTTTTTATCCTACCAATGCATTCAATATTATAAGTAGTAGAACAATATAAATACATATAATACTTATTGTACCATAGGCTATTTTTCCTACTACTACAACTATAAATATTTTGCCTATGGTTGGGTTCACATATTTCTAAATTGCACCACAATCAATGCATTCAATACCACAACTACTAGATCAGTTTAACAATGCATTCAAGGCTACAAATACTAGAACATTATATCCATTCATTCAAACCATAAAACTATAACATCTATAGAACATTAAACTTGACCACTAATATATTTCAACTACTAGAACATTAAAACCATCCATAGAATATTTACTCCGCTTTTTCTTCATAGAATATATAAACAATGCATTCAAGGCTACAACTACTAGAAAAATATAGCCATTCATTCAAACCATAAAACCATAACATCCATATAACATTAAACTTGACCACTAGTATATTTCAACAACTAGAACATCAAAACCATCCATAGAATATTTACTCTGCTTTTTCTTTATAGAATATATAAACTTGACTAGTACATTATATAGCCAAGAGTATTTGGAAAAACTATAAAATATCATTTAATAAAGCAAGTGTTTCAAATAAACATGATATAAATTATTTTAAATGATAGAAATTGTTATTGTCAACAATATAAACTCAGACAAATCATCAATTTTGTGGTTGAGACTCTCCTCCCTCTAGTTGCTTGACATCCCCACCCATAGAAACCCCTCTATCTAGACCTGCCTATGAATCCTCCATTATCACTCCCTCCTTCTGAAGATCCTCTGTAGTAGAATTCATTTGTGTAAGAATCACGCTTTCCTCATTCGTTGCATCTCTTATTGAAATAATTGTAGGATCCAAATCTATTTTTTGCTTCAATAAAATGTTGGGATCCATACCATGCACTTTAATTATCTTCTTCAATGTGTTTTTCCACTTATTTAATAGAACCAACTTTTCCTTCAATGCAATTACTGAGGAGATACTTTTGTAGGCATTTTTCAAAAGCACATTAAGAAGATGTGCTTCTTGCTTCAAATTCTCATATTTTTCTTGCAAACAACAAATAATATATGTGTCAAGTACATATAAAGGTATTATAATAATCAAAATACATGTTACAGATAAAGAAAACTTACCACTACTTTATCCTTCTCTACTTGGGCAATGGTAACAAGGTTGATATATTTATCCCATTTATTGAAATATGCTTGGGCTTCTCCATTTAAATTTTCCAATATGTTTATCATAATATCTAAAATCCTATCATTATAAATATTGTCCACAAAGATCAATCTAAATTGTGCTTGCTGGAACAAAGCATCAATCTTTGAGGGTTCATTTTGAACAAAAGAAAATAAATTCACTCTTTGAGAGTGGTTATGATAATGGGTATTGATTTATTTGATAAGGGCTTTTGCCCTTATCTACCTTTTTTTAAATCATTAAATTTGCCAATAACACCATCCTTCAAATTCGCAAGCAAATTTTCTAAAACTAGATTGTTCAATGAAAAACTAGTAAGGGAATCCTCATAAACATTTACATTATCTGTGTGGGGTGAGGAAGAGGGAGCTACAAGAGGATATTGTGAAGGCACATTAAGATCTTGAATAAATTGGTGTAGATTGAATCCACCAAAAACTAGGAGTCTACTTTCAATGCCAAGAAACTCCTCATCTAGATCAATCTGTTGCAAACATGTAAGACCATATGCATTCGAAAGGCCACCAACAGAGAAATTCAAGAAAATAAAAATTAGTAACATGCCTCAACTTTATGAAAGGATGGAGTTGTTCTTCCCTCTTTTCTGAATCTGGATGGGTGGTGGGGGTGGTGGCATACTCCAAGGTCTCCTGACAGATGTTGGGTGGACTACAAAAAAATATTTATTAAAAAATGATAAATTCAAAAACATAGAATCAAAGCAAATTCAAATTGAATCTGTTAATGTTATTACTTGTAGGGGTGACTATGTCATCCATTTTGATTATCCCTATAGAAGTTATCTCTTCCCCTATTGGCATCTTTGTGGGAGTTGGATCTTGTCGTCTTAATGCGCTTATGGGAGAGACATTGTCGATTTCATAAGAAAATGTAAAATGAGTAATTTATGCAATTAATTAACTAAAAAAATCTAACAAACTTCAAATCAAAAATAAAGTTGTAATGACAAACATTGATGGTGTTGTGTGGAATAATCCTCAACAACAATGATACGAGAGTCAACTAGAAAAAAAAAAACACCAATATGAATATTATTTTTTTCCATTTAATTAAATAACAAAAAGAGATTAAAAAAAATTAGGGGGAACCTAGAAGTGGAGATGAAACAAAATCAATTCTTGGGCGTTTTACAATTTGAAAGAAATTGAAAGAAGACTCCATGGACTAGTTATGATTAGAGTCCTCTGGATCATGTTGACCTCTACTTACAGCCTATTTTCTTATGTCATAGACATGCACTCTCGCCTGTAACAAACAATAGGCTAAAAAATGTTAAAATTTGATATATATATATATATATATATATATATATATATATATATATATGTATTTATATATATATGTGTGTATATATGTATGTATATATATATATATATATATATATATGTATATATGTATATATATGTGTATATATACATATATATATATATATATATATATATATATATATATATATATATATATATATATATATATATATATAACAAAAAAAATGAGACTTGAGAAAACTAAACTTACCTCTTGTTCCTCAAGAGACAAAGCATTATCTTTCATTTTTGGATGAAGGGTAGTGAGAATATCAGTATTTTGGATTTTATATAAGGTGTCAAAGTACAAGGCCAAAATGTAGTTAGAAGAGAAAATTATGCAAGTGTCCTTTAAGAAAGTAAAACTCAATTCTACCCTAATCCTGTTGGAAATAACGGTGCACTAGTCACAAACAACACCCGAGAGAGAACAAATAATATAGTAAATAACCAAGAAGGGAATGTCTAATGGTCTTCCCTACAACACAATTCTTGCTTGAAAAAAATGGATAATAGATTTGAGAAATGGATTGGTGATAGTTTCTATGGGGATCCCCCTTTAATTTTGACTAGCTATAATAAATATAAAAGTAAAACATGAAATTAAATTAGGATACTAAACTATTTATAATAAATGATTCAAGTATAATTAATAAATGTCAATTTCATTAATAAATTCAACACTTGCTAGTAGGGTCAATAAAACTTCGTAGATCAACTCCAAGTAATTTTTATCATTGTCAGATAACATAACCTTGGTGCTAATAGGACTTACATTACAATGTGGAAGACTTGTTAAATTTTGGAAATCTAGTGGAGAGGTGCCAAAGGATATAGTTTTATTGTTAAACTAGATGTAGAAATGACCCTCTCTATGGTTAAAACACCTAATCAAATATCATAGTAGGTTGTTGTTGATAGCCATATTGTATTGTGGCATCTGCACCAGGCCTCTAAGCTGGCATTGATCGATTCACTCAACAAAGGATCTGGGCTCATCCAACATGCAAAGGAAATTCTGACATAAAATATTTTTGAAAACATATTTCTGGATTCCCCTTGGTTGACTCTGAGTTTCCATGGATGTGGAATCCATTAGAAGCATGTAAGTGGAAGTAGGTAGGTTGAGTTAGATTTTGGAAGCAAGAAGGTTGAGGTGGATGCTGGTAAGATGATAAAATTTTTAAGCAAAGTGTTAAATGATGTTATTATAGCATTATTTATAAGCAAGGTAGGGAATCAGAGCAACTGGTTGGCATCATCAAGGACTAGAAACAACATGGCACCACGTGACACCATGCCACTAGATAGAAACACTACTATCACATGATAACATCATGCCACGCAATAACATGGTACTGTGTGATAGCATAATGCCACATGACAACATGGTGTCATGTAATAGTATGGTGTCATATGGTAGCACGTTACGTGATAGCATGGTGTCGTGTGGTAGCATGGTATCATGTGGTAGCATGGTGTCACACAATAACATGGTGTCACACGATAATATGTTATTTTGCCATATTATTTGATGCTTGGCAACATACTAACGCTCAATAACATAATGACACCTAGGAGTGGAATGCCATCTTGGCCCTTTTAATGTTATGACACCACTAGAAAATAAATGGCAATTTTACATATGCTCTGTGCACTTTGATTCACCAATAGAGCGAATCTGATTCGCCTAAATAAACCTAGGGAGTTTCGACAAGGCCTCTTAAAGTGAACCCTACTTACAAATTGTTTAGAAATAGGAGATTAGTATCTCTATTAGGTTGGTGCCTACAAATTTTGTAAAAATACTATTATTATATGGTTGGATTTGGATGGTAGTTCCAAGCAACTATTCATTTATGGTTTTTCTTCAAAAGGGTTACCACCTAAATTTGGTATCAATTTGTGTCATTTTTATTTGAATGCTTTGATTGTGGATATTAAGTTTTATTACGTAAAAGATAAGATTATATTGATTCACCCCCCCACTCTCAGTATAAGCATGTGCTTAACAAAAACTCCATGTACGATTCCATCTATAACAATACAATGGGGACACATGAACCAACTACCCTTAGGGTTGGCTTGGGCATTAACAATACATAAATCATAAGGTTTAACTCTTTCAAGCCATAATTGATATAGGACAAAATAAAAGAATAGGGTTAACATTTGTGACTATATCCCGTGTAAATTTCTTGAAAGGACTAAGAGTATTGACATCATTTACACATGACCGCTATGAAAATATGAAAGGAAAATATCAAAAACTATATATGAAATCGAACTCACTCACAATGTGCCCTGATTAGTCATGTGCCAAAAGATTAAAAACTAATAAACTAAGTCAAATATCATGAGTAACCTATAAACTTGTATACCTCTAATTATGGTTCAAGTCATGTAGTTGCAATGTCTTTATCATGTTTTTGTGCATTTGGCTCATTTGCATACATTAGACTCTTTTTGATACACTTTTTCTTTGTGTTAGGCCTCGTATTGTCTTCTCTTGACTTAGATTTTCCTTACAATTTGAATTTTTTTTCAATTTTTAGGTTAATAATAATACCTCCATTCAATTTAAAATACTTGAAATAATACAAATTAATTATTTATTTATCCTGAGACAACATCAAATGTTATTAGAATGTCCAAAATAATGATTTAGGTCTTTTATCTATATATTTTGGGTGATAGTTGAAAGTGGCTTGACCATATTTAATGGTGGTTTAAAATATTAAAAATTGTTGTATATTGTGAAATTTTACATGTTTTTTCCATGCCTTAATTTTCACGTTTCACACCTTTCCATAGTTGGTCTACGTGTGAATGTGTTTCAATTTGAATTTAAAGATGCATATATATACACATACCCTAAGTCATTTGAATACTATACACATTGATTATATGTTTTGCACACTTTTTAAGGACATTGCACATTGATTATTTTGAAGGATAAATTTTGAGTTCCTCTCTCATTTGAATTGGATCACTTGCATATAACTACATGTGCCTTGATTTTGAGCATGTAGTATATATAGTTACAACCATAAAGTAGGGTCAAGTCATTAGCATTTCACATAATTTTTAGTCTTTCCATATTGTGGTGAAATAGGATTATATCAAAGGATAATAAATTTATATGTTTGTACATATTCATTCTCTTTAGTGAAGACCAATTTTTAGACTATTGCTAGTGACGAAGGATCTCAAAAAGTTTCAGACCTTAAAAATCAATAGTCATAATTATTGTAGTTTTTTGCATTCTATTAGAAGTGTCATTTTCAATGGTGGTTGAAAGTGGTTTACCATTTTCATCTTTGGCTAAAATGTCCATTATCTACAAATAATCTTCTTCATAGGAGATTTTTTGTATTAGTCCAAAATCTGTTTTCCAATATCATTAATTATTTATAGAACTATGATAAGTCTTATTAAAGTATGCATATATTTATACCTTTCATTCCATTTTTAAATAATCATATGTTTAGAAGTTTTTAGGCCAAGTTTGATTTATTGTATTTGTTATATTTAACTAGATTTTCATTGTGTCATCATTTTACATTATAGGTGTAGTTTTTTGAACACTCATCCACTCTTTTTACAATTTTTTTTATGAGCTTCTTAATTTTTCAAACATATCAAACTTAGGGTTTCATGTTCTCTTTTATTATAGGTTTTATTTTTGTGGTTGTCCAAGATTTAATTGCTCTAGGGTTTTGATTTATTGTTTCAATATCATCAACCATAGCTTCAATTTTGTATGTTGCATATCCTAAGCATACATGTGACGGATTACCTTATGGATGCATTGTTTCACGATGTAAAAAATGCTTCTATGAATGACATGCCTTTTCATAATGATGTATAAGATAGTAATTTTGATTATTATAGTGAGGTTGATCTAGAAAAAGAATCAAATCAATTAATTTTATGTAAAAATATAAATGATACAAATGCCTTGAGTGTCGGTTATATTTCTTTGAGCTCTTATGATTATGGACTGCTAAATTTGACCAGCCAAAATCAATTACCAAGGAAAGTTGTGCTAGTTTTAATCAAAGTAGCCTAGATTAATTTGGTTTTAAACTTAATTGTATGAAATATAATTATTGTGTAGTACATAAGGTAAATGAAAATGATTGTAATCCTACCATTCCTTAGATTGAAAAGGTTGAAAATGATTGTACCCAAATTCTTTCTTCAAATTCAAATTATGAAAATGCATATCTTTCCCCCATTTCCTTGAATGCAAATGAAATGATTATTTGAAAGCAAATGTTGAAAATAATTCTCTTCATACTCCTTCCTTGAATGCATATGTTAATAATGAGGTTTATTATGATGAAAAACATAATGATGAATTCATTGAAAATTTTAAGATCATGTTTTGAATAAGTAGTTGGTGTCAATTCTACTTGTGTGTTAGATAATATTTTTATGTTTAATAATGGTTGTTCTCCTCCTATTTATAGATCTATGACTCTTATTGCTCTTATGTTTAAAATAAATAAGTAGTTGGTGTCAATTCTACTTGTGTGTTAGATAATATTTTTATGTTTAATAATGGTTGTTCTCCTCCTATTTATAGATCTATGACTCTTATTGTTCTTATGTTTAAATAAATAACAAAATTAGATGCTTAAATTAAACCCTTCATAGCTTGGTTTCCCAAACCCATGAGATTGTTCTTATGAAGCATGCAATATGTGAGTTAAAAAATGTTTTACTAAATTGGTGTATAAGTGATGAATAATATTAAACCAAGTAAAAAAATGGCACAAAGGGACTCTAAATAAATAAATTAAACTACAATAAATAAGATTCACCTAATACCTAATGATGGGAATGAAAGTACAATGAAATTGTAAGTGATATCAGATATCTTGCCAAGATCAAAGATGGAATATTGAATGCATTGTAGTTTGAAAAAAACAATAATGATGAATTAACAAGCAACTATGAGAGAGAAATCAACAGTGAAAATCAATCAAATCCTCCACGAATAGTTGAAGAACATAGATGTACAAATAGGTGAGTAGATATGTAACTACCCTTAGAATAGTGGTCAAAGTCCTAGAATAGTAAAAGTAACTCCATACCTAGAATATCTGGTAAAAAGAGTCACTTCCACTAGCTAAATAAGTATACCAAAGTAACTCCCTATGACATGCACATCTAATCAAGCTAACTCAATTGTAAGAAAAACTTGAATAAATAAATAAACAAAAAATAAAGTCCTACTCTAATACCCCTACTTAAGTGTAGCTTAGCGGGGTAGAGGAAATGAGTCTCAACAATAAGGCTTGATGAGGTAGCCATGTACAAATCAACTCTCATAAAGTGGAGAAAAGGAGAAAACCCATATAAAAAAACTCACCTCTCAAAAGAGTGAAAATAAGAAGAGAAATATTGCATACTCTAAGGATGTTGGGCATAACTGAAAATGCCTATAAGTGAGAGCATCATAGCACATATAGAGAATAACTAAGAATTCTCCATAGAAGATGTTGAAGCTGCCCACAATAGAGCTTGTAAAATAATGAATGTCGGTATGAGATCTTCTCCTTTAAGGATGAAAAATCTCCATCCACATCGAATAATATTTCTTCCTTTTTCCAAAGGAAGACCATGAGGTGCATACTAAAAGTCTACCCATTCTACAAAGGAGGATGAAGGCAACAATACAAATATATATAAAAGAGGTTCAAAAATGAGACGTTACATAGGTTTGAAAAAATCATGCATAAGAATTGGATGTAAAGTCATTGAAGTGAACCTATTATAAGGACATGGAACATTTATTGAAAGAATGTCTATTTGAAGAGGAGAGCTCAGCTCAACCATCAAAATTGAAGAAGATACTACAGATAAAGCACACAAATCTGCAATATGAATATCCATAGGAACATATGAGTCATTGAAGCTCTTAATGGGTGTACTCACATTAAAAATAGTAGACTCCTCTAAAGTACAAGACTGTGAAGGCTATGGAAGAGCAACGTCTTTAATATGGATGGAAGTATAATATGTAATAGTTAGTATCAATGGGATTAATAATCTATCCATATAGGAATGGAATACGATTCTCATTTGTGAGTAAGTGTTTCATGTAAGCGTGCTAATAAACATAGTTAATATTTTCAAGAAGAACCATTAGTGTAGAAACAACTCTCCTCATCAAATTGTATCTCTCAAGTGGAGTTTTCACGACTGAGAGAAAATAATAAAGAATTGTAATGAGAATAACATTGCATAAGTGACAATGCATGCTCAATGAATAGACATCAGTATCTACTGATAATGTATTCAAGAATGTGAGAGCAATGCATACAAATGACACCAAAGTGGCACACAAGTCAAGAAAATTGAGTGCACATAAGAGAGGAAGTAAGGCCCATAATAACCTCTCCAAGACAATCAATAATGATCCCATTATGTTTGAAATTATGAATCATGCTCAAGTGAATGGACGTTAGGCTTAGCTAACAATACATCCAAGACTATGAGAGCAAATAATGCATAAGTACAAATGTAGGTCTCAACGAATGGATATCAGATGTAGTTAACAATGTGTCCAAATGTGAGCTCTCAATGTAGATGACACTAAAATGGCATAATTAAAACTACAAACAAACCAAAGAGGACATTGGGCTTTGCTAATAATACACCCAAGAAGAGTACAAGTGCGGAATAGTGAACAAGTAAATAGAGAAGTATAAGAAAGTAGTTTTATTGTGAGGGGGTTTGGCCACTTGCCAAATCAAGTCTAACCCTCCATCTTTGACAAGTGAGTGATAATAAAACAAGGTTTGTAACAAAGCAAATAAATTTACAATATATCCTTATATCTCTCAATACAATATATTATTTTTAATAAAAAAGTCATCTACAAAAGGGGCCCCTCTACATTATAATGTTTTTTATACAAAAATAAGTGGAAAAAATCTCGTACACCACTACGAATGATCAAACCTCATAATCCATCACTAATCAACCACCAAACAATATCACCTCACAACATAATCTAAACTTCATCATTAAAGTTCCACTAATAAAATACCCACCCATCATTTTTATAAAAAGCTTTATAAGTTTAACAAATTGAAATTAGAAGTAAGATTTTAAACCTTTTTGGTGGTTTTAAGAAAACACAAATGGGGAATGAGTGGTTTTGTAAATGAGTGAGAAATAAAAACAAGCTATTTAATTTTTTTTTTTAAATGGATTTTGATTTTAGGGCATGGATTTAATGTTACGTTTAACTTAGCTTTTAATAAAAGGAGAGACTTGGATGATGCAACAAAAGGACAAATAGCAAGGAGAAATGGATGAACAAGAGTGAGAGAGATCTATAGCTATGTGGTGAACAACTGCATGGTCACGAGGCATGTTGGAGGACCGAGGATGGCTTCAATAAAGAGAAAAAATGTAGTCCACATTGAAAAATGTGTTACCTCAAGCATTAGGTAAGAATGGTTTTACACTTTCATTCTTTAGGAAATGTGTTACTATAAGACCACACATGTATATCCCTAATGCAAAGATTTGACATTACTTAGGTTGTGAGCTTGGTGGTGAATAATAGTAGGTTATTCACTTGAGCTTCAGCTATGGATGCATGGCTAAATAGATATGTATAATATAGACTTGATAATGAATAATGGATGGCTCACAACCTTCCCTTGCAATTGGGGGCAACTAAATTTCCTTGAGTTCACATCCTATTATGTATAAGCCATTATCTGTGTTTAGGAAATGAAACTATGTTCCAATATGAATATTTTGAGAGCCAAGAGCATGGAGAAGGGGTGGAATACCAAAAAAATATGTTATAACCATGTAGCAACAAAAAATTATTCAACTAAAACCAACCAAACTCTTGCCTTTCCCCTTTCTCGTTTGAAAGTAAAATATCAATTAGATATTGCGTAGGAACTACACTTCCTCATCAATTCAAAAATAATGTCTCCATCCTTAGTTGACTATTGCTAGCATGAAGAACATGATCAGGTTGAAAAAAGGTCATTGGAGGGATATAATGTAGACTAGGTAAAAATACCCTCTTTGCACTATAACTTTGATTTACTCAACACATGATACAACAATATCACAACTCGGATATCACCATGCCAATGTGCCTCCAAGTGCACTAAAGTTGCAGAACCATGAATAACAACAAAGCTCAAGATTTGAAAAAGGAAACTAACAACAAGTAATAAAACTAGACAAGCATATATTAGCTTTGAGCTCTTATACCATGTTGGATATCCTATCAAGATCGAATATGGAATATCGAATGTGACTGTGAGAGAGAAATCAAGAGTGAAAACCAATAAAATCCTCCATGAATAGTTTAAGAATATATGTGTATAAATATGTGAGTAAATGTGTAACTCTCCCTATAATAGTGGTCAAATTCCTATAATAGGAAAGTAACTCCATGCCTGGAATAGCCAGTAAAATGAGTTACTTCCACTAGCTAAATAAGGATACCAAAGTAATTCCCTATGACATGCACACTTAAGCAAACTAACTCAAATGTAAGAAAAACCTAAATAAACAAATAAATGAAAATTAAATTCCTACACTAACAAGTGATTATTGAAAATGTAAAGAGAAATAAATCATTGAAAAAAATACATTTGGGTTTTAGAAATGATTTTTGATGATGGAAAATAAGTCTTGATGCTGAGTAAATTGAAACCTTGGAATTTGACTATAATCTAGAAGATGATCACAATCAACAACCACTAATAAAGATGTAACAAATATTATCTGACGGATTATGGAAGTTTTTTTTCGGTCCTAGTAAGGATGTTATGATTATGGGTATTTAGCACCCCTGGATCTGAAATTTTGGAGATGCTTCAACATAGGCATATGACTAAGAATTTGGTTTTGATTTGTAAAATTTTATACACAATCATCTGAATTGAATATTGTCTGAACTATTATTATTTGATGGGTTTTGAGATTATTAATTACATCTTAAGTAATTGTGTGCATCTATAGAGAAATTTGGTGTTAATGATAAAATATTACTTAAAACATTCCCTATAAGATCAATTTATCATGATTTAGATTAGTTTCACACTTTACCTAGTGGTTCCAAGCATACTTTCCTTAAATTTGAAGAGGCTTTCCTATCATGTTTTATTAGTAATAAGGGACCACATGCTACATTTGAGTGTATTCCATATAATTATAAAGGTAAATTTGAGCCTATTTGTGATTATATTCTTATATTCAAAGGTAGCATGCATTGTTTGATATATCAACAATTGATTTAGAGAAATAATATATTTTCAATCAAAGTTTGTTGCCTTCTCTTAAGAATAAAGTTTGTTTACACATATTTAAATTATCTTTTTTATGAGGTCATAACACTTGAGGATTAAATTTTATAATCACATGTGCTTAGATATAAGAATCATTCTTCATATCATGCTTATATTTATCATTCTATAAATCTCAACACTTTTCATGCACCAATCAAGAAAAATCCTAAGCCATTGGATAATTATAGAGTGACAGCTACAGAGAATCTTACACTTATTTCTCATGAATCATGGCAATTTATAAAGCTCTAGGATAGTCAAAGTGAAATATTAAATAAGTTACTTGTGTTTTACCCTATTTGATTTAATCTAGTGTTTAAAAGGTATAAAACAATGATAGAATATTCAAATTACAATATATGATAATCAAGCATAAATTTGAATGTCAAGCATAATTAATTGTAATTGATTGACAAGTGGCATATGTTGAATATAGTAAGTAAAACCAATAATAATATACTTAGCTCCTTTAGGATTTTGGTTGATTGTAATAGATGTCTGATAGTGTAAAAATGATAAGACAACCTTGTAACAACCTGTAACTAGAATTAGAGTTTGTAGTTCTATCTGGACCAATTTGTGCTCCCTATAAAGTTACACAGTGTGGTCCTATCGATTGACTATAAATTCATTTGCTTTAAAAATGATGAAACTATGATTGCATTATCACTTGCACTTATGTATTATGAGGGGGATGAGATATTTTTATTTGGTTAATTCCATGTAGAAACCTTTGTTTTCCTTATCCTTGCCTTAAAAACCCCAGGTGTACTTTTGAGAGCTAAAAACCTATAAAAAAGAAGGGGAAGTGTGATGTACTAAGATAACCCCAATAAAACTCATTTAATAGTTACTATGATTTACATATATAGATAATCTGAGGAGGGAATCAAGCCACACGTAGTTCTCCCATCTAGTGTGATTTTGTAATTGTGTTCCTTCACTATATGTATGCAACTAGTAATTTGGCTATGATATTTTAAATTTTAGGGTTTCAGTTTACTTAGCCTCAAGACATATTTTTCAACATTAAAAATTATTTATATAACCCAAATGTGTTTGTTTTGTGATTTACTTCTCTCTTTCCTTTCTCATGATCACTTATAATTTGATTATGTTTCATTCCCCTCATTAGATACGATGTGGATTTGTTTTATTGTAGTTAATCAGATCCCCATTATATCATTGATTTAATTGGTTTAGTTCTACCATTACTTATACACAAATTTAATAAAACACTTTGTAACTCTCCCATTACATGCATCATAACAATAATATCATGGGTTGGCACACCTGATCTATGAAAAGTTTCATTCAAGCTTCTAATTTTGTTATTGGCTTAAAAAATAAGAACACTAATAATCATAGGTCTATAAGGGGGGGAAAATTATTAAGCATAGAAACATTATTTAACACACAAGTATAATTGACACCAACTACTTATTTTATCATTTTCACAACATTAGCAAAGGGAGATGGATTTTTTAAAACACTATTCTTAATTTTTTTAATAAATTTATCTTTATGTTTTTCATCTTGAGGAACCTCATTATTAACATAAGAATTTAAGGAAGGAGTATGAAGATAATTATTTTTAACATTTTCATTGAAACAATCATTTCATTTGCATTCAAATAAAAGAGTGAAATACATTCATTTTCACCATTTTCATTTGAAGAAATTGTTGGGGTATAATCATTTTCAACATTTGCATTTGAAGAAAAAGTAAAACTACAATCATTTTCAATATTTTCATCCCAATGAATTGTAGGATTACAATAATTTTAATTTACCCTATGTATTACACAAGAATTGTATTTCATACACTAAGGTTTAAAACCAAATTAATCTAGGCTACTTTTCTCAAAACTAACACAACTTTCCTTAGTAATTGATTTTGGCATCATGAAATTTAGCATTCCATAATCACAAGAGCTTACATAAATATAATTGACACCCAAAGCATTTATATCATTTGTATTTTTATATAAAATTAGTTGCTCTAATTTTTATTCTAGATCAACCTCACTATAATAATCATAATCACTATCTTCTACATCATTATGAAAAATTGTGTCATTCATAGAAGCATTTTTAACATATTGAAACAATGCATCCATAAGACGATCCATCACATGTATGCCTAGGGTATGAAAGATACACAATAGAAGCTAGGGTTAATAATATTGAAATAATAAATAAAAACCCTAGAGCAATCAAATATGGGACAATCACAATAATAAACCCTACATGCAAAGGGAACCTAAAACCCTAAGGTTGGTATGTTCGAAAAATTAATGGGTTCATAATGTTTTATAAAAAGAGCACATGAGCGTTCAAAACACCACCAATTAGGTGAAATGATGACACATTAAAAATATAGATAAATATAATAAATACACTAAATCAAGCCTATCCTAATGCAGAATTGAAATAAAATTTTGAGCAAATGATGATTGAAAAAGGGAAAGAAAGGTAATTAGACATGCATACTTTAATATGACTTACCAGAGTTATAGAAATGACTAATGATGTCAGAAAATGAAATTTGTACTAATACATAAGATTTCCTATAAATAAGATTATTTTAAGATAATGACTATTTTTAAGCAAAGATGAAAAAGGTAGACCATTTTCAACCACCACTGAAAATGACACTTCTAGTAGAATGTGAAAACCTACAATAAGTATGACTTCTAATCTTTAAGGTTTGGTTTTTTCTAGAATGAACATGTGTAGACATTTGAATCTATTTTCATTTGATGTAATCCTAATTTGCCACAATATAGAAAGACTAAGGACTATGTGCAATGTAAGTGTCTTGACTGCCCTTGATGGTTTCAACTATACATCCCACATGTTCATAATCAAGGCTCGTGTAGTTATATGCATGTGAGTGACCCAACGCAAATGAGAGAGAAATTTAGGTTTTCTCCCAACTAATCAATAATAAAAATTTATGCTTCTTTAACTCAACCTTATTTTGGTGCAATTATGTAGCCACAAGACTCTAATAGATAATGAATACAAAATATGATCAACATGCAATGTCCATGACAATTGTGCAAAAAATAAATAAATCAATGTGTATAGTATTCAAAGGACTATATATACATATACATATATTATATATATATATAGTCCTTTGAATACTATATATATATATAGTCCTTTGAATTATATATATATATATATATATATATATATATATATATATATATATATATATATATAGGCATATTTAATTTTGAATTAAAACACATTCACACATAGGCCAACTATGGAGAGGTGTGAAATCTAACAATTAAGGCATGTGAAAAACATAGAAAATGCCATAAAATACCCACAACAATTTGGATATTTTTTACCACCATTAAAAATGGTCAAACCACTTTCAACTATCACTAAAAATAGATAGAGAAAAACTTTAAAAAAATGTTTTGGACATTCCAAGAGCATCCAAGGTTGTACTAACATAAATAAATAATTAATCTGTAGGCTTTAAAGACTTTCAAATTGAATCGAGATATTATCATTAACCCAAAGTGAAAAAAAAAAACATTTTGTAAGGAAAATGTAAGTCAAGAGAAGATATTATGGGGATCAACAGAAAGAGAAAGTTTACCAAAAAAATTCTAATGTATATGCAAATGAGCCAAATGCACAAAATAATGATAAAGAAGTTACAACTAGATGACTTGTACCAAAATTAGAGGTATATGGGTATATAGGTTTCTCATGATATTTAACTTGGTTTATTAGTTTTTGCTCTTTTTGGCACATGACTAATCAGAGCACACTATGAGTGGGTACGATTTCTTATATAGTTGTACTAGGGTAGATTCACAAAGTTTGGGGGACAAAAAACATGACAAAATGAGAAACACAAAACTTATTTTGTAAAGGGCATAAGCCCTTTAAAAAAAAATGAAACATGTTATGCCTTGACATGGTTCCAAGGCAAAAGGGCATATGCCCTTTGAAATGAAAATTTTGGAGGGAATGTAAATATTTCAAAAGTTTTGAAGCAAAGGGCGTACACCCTTTAACAAGTGTGTATAAAGGGTGTATGCCCTTTATCAAGTGTATGATATAGTTTGTTTGTGTTGTATATATTTAGGACATACACACTTTAGCAAGTGTGTACAAAGAGCATACACCCTTTAACAAGTGTATGATATAGTTTGTTCATGTTGTATATATTTAAGAAAATAAATTTAATAAGTTTAAGTTTACATTTAATTTATCTTACACTTTATATTCTTATACTTTAGATTTATTTTACTAAATACAACAAGTTAGGGCCACTTTACATCTTCTAAAATTAATTCCAGAGCTGTGGGAGTCACCATTTAGAATATAGTTTTTCAAAATCTATTTTGGTCAATACTTATTTTATAGAGTTTTAGGATTGGAAATTGACAAAAATATTGGAGTTATTAAACTCTAAGTTCAGGGATGGATGTCATTGATTGAGATAGAGATAGGGATGAACAATATAGATAGGGCCTATTCTAACATGGATGAAACATCTACGTAAAATTATGGCATGGAGAATGTGTATATGCATCAACTTATCTTGATTGATATGTCCAACCCTTGATGAAAATACAACTTCACATTTTCTTCTTTATTTTCACCTTTAATTATCCATATTTGGTAACATCTATCATCTATTAAAGTAAAGGTAAAGGAAGAGTTGGGTTGTGGGTTGAACCTTTGGGTCAATTTTACACCCCAACGCCACTGTAGACCCAAAGATATTCTTTCACTATAGTGAGGAGGTGGGAGAGAGATAGATAAAATTGAGTCACTCCATAGTCATCATTCTAATGTTTATTACTTAAATAATATGATCGACTCAATATTATCTTATTTCCACAAAATAAATCATATGATAGTCTCCTTCGAGTAATACATCATGGTCCTATCTTATCTATCGAACATGAACAAGGATAATCACCCTAGTATATTTATCACCCAATTTTTTTACGGTGTGATATTCTTGGCACAATAAGTCCAATGATGATGTAGTGACTTAATAATGCTCAAATGAGAACTATCTAACACACTCTCCTCTTTTGCTTCCCTCTCTCTCTCTTCTAGGTCCCTCAAAACCCCTTTTTGTTGGCCCTTGTAGCTCCCCTCAGCCTATTTTCAGAAAACCTTTTATTAGTGATAAAACCACCATATTAGGTGATGAAATTACCCTATGGGGTTATAAAATTGCCCCATTGGTGATAGGTTCATCATTGTAGTTATGTAAACTATCGCATTGGTTCTATCATAAGAGGGTGGTTATGTATTGAAATAAGGGTGGTTATGTAACTTGATAGGGTGGTTTTACTCCCAAGAGCAGTAGTTACGTAATCGACCCTACAAATAGGGGTGGTTCCATCACCATTATTTTTTCTAGGTATGTGCACAAAGTTGGGGGATAATGCCATGGAAATTTACCATAACATGACCATGTTGTTAAATAATGTTATAATGTTATTGACATAATGTGATCATGTTATTTAAATTATGGATCGGTAATTACCAATCCATAATGCGATCACATTAATACATAACACAATTGCATTATTATAAAAGAAAGAATATGATCGCGTTTTTATTGTTTTGAAAATTAATTTATATGAATATGTAGAAGGAGCAAATCTTGGTTAATAGATAACGTGATCGCATTATTATAAAAGCAATAACTTGATTATGTTACTGGTGTTTCACACATACAAGCATGTGAACATGTACATGAAGCCCATCTCATAGAGTTGGTATCACAGTTACACACCTTACAATGTGGATAATAACTTTTAAAAATATAATTTAGTTAGTACTTAAGCATTTTCAAGGTCTAAGTATTGAACCTAGGGATTTTAGAGCATAACCTTTGCAATTGATATTCATTTTTGGTAAACATATAGTCATTTTTTAGGTTTTTGTGCCTTCCAAATTGATTCTTGGCATTTCTAAGAATCCTAAGATTGTCTAATTTGAATTTTGTAAACCACTCACTTTGAAATTGATGCAAAGTGGTGTGACTGGGGTAAAATAGGTCACATTGATGACCTTCACACATTAAACGACCAATTTATGTTAATTTCACTTGTTCATCATCCCTCCCTCATCCTTGATCACTTCTTACGCATCCTTCATCACTCCTAATCACTCTCTCATCATTCCTCATTTTCCCTAAGCACTCCCTCATTGACCCTCACTATCTTTAGTTGCATCTAATCACTCCCTCATCATCCTTGATTACTCCCTCATTGATGCTCATTATCCATCATCATCCCTAATCATTCACTCGTCATCCCTCATCATCCCTAATCACTCCCTCATTGACTCTCACCATCCCTCATCATCTTTAATCACTCCTTCATCATCCCTAATCACTCCCTCATTAGCTCTCACCATCCCTTACCATCCCTAATCACTCCCTCATTATTAGAAGAGGGAATGAGCCCTGTCCTTGGAAGAGGGAGGTAGTGCCACTATTGGAAGAGGGAGGAAACAAATTGAGAAGAGGGAGAGGGTCCCACTATTGGAAGAGGGAGGAAACAAATTGAGAAGAGGGAGAGGGTCCCACTATCAGTCATTTGATTGATCCCATCACTGATCCCAATGCTGATTACATACATAATAAAAATGCCTGATTGGGACCAAGCTATTCCAGTGAATCTTCTCCCTCAGCCTCCCATATAAATAGATAGGGTTATTGGCCCTTATAGCCCCACACACACACACCCACACACATATAGGGGTGTGGCCCTCCCCTCTCTAGACAAATATATAATCAAGGTAGAGTTTTTTTGACCTATGTATTCTATTATTCGCTACACTTAGGGATAGGGAGATAGGGAGATGGGGAGATAGGGGACCTCTACCTATAATAAAGGCAAAAAAAACTATGGCATAAAAAACTATATAATTTTGGGGGAGGTAACCTATATATAGGGGACCCCATAGATATATAGGGTGGGAGAGAGCCCTAGGTTGGCCCATATGGGAGGTAATGGGGGTTGGGATCTCCCCTATATATTTATATGTCCATGGGGTCATATCTATGTATAGAACTAGGCATGGGAATAGGGTGTTGGGTGTTAGCCCTATATATTTATCTAGGGGTATGGGGCCCTACATAGAGAACTATAACTTACATTGGGAATAAACTATCCCTATATAGATATATAGGCATCTCCAACTATCCATGTGTAGTTTGTTTTTATAGATAGGCATGTACACACACACAAATGATATATATTTTATACATCGAAGAAATATGGGGTCTCCAATCTAGAGGAGTCTACACCCACTCGCCCAATGATATAGCTCCCCCAATATATATTTATATTATATATGTCACATGAACCTATGATTATATACATCATTATGGATGGAAATTACTTCATCTATATACATAATATGACCTCATCTATTATATATGTCACATATGTAATCTTTGATTATAGACAATGAATGACATTACATGATGCACAAGGCATATGTCTATATCTACGAGATTGAGATGGGAGACATACATCTTATTTTAGTGTCATCGTTAGTGACAAAATAAGCCCTCTGATTAGTGACATAACATGAACCTATGATGAGTGATAAAATACACCCTCTGAATCTATACATCTATAGATGGGCATGTGACCTCAGATGAGTGACATAATACACCCTCTATATAATAACATCTAGATGAAACTCTAGTCTATATGTCACATAATCATGATCGTTAGATATGGATAGAGACACCCACTCAATTTTTATTGAGAGGGGATACCCATCTATAGGTCACTAGATAGAAATCATCTCTACCATCTATAGATAGAATACAAACTTTGTATTTAGATGGAATACACCTCTTCCATTATAGATAGAAGATGACATACTAAATATAAACATCACATGATGCATGATACATAGATGTCTACAATGCTTCGATGTATAAAATTTAGATAACATCATGTTACGTATAAATAGAGATCTATCTTAACATTGAATGATGCATCTCATCTATATATGTAACATTATGTGATGTGATGATCAAGGGTTATATCTATCATGGAGAGATGTATTATCAACATCCCATTACCCTCTCTATTATCTACATGATACAACCATTGATGGGTAGTGAGAGGTGTGCATAAAACATCTTGAATAATCTAGAATGTGATGCAATGGTTTAACATTTGACACTTGACATCATGAAACTTTGAATTTTTGTATTCAAACTTGGCTCTATGGACTGATCTAGGGCTACTCCGTGAATATATGGGATGTGTGTATACATTTTGAAAAATGTTCCATGAGAGTGGTAACTAATTCTTCAAGTTTCTAAGCGATTACCAAGATTTCCCATTGAGTATAAGCTTGGGAATGATTTGTATTTATAGATGAATCTTCACTAATATCCTGCTATGACTAACTCGTGAAACATGACTAGGTTGACCTCATGGAGACTTCTTAGTATTAAACTAGTTATTGAATACATTTGGACTTTGTCAATAGAGGCATATCCTTGAGGTAACTATAACTATCCAAGCATTACTAGTTATTTTACATCACATTTTTTAAAACACTCACATTTTATACACTTAATAAGACCTAAACCTCTTTACGTATGAAATGAAACCTTGACATAATAATTTTTTTTTTCTTATTTAATTTTTTTTATTTTTAAAATGAAATATACCTTATAATTTTATTATATAAGGTATGTGCATGTAGTTATAGGATAATTTTGTGGACATTTCCCATAACGTAATCACGTTATTAAATAATGTGATCATGTTATTTAAATTATGACTCAATAATTACTGAGTCATAACACGATCACATTAATACATAAGTTTATATTTATATTATTATATTTATTTCCTTATACTTTAAATTTATTTTAGTAAATATAATAAATTAGGGTCACTCTACATCTGATAGAGTTGGTCTCATAGCTACACACCTTATGATGTAGAAAATAGTTTTTTAAATTTCAATTTGGTTAGTACTTAGACATTTTAAGGGATTTTAGGACATAAATTTTGCAATTAATGTCTATTTTTTGGTAAATATATAGTCATTTTTTAGGTTTCTGTGCCTTCCAAATTGATTATTGGAATTTCCAAGAGTCTTATATTTGTCAAAATTAAGGTTTGCAAGCCACTCACTTTAAACTTGATCCAAACTAGTGTGATTGGGGTAACATAAGTCATATTGATGACATGCACACATCAAAGGACCACTTTGTGTTAATTTCACTTATTCATCATCCCTCCCTCATCCTCGATCACTTCTTACTCATCACCCCTAATCACTCTTCTCATTCCTCATTGTCCTTAATCACTTCCTAATTAACCCTCACTATCCCTCATCATATATAATCATCCCCTCATCATCCCTAATTACTCCCTCATTGATCCTCATTATCCCTCATCATCCATAATCACTCACTCCTCATCCCTCATCATCCCTAATCAATCCCTCATTGACCCTCACCACACATCATCATATTTAATCACTCCCTCAACTTCCCTAATCAATCCCTCATTAGCTCTCACCATCCCTCACCATCCCTAATCAATCCTGCATCATCCCTAACCACTACTTCATCATCCCTAATCACTCCCTCCCAGTCCTTCATTAACCCTAATAACTCTCTTATTGACCCTCATCATTTATAATAGATCCCTCACCATCCCTGATCACTCCCTCATTGAACCTTACCATCCCTCATCATCCCTAATCACTGATTCATCATCCCTCATCATCTATAATCACTCCTTCCTTTTTTTTCATTGCCCCTAATTACTTCCTCATTAACCCTCACCATACATCATCATCATTAATCACTCCCTCATCCTCCCTAATCACTCCCTCATTGACCCTCACCATCCCTCATCATCCCTAATGACTCCCTCATCATGCATACTCAATTACTCCTCATCCCTCCTCATCCTTAATCACTCCATCTAATACCTTGATGGTGTTATTTTTTTGGGGTCTAACAATGCTAGGAACTACAAGTGGAGATTTGAGTGCTAGCATAAAATATAAGACATACTAATCAAAATGATGTGGAGGCAAAATTTAAACATAAATATTTAGCACCTATGAAAAAATATGGGCATATTAGAAATGATGTAATTCACAATTGAAGATCTGCCGTAAAAAGATAAGTAAGTAAAACCACCAAACCACCAAAAATGAGTTGTAAATATGAGGATCACCAAGCTATGTGATTTCTTGAAAACAATCAATTGCTTTTCATATGAGGACATATTATGATCTGAATAATTACATTGAAGGCCTTCTATTTGTATATCTATTTATCAAGTCATCATACTAAAGAGTGGAAAATAATTTTCAAATGATTAGAACAAGTAGTCTAAGATTGGAAAGTGTTGTTTAATTCATAACTTCAATATTCAATCCAATGAAGAGTGCCACACTATGAGCTCTCTACTTGCACAACTCGAGAAGTGGGTACAAGTTATTGTCACTATAAAAAGGTAAGTAGATAATATATTATGAACCCAATGATATAGTCGGTACTAAAAATATCTCTACTTCCCCCAACAAGAAATTATATGAATTAAAAATATTGTTTCATTAACAAATGTAGATCAATGGTGAACTAATACACTTCATCATTTCCAATGGAAGTCAAAAGAATTTAATTTATCCTAAAACATATTTTCAAAAATTGAACTTGAAATTGATGCATCATCCATAATTATATGCTAGTGTATGGTCTAGTGTAGGCCTTGATAAATGGATCACCTAGTAATGTCACTTGGTGTACAAAATCAATCTTTTTAAAGATGCAATCCTTTGTGACATCTCATAACTAGAGGTAAGTGATGTTTCACACATGGTCAACCATATATTTACCATTTACAAGTAGTCTATGAAGTAAATATTTGAAATGTTATGATAGATTATCATGATCTAAAATACCATATATTGTAGTTAGTTCATAAGATTTCAGTCATCAGTGCTAAGAAGTGCAAGAATATTTTAATTTGTAGTAAGAATTATACTCTTGATGGTAATAAGTAAATATAATAACATCCTTATGGACCATATCATAGTTTGGTTTGTCCAACAATAACAAAGACAAAATAATTGAACCATAAACTAGATGAATACAAGGATATCTTTTAGTCACCTAAATAAGTTCCTACAGACTGTACACTAAATAATAATATTGATTTGATCCCTTAAATACCTCTACCTCAAACCTCTTTATACAACATATAATTTTTGGATAATGAATAGATCAAGTGATAGATCTATGAAATCATGGATATTGAAGACATCATGCCCAAATCATTGCCTTGCAGAAGCCCAATTGTGCTTGCGCCAAAGAAGAATGAAACATGAGGTCATAAACCAATTAAAAAAATATTAGCAATATTAAAGTGAATAACTATTATCCTCATCTAAATATTAAGGCATTTTTCTGCCATATCCACGGTGTAGAAGTTTTTTCCAAAATTGATCTTATGTTTGGGTACATCATCATATTCATGTTGAACCTATATACATTTGGAATATTGTTTTAAAAATAAAGGAATGATTGATTGACTAGTTGGTTATGCCTTTTAGGTTAACTCATGTAGCGAATTTATTCATTTAGATGTTGAATGACATCTTCAAGCCCTTTAACTATGCCATTTTTTTAATCTACCTTGATGACATCCTAATATCTATAAAACATGGGATGAACATATACACCATGTTGAACTACTATTTCACATTTTATAGAAACACATTTTTATGATAACATGAATAAATGTATAATTTTCATGCAAGAGAAAAAATAGTTGGGATACATTACACACACAAGGAGTGCATGTGTGAACTTGACCAATATTAAAGTCATACAAGAATGAGAAACACCAAATAACTTTGCATAGATTCAAATATTCTCAGATTTAGAAAATTATACAAGAGATTTAGGTTAATTATTATCCTTTAAACCAAGCTACCAAAGGTGGAACTAAATAAAGTTTCATCTAGTCAGTTGTACAACAAAGATAATTTGATGAACTAAAATTTAGACTCTATTTTGTGCTAGTACTTATGTTACTTGACTATAAATTTGGAAGATCATCTAATTCATTCAGTAATAAAATTGATTATCACAAATGGTTATTTACAACATAACAAGTCCTAGAAAAGATTAAATATCTATTATAATGGATTAAAAAACATGTGATTAGAATCAAAGATACCTTTAGAGTGTATACTTATGTTAGATGTTGATGGAGTGATTAAGAATGGTGAGGGATGGTGAGGGTCAACGATAGAGTGATGAGGGATGGCAAGGTTTAATGAAGGAGTGATTGGTGATGATGAGGGATGAAGAAAGAGTAATTATGAAATATGAAGGATGAGGAGGGAGTGATTATGGATGATGAGAGATGGTGATAGTCAATTAAGAATGATTAGGGATGATAATCCTGAGTGATTAAAGATGATGAGGGATAATGAAGGTCAATGAGGGAGTGATTATGGACGAGGAGGGATGAGGAGGGAGTGATTATGGATGATGATAGATAATGATAAAATGATTAAGGATGATGAGGGATGAATAAATATTGATTAGGGATGATGAGGGATGAGAAGGGAGTGATTAGGGATGATGAGGGATAGCGAGGGTCAATAGAGGAGTGATTATGGATGATAAGGGAGTGATTAGAGATGAATAGGGATAATGAGGGTCAATGAGAGATTGATTACAGACAATGAAGAATGATGAGAGAGTGATTAGGGGTGATGAAGGATGAGTAAGAACTGATTAGGGATGAGGGAGGGATGATGAACAAGTGAAATTAAAATAAAGTGGTTATTTTATGTGTGAAGGTCATCAATGTGACCTACAATACCCTAATCACACCAATTTTGGATCAAGTTCAAAGTGAGTGGTTTGAAAAATTCAAATTTGACAAACCTAGGACTCCTAAAAATGCCAAGAATCAATTTATAAGGCACAAAAAATTTTAAAATGACTATATGTTTATCAAAAAAGGATGCCAATTGCAAAAGTTATGTCCTAAAATCCCTAGGTTCAATACTTAGACCCTAAAAATGCCTAAGTACTAACCAGATTAGATTTTGAAAAATTATTTTCCATATCGTAAGGCATGTAGTTGTGAGATTAACTCTATCAAATGTAGAGTGACCCTAATTTCTTATATTTACTAAAAAAAATTAAAGTATAAGGAAATAAATGTAAATTTATACTTGTACTTAATATAAATAAATAAATGTTATCTATTAACGTGAATGCATTACTAATGTGATCACATTATCTATTAACACAGTCATGTTACTAACACAATCGCACTATTTAAATTTGAATGACTTGGACATGTCAATCTATAGCCGAGTCTGAGAGTTTTGATAAAAATAACAAAAATTAACTTCGATCGCCAAATAGACTATGAATTTCAATGATAAAATTTGAAAACTTAATACCATCATGATGAATGCACTCTCCTCTTTCCAAAAATATGATTTTTATAATTTTTAGACTAATTTAAGGTTTTAAACTAGGTTGATTTCTAACTATACCTTTTTAGGCCATTACATGCCACAAATATACATGTCTATGCATGTTCATGTAATTTATTTTTCATTGATCCAAGTGTAAATAATTTATATGGTCAAAAAATGTGCCTAGTTATACATACATTCAAAAAAAAATGATTTTCATTTTTTAGAGGTAGTTAGACATGCCATACAACCAACTATCTATTTTGTTGTCAGATTTTTAGGATCTATTTACTTGCAAAATTCATAAAAAAAAGTATTCATTAAAAAAATATAAAAAAATATAGGTCACAAACTATAAGATCTTATAAAAATGTTCACCAAAGGGTTTCAAACAATATTAAATGCTACTAAAAAATGGTGTGCCACATGACCGTCTATCTACTCAATTTTCTTAAAAAAATAGGAGTTCCTCTTCAAATTTTAGATGTTTGACTTAGTTATACTTAACCATTTTTTAAAAAAGAATAGTGTTTTGGAAACTAGACTCAAAATGATATATTTCATGTTCTTACACTATCTACAATTTTAGAGTGTAGATATCTCAAATTATCTACATAAATTTAGATTTCTAAAAGTTCAAGAAAATCATATCCACGAGTAGGCCCCTTTTTGTCCCCTAAATTTTGTACTTACCCTATAAATAAAATAAGTACAATACTATTCACAAAAAGAGGTGGTAGAGGGCATGCCACCAAAGTCACACTAGGCCACGTCTAGGATATAAATGGCCCAAGGCCATAAAATCAACGATCAAACTAAGCCATGCCTAGAGAAAGCTCTAGTACATAAAAAAAGAGGTCAACTTAAGTAGAAACAACAAATAAACTAGTTGGGGGTGGGTCATTGTCAGGAGGACCACCCCATCCAGAGATTGAACTATCTTTCCCATCATCCACTAGGTCCCATCCATCGTCAGTGTCCACTTGGTCAATATTATATTTTATTTAGTAGCATGCGAGGGAGAAATGGTTACATTAAGTCATACGAAACTTTTATCAAAAGGTTAAAAATAACCATCCTAGGAATCAACAGATGGTAACCTCCCCTGGGGATAGGGCCACCTAAGGTGGGGAGCCCCACCCCTGACTATATTGAGGTGGCAAAAGTGGAATGCCCTACCCAACACATCGATCAATAGGGGGACCCCATCCACCCTAATACATGAGAAAGGGAGAGTAATGTTGTTGTGAATAACTAAAAGCTTGAGAATGGTGGCGAGGCTAGCTTTGATGAGAGCTACTCCTAAGAGGATCACCCCTACCATGAGCTGGGGTGTCCCCAGGTGGGGAAGGTAACATGAGAATAATAGTGAAAGGCATGTCACCTCAGTAATGGAGGAGCTGCTATAGGTAATCAAGTTCCATAGCCACTTTATTTGTTTATTCTTGTATTTGCAGAATCACATTAAAAACAATGGTAGCTTTGTCATAAGTAGCAAATAAAGAGTCAGTAAAATTATTAGAAAATATTATTGCATTACATTCTTTCCATAGCTAAAATAAAATTTTAATCCTGAAAGCATGCCAAACTTGGGTGAATTGAGGATGCAGACTCGGGTTATCCCCAAAGATAATATGGCATTAGATGAAGGGGAAGAACGAAGTGGTTGAAAAAAAAAGTCATGAATCTATAACCAAACATGTTGAGCCTTTGGATAGTGCCAAAAAAGGTGCATTATAGTTTCAATGTGGCCATAAAAGGTGTTAAGTTGTGGAGCTAAAAGCTTCACTATTATGCAAATGGTGGAGGTTGCTGAGTTATAGAGTAACCGACATCGGTCAGGCCAACCGACGTCGATCATCTTCTGCTACACAATAACCGGCATCGATTATGGTTGGCCGGCATCGGTCAGACAAGAACCGATGTTGGTCACCTGCGTGTTTCCAGAACTGGTCTAATTTTAGACGGACAATTAGTTTGCATGTAAAGACTAATTTTAGTCTTGAGTCTGCGTTTCTAATTATTGTTTTTTTTTGGATCTATTTAAGAGACCCATGGGGCTGTATTGTAATTAAGGACTAAAGGATTAGATCCTTCAAGTGTAAGATCTAGAAGGAGGTCTGCAAGAGTGCAAGACCAGGAAGATCTACAGGTAAGCAAGATTAGTTGGTCTGCAGGGTGTGCAAGATCAAGGAGATCTGCAACACAACAAGGAGCAAGATCAAAGAGATCTGCTGTAAGGTAGGCAAAACAACCATTGAGTTGATTGCCACTGGTGGACAAGAGTAGCCAACAACAACCATTGGGTTGATTGTCACTGGAGGGAACAATAACTCGGTATTGAGTTGATTGTTGGTTGTAATTGATTGAGAGAGAGAACTCTTGAGGGAGAATTACTAGACACCCAAGAGGTGTGGGAAGAAGAGATTTCTTCATTATGAGAGAGAGAGAGAGAGAGAGAGAGAGAGAGAGAGAGAGAGAGAGAGAGAGAGAGAGAGAGAGAGAGAACTCTTGAGAGAAAGAGATCTGTACATCTGAGAGGTGTGAGAAGAAGAGATTTCTTCATTGTATTTCTTTCTAGAAGAGTTTAATACAAGATTGGTTGTTTCTTGTATCCCTTATTCTTTGTTGTTTCTGATTTCTAGTTACTTATTACTTTTGGTTTAATTCCGTGTTTATTTGCTTATACAAAAGTAATCAATTGTGCTGTAAGATCTTAACAATTGGTATCAGAGCCAGGTTATATGGTCTTGAGTAAGCTCTAGGACAGTGGTATTTGAGGTTTGACAGGTTTATGACAAAGCATGGCTTTAGTCAATGTCAATGTGACCATTGTGTTTATTTTACCAGGTTGGATAATGATAGCTACATTATCCTGTTACTGTATGTAGTGTATATGCTTGTTGCAGGGTCACACATACAGGGAATTGTTGAGCTAAAGGTAAAAATAGCTCAGACATTTGCCAAGAAGGATTTAGGAGTAGCGAAGAAAATCCTTGGCATGAGTATTTCTAGAGACAGGGAAAATCACAGTTTGATTTTGTCTCAAGAGGATTATGTGAATAAGGTAGTGGAGAGGTTTGATATGCAGGATGCAAAACCGGTAAGCACACCTATGGTTGGATAGTTCAAGTTGAGCAAAGAATAGTGTCCTAAATCACATAATAAGGTTGGGTACATGGTATGTACTAGACCTGATATTGCCCAAGCAGTGGGAGTTGTCAGCAAGTTTATGGCCAATCCAGGAAAGGAGCACTGGAAAGCAGTTCAGTGGATTCTCAGAGATCTGAGAGGGACCAGCAGCAGGTATTTATGCTATGCAGGGTCAAGCATTTCTCTACATGGGTATGTAGATTTAGATATGGCAGGTGATTTGGATGGCAGGAGAAGCACCACAGGATATGTGTTCACTGTTGGTGGAATGACGGTTAGCTAGATTTCAAAGTTGCAGAAGGTTGTTGCCTTGTCTACTACAGAGGTAGAATACATTGCAGTCACAGAGGCTAGCAAGGAAATGATTTGGATGACTCAGTTCATGGAAGAGTTGGGAAATGAGCAAGAGAGTTACAGATTGTACAGTGATAGTCAAAGTGCAATTCATTTGGCAAAGAATTCAGCCTTTCATTCAAGAACCAAACATATACAGCTTAGGTACCACTTCATTAGATAGGTATTGGAGGATGGTCAGTTGAAGCTGGAAAAGATTCATATAGATAAGAACCCTGCTGATATGTTAACAAAGCCAGTAACAAAGGAGAAGTTGAATCTTCATTCAACTTTTGTTGGTCTTCAAGATTGAACTTGAAGATGGAGAAACAAGGTAGAGGATGTTGTTGTACAGGTACATGTGTAGTTGTTTATCTCCAAGTGGGAGATTGTTGAGTTGTGGAGCTAAAAGCTTCACCAGATGAGCGAATGCAGAGGTTGCTAGAGTTACACAGTCGCCGACATCGGTTAGGACCAACTGACGTCGGTTAAGGATCGGCTGACATCGGTCATATGCAGACAGAAAGAGACCGACGTCAGTCATCTGTGCATTCCAGAATTCTAATTTTGAGGAGAATAGATTTTTTGCATGTAAAGACTAACTATTAGTCTTGAGTTCGCTTTTCTATTTTTGGCAAGACAAATTTGAACCTTTGATTAAGAGGTGCATCTAACGGTGGAGAATGCATGGCTCATGAATCCTAGTTCTATATAATAGGGTTAGATCCTCATAGCTTGTAAGAGGAAAGAAGGTGAATCAATTCAAGTAGTGGAGTTGGTTGTAATTGAGAGAGAGAGAGAGAGAGAGAGAGAGAGAGAGAGAGAGAGAGAGAGAGAGAGAGAGAGAGAGAGAGAGAGAGAGAACTCTTGAGGGAAAGAGATCTGTACATCTAAGAGGTGTGAGAAGAAAAGATTTCTTCATTGTATTTCTTTCTAGAAGAGTGTTAATATAGATTGTATTGTTTCTCGTATCTCCTATTCTTTGTTGTTTCTGAATTCTAGTTACATATTACTTATGGTTTAATTCCGTGTTTAGTTGCTTATACAAAGGTAATCAATTATACTGCAAGGAGGATCCTGACAGTTGGTATCAGAGCTCGAGTTAGATCCTAACAAAAGGGACATTTGGGAGTAGAAATCCCCAATTAGACCAGCCTTTTGCCAATAGGCAAGCCTTGATAAATCAAACACCAATTGAAGTGAGCAATTATAGGCTCAGTATAAGCAAACCAAATAGTGTGAAATTATTTCTCCTAGAGATAAGTGGAGGAATGTATATTCCACCTCTGGTTGAGTTTATCCACCATAGGCATGTGTGGAGAGATCCATTCATATCCTTTTATTGTACCATTTCTAATCCTTCCACAAAGGGTAGGCAAAGTTGAAGGAGATCTTGTGAAGGAACTCCATTGGCCTTGATGCCACAATCTTATCATAAGACTCTATATCAGCTGGAGAAAATTTGTATTTATCTTGGAGGTGGTCTAGGGGATCTAAAATCGAGTTTATTTTACTGAATGAGAGTGGGACCAAAACCCAAAGCTTGTAGCATAACAAGGATAAATGGCCACTCAATACACTCATAGGTTTTATTAAAGTCTAATTTGACAAATAAGGCATTTTGGTATGATTCGTGAGTCCATTCCATGCCTTCCCACACTGTTATGACATTATCCAAAACATACCAGCCTTGAATGAAGCTTGTTTGCTCAGGCTGAATGATTGCAAGCAGCATATGCGTAAGGCAAAGAGACAAAGCCTTGGTAATGATTTTGTAAGAGATGTTAATAAAAGTGATAGGACACCAATTATAAATGATCTTGGGATCACCAACTTTTGGGATGAATTTGTTATGCCCTTTATTGATGGTTAAGCCCAATGTATGTGAGTGGAAGGCTTCTAGGTAGACCTAATAAAGGTCATCCCCTACATTATCCCACATTTTCCTATAAAATTCACAAGAAAAACCATCACAGACAGGGATTTTTCATTGGCCATTTGCATCAAAACTTCAAATAGGTCCTCCAGAGAGAGGATCCTATCACAGATGACCCTTTAAGAGGAGGTAACTTTAGTGGGAACCACTTAGAGGAATTAGTTCAAGCCATGTTGGCTTTTCATGGATGATGGTTGGAAAGAAAAACACTTGTCGATAATGTTTGGAAAAAGCCTTGACCATATCATGTGTCTCCATCAATCATTTCCCATTGTCCTGAAGAGCTAGCATTTATTAGGTGGTGGATTTGGCTTGGAACATGTGGAAGAATTCCTTGGAGACCCGGTCGTCCACTTTGAACTAATGCATACGAGCTCAAAGTTGAGTACCATGGGCATTATACTAATCAATAATTTAGATTTTATGGCGTAATCCACCCACCCATAACTAGAAGGCTTCATTGAACGGGTGTTGCTCTAACGAGGCCACCACCTGGCTTAGCTTGAAAGAGGTGGCAGAGTAGGATCACCACTGAATCTTGGCTAATTGGCACTCGTAGATGTGCAAAAACCTAATTATCTGATTGAGAGCATCCACCCACCACTGGATCCATCCTGGTTGTTGAGTAGGCCTAGGAACAAGATTCTAGACCCTCTTGATGTGTGCCATGGCAGGCCCATGATCCAAGAGGGCCGTATTAATAAAGAATTATGTCTTATGAAATTTAGGCTTTTTGAAGAGCCAAGTAATAGGAAATCTAATCGAAAAGTGGTTAGATAAATTAAAATCCACCAAAGCTTCCACCAATGATGATAACATGTTTTCAAAGGAGAAGTATGGCTGAGAATAAATCATGGCACAATCAAGCCCTTTAAGGACCCTATCAAACCCACCTTGAAGATTGGTCTAAGTGTACCAAGCTTTTTACGTGGGGTGCTACCTTGAATTAGGGTCATGAAGGCAAATTTTATTTAACATGTATAACCGCATCTCTTTCATCGATGACCCATCTCATAGGCTGAATACCAATCTTGATAGTTGATTATTCAACCATATTAAAATCCCCACAAATAATTCAGTGGGCATCAGGAAGAGAATCAACAATCCATCGTAATAAATTTGTATGTTTATGAGTGTCATTCGAGGCATAAACATTAATAATGCCAAATGAACGATTCTCAATATTGAAGAGGGCCCATATGTGTCTATGGATGCATGCCTTATGTTTGTATATTAGCAAATTGAATTTGATAGACATGCATAACTCAAATGATAGGAAAAAAATGATAAACATAGTTCACAACCTTAGTGAGGTTAGAAAAAACCTCACCAGAGAACCATTATAAATTAGTTCTTGCTCACTTCCCTTCGTTTCTTGTAAACCATCTAACAACATTCATAAAAGTATTATTCAAGCATAAAAAATATTATTTGAGCATGAAAATACTATTCAATGTTTTCAAACATTAACTACAAGTGTCATTGATTCAAAGAAGAACATAATGAGCTAAAGGAGAAAAAATAATTCCCAATAATAAATTATGTTTAAAAATACAAGAGATAATTCAATCTAATAAGGTCAATGCAAGTGTTTAAAAACATAGGAGATATTTCTCACTCATACATACTCAACAATCTTTATCTTAAAAATTGTAATATGTCATTAAAAGCCCCAAATGAAAATTTGTAATTTATGGTGTAAAAGCTCAAAGATGCCATTTAAACCCCAAATGTCCTCAATATTTAATCTCCATTGTAGTCAATATCGTAAAATGTATAATGTGTTAGACCTTGAAACCTTAGTTTTAAGTAGTTAAGATGACATATTAAAATGAGTAATTTTTTTGAAGTCTAATGTGATGTTATGACACCTTAATTCGTCATCCAAAGTTAGGGTGCACGACTATTGGGACCTTTCCCCTAGTAAAGTCAAAATCTTCTCTAAACAAATTATGTCGGTAAACAAACAAATACCATTGCTTTCTTTATCAGCATTAAAATAAATTAGGGCATTGAAGGTGGGCCATGGAAGCTTTAAAGGTTTTGTACATTAGGCCTCTGAATGTGCTTGGTGAGCCCCCTTCCACGTTTTGATGGGTAGCATGAAATTACATTGCATTGAAGTTATTTTAGCATTGATGGCAACGTAGGTGTGTGTAATGCTCTCTTGTGTAGTCGATCGACATTTTGTAAGCATTTATGGCTAAACATGATCGACTGTAAAAAATATGTTTGTGTTTATCTTTGAACATGATCATGGAAAAGAATTTGCAGGCCCATTGTTAGAGCCATTTAAATCTTGTTGATGTTTTAGATAAAATAAAATATAGTACAAATAAATAACGTGACGTTGAGGTTCCCTTTATTTCCCTGTTGAAACCCTGGGAGTCAAGCAATAGGGGTTTTCATACTTTACTGATGCAGAATAAATAAAGTTGAGACTGAGCTAGGGTTTGAATCCTGAAAAGGAAGAAGTTTAATAAATGAAGTACATGGTTTATAGGAAAGAAACTTAATAATGTCCAAAGGAGAGAAGAATAACAAGGGAAACACAAGGGAAATAATGGGGGTTACAATGCTTAGCGATAGGACAGACGAGCGCTGAGAAATTTAGGCATCTAGTGGTTCCACCGCGTTCTGGTACACAGTTGTGGATTATCTGTGTCATAGGTGGTTTAACAAGAATTCATATAGACAAATATTTATTGTTTGCATTTATTTTCAAACATGCTCACGGTAAAAATTTGCAGGGACATTGTTAAAGCCATTTAAATCTTGCCGATGTTTTAGATAAAATAAAATATAGTATAAATAAATAACGTGAAGTTGAGGTTCCCTTTATTTACATGTCAAAACCCTGGGAATCAAATAGCAGGGGTTTTCATTGCTTGATTGATGTAGAATAAATAAAGTTGAGATTAAGCCATGGTTCAAATCCTGAAAAGGAAGAAGCTTAAGAAAGGAAGTATAGGGTTTGTAGGAAAGAAACTTAACAATGTGCAAAAGAGAGAAGAATAATAAGAGAAACACAGGGCAGATAATGGGGTTAAAATGTTTAGCGGTGAGATAGATAAACGCTGAGAAATTTAGGCATATGGTGGTTCCACCACATTCTTGTACACAAGTGTGGATTATTCGTGCGACAGTGGTTTAACAAGAATTCATATTAATAGTATATCATAATAGGGTTTAACACCAAGTAGCTACACAAAGCAGTCTTGGAATTGAAGATGGAGCAAAGATGCTACCATTCTAGGTCAATTCACGCTACCTGGACTTACCTGACACACATGGCTTTCGGGCAGTTGCGTGGGTCCTAGGAAAATTAGTCTCGCCTACCTCACCTCTTCTTCTCCCCAAAACTCGATAGTAAGTAAGCCGAGGCAAGGAGGGATGCAGTTCCTGGGGTAGTCGCGGGGACACCCCCTGGTCAACAAAAAAAAAACGCTGCCATTCTGGCTTCTCTCATCATGACCTTCTCCACAATAACTAGCGCTATCCATATATCAAAATATGTTCCAAAAAATAATCTACTCTGCCATTTTGGTAGATTCCGTGGAGATTTACAATGCTCGAGGAGGTGCATGGCAACCATTGTCACGAAGGAGCTCAACCCCAAATGAACCCCAAATGATTAGCTTTTAGGGTTTTTGTGTTATATTTGGGCGAAGGTAAAAAGTAATTAGGGTTACATTCCTTTGGGTTGGGTGAGAAGGGTGTGTTAAAAAGGTTTTTTAAAATATGAATATATGTATTGTTATTTTATGAATGTTTTTTTCATGTTTGACTATTGTTGCTTTTGGAGTTAGGAAATGGTGTTCTAAAAGTTATGTTTTGATCATAGGTTTAAAAAGTATGTTTTATGATTTCTCGGGATAAAACCGTTTATATCATAAAATGTATAATATGTTAGACCTTAAAACCTTTGTTATAAGTAATTAAGACAACATATTAAAACGGATTAAATTTTCAAAATCTAATGTAATATTATGACACCTTAATTTACAGTCCAAAATTAAAATGCACAGTTAATAAAACCTTTTATCCAATTCCCTATCATAACAATATAATAATTCATACAATTTAATTAAATAGAAGAAATAAATTATTATATTAAATGAAACCTACAATACTTAAGATAAAGAATATTTATGAACAAATTCTCAATCATAAACAAATTAACCTAAGTTGGGCTCGACTACCCTTCCACTTTATAATTGACTTCTCAAAAAATAAAATCCTGTCTGATTTAAACACGAGTTCCCACTCCACCGAGAATGCCGTTGATATGACAGGTAATTATGACAAGTGAATGAACAATATAACGGCGCCACTTTAATTTTAGGTGCCATAACTTCCTTCCTTACGTTAATTAATTTTATTAAATGCCGTGACGGTCCGATTCTTTCTTCCCCACGGGCCACGTTCTTCGCCTCCTGTGGACGTTCTTTTGGCCATTGTTTTATCAGCATGCCTTGGTTATGGCCGAAAACCCTTCTTTCCGTCGCTACAGCTGACTTTGAAGCATGCTATTCACTACTATCATTTAACAAAGCACCTACAGAGGATCGCTGGAAAGAATCCATTTTCCTATTCTTTTCCTGCACTACAACTTTTCTTTCTGAAATTTAATTTTTATTTGTTTTACTTTAATTTGAATTAGTTTTATTTTTTTATTTCTGTTTAATTTTCGGATTTTGTTTTTGATACAGAGCCACGGCAGCCCGCTCATCACAGAAAGGACCAAAGTTTCGTCGAATTTACCATTTTCAGTGAAGATGTTGTGTTGTCGAAGATTAACACCGTGAAGGAAAGCGAGAGGCGCAAACAGGTGAGGATATGTTTGAATCCTTGCTTAGGCTATGAACCTTTTCACACTCTAAACAAATTCCTCCTCCTTTTTCGTTATTAATTTGCTTTAAGATTTTATTAGTGCGAACATAAAAACGTCGCAAATTTATGGTGAATGACGTGTGTAGATTCTTCCAAATGGTTTGAATTGAATCTACATCATTCGCTACACAGCTTATTTGAGCCAATTTAGAGACGACGGTCGACTCTCATTTTTGGGGATTTTATGAGGGTTTTCTGTTCAAAATCACCCTTCATATTAGAGTAAAACGAAAGAAACATCAAAGATTATATATATATATATATATATATATATATCCCACATCAGTTATATGAGCTTATTTAAACAATTTACAAATTTTATCACCCAATATATATAACTGGTTTATGGGGGCATTATGTGAGTATATGTGTATATATATAATGTTTGATATTTCTTTATAGGATGGTTTTCTGTTCAATATCACCCTTTATACTAGAATGGTTCATAGTAAAAAAAAGAAATATCAAAGACATACACACACTTAATGCTGTATGCACAAGTCATACATTGTGTAATGAAAATTGAAAATTTTCCAAATTAGCTCATAACTGGTGTATGCGGCCTTGAGCGTATATATAAATTTCACCTTACAACTCATCTATCAAAAAAAATTATTGTATTTTATGACTAGAAAAATGCAAATACAGTCATATGGCCATCAAATTTAGTCCCTACCTGGTCCCCTGGAAGGTTCTTATGTATATGAGATAAGATAAGATAAATATATTAATGTCCAATGAATGACCACAAAAGTAGGTCAAAGGGACTGCAGATAACAATGTAAGTACAAAGCGGGAGAACCAAAAGATTCCTGAGAAAGAAAAGAAAAGTACAAAGCCAGAGAAAGTGGTAAAACCGAAAAGAGCAATCCCATGAACCCAAACCGGGGTTGGAGATGCAAGCGAGAAGAAAGGGAAGACGGCCAAGGAGAAGCAATGAGGGAAGTCTACCAGAGATTGGAAGATCCAACTCCCCTAACATCCGAGGCTGACTGAAGGAAAGAAACCCTGAATGGAATGACAACCAGATGAAGAGGCGGTAGAGTGGGGAGGCCACCTACTATGCTGTTGTCTGGACAATGTACTATATCTCAAAGGCTTGGTAGATCTAGTCTGTCTCCTGGTGCAGGACCTGGTATTGGCCTGGCTATGATGGCTCAGGGAACTGTGGATAGTATCTCTGGGCTGAACAGATCTGGAGTAAGAAGCAGAGCTCTTTGAAAAAAAATTGGCATAAAATCTGAAAATATTTAATGTAATGGTTGAGAAATAAGATTTTACAACAATTAAGGCGATCCAAATCTACATTCAAAGGATGAACCTAATACACAACCTCCTAATACTGTGGAAATGGACGTTTTCATGGAGTTACACTCAATGCCACATACACCAGTTATTTGAGCTAATTTAGACAATTTTCATTATCCAACAATTCGGTAAATATGGATCAAATGTAACCCAACTAAAGGCTAATGCTAAATTGGCACAAATTCCGAGTGTACGGAATGGTACAGAATTGTGTAATGAAAATTGTTTAAATTAGCTCAAATAATTGGTATGTGGCATTGTGTGTGTGTATGCATAAATATATGCATACACACACATATATACATATACATGCATATGCATATGTTTAGGGGTTAGGGTTTAGGGTTTATATATTTAATGCTGTATACATTGGTTATATGAGGCAATTTAGACAATTTTCATTATACAACTCTTATATATATATACACTAGGTTGCAGAGATATGCCCTCCCCCCCGGCGCCTCCTGTTTGGAGATGCCTCCGGCACGGGGACATCTCGGGTACTTCCGGAGGTGTCCCGGAGGCATTTGCGGAGACGCCTCCGGCACGGGGACATCCCGGGTACTCTCGAAGGCGTCCGTGGTCGTGCCGGAAACGTCCGGCACGGCCACGGATGCCCCTGGGACGCCTCCGGGAGTACTCGGGACGTCTCCGGGCGTACCTGAAGGATTTCGGTAGAAAAATGGCGAAAAAATTTAGAAAAAAAAACCCAGAAAATCCTTAAAAAAACCCTAAAAACTAAGCAACCCTAAATGTAAATCCAGTCCGAACCCAACAATATATAAATAAAATAAGCATTTAAGTATAAGTTTACATTACTTATATTGTAAGTTATATTTTTAATATTTTTAGGATGTTTGAGAGGGGTTTCGGACCGCTAGGAGCTATAATGCAAATTCTAGGTTTTGGAGGATCCTATCATATTTAAGAGTTAGTCAGATTCCAGGGTTTCAGACTTAGCCATATTTCAGGTTTTCAAGATTTCAAGGAGACATCATAGGAGGTATGAAGGCCGCATGAAGGGATGTATGCGTGATAGAATAGTATGAGAATATCTCTCGCAAAGTGCCACAAGCCGATCCCACCCCATTTCCTGTGCACCCCTTAAGGCATGCACTCGTGAGATTCAATGCACCGATGAGCCCTTGTGAGAGAAAGTGTCAGTAAATGATAAAGTTGAAAAATAATGGGAGTGGCATTCATGATTTTGTGGGCAATTGAGATGATTTATTCTAGATTTGAATGTACATCTTGTCTTTGAAGTAATGAATGAATGAATATTATATATTTTTAAGTGTTTTATCATTTATAGACAAATATTTTCATACTATGTAGTTTCAAGTGTTTTACTGAAAAAATGAGTAATATATATATATATATATATATATATATATATATATATATACACATACAGACGTACCCACGACGTATCCAAATCAAGGGTTTTTGAAAAATGACGTACCCGTATATCCTAGACGTCCCCGTATCTGTACCCGTACCCGTACCCAAACAACATAGTATATATATATAATGTCACATATACCAGTTATTTGAGCTAATTGAAACAATTTTCATTAAATAATTCTGTACCATTCTGTACACCAGGAATTTGTGCCAATTTAGCGTTAGCCTTAGTTATCCATACTTTACACTAAGTATGATAAATTTTTTTTTGAAGACAGTATAAGATATTTAGTGATATTCTAAAAAGACCGTAAATGGTGAACTCTAAATTTGTGCTGCACGGAATAGTGTAGATTTATATAATGAAGAATGCCTAAATTGGCTCAAATAACTGATGTATGGGCAGTGACAATTCAAGTACTAAATTTGACTGTCAACCCTGTCTGCCTTGTAAAATTTTGATGATAGTTATCTATTCAACATTGCCCTTCTTATGATCAGTTATATGAGGTAATTTAGACAATTTTCATTACACAAATTCTGTTATATATAATACATATATATACTCAATGTCGCATATACCAGTTAGATTTATATAATGAAGAATGCCTAAATTGGCTCAAATAACTGATGTATGGGCAGTGACAATTCAAGTACTAAATTTGACTGTCAACCCTGCCTGCCTTGTAAAATTTTGATGATAGTTATCTATTCAACATTGCCCTTCTTATGATCAGTTATATGAGGTAATTTAGACAATTTTCATTATACAAATTCTGTTATATATAATACATATATACAGTCAATGTCGCATATACCAGTTATTTGAGCTAATCTAAACAATTTTCATTACATAATTCTGTACCAATCTGTACACCAGGAATTTGTGCCAATTTAGCGTTAGCCTTAGTTGGGTTGCATTTGATCCGTATTTACACTAAGTACGACAATTTTTTTAAATACAGTATAAGATATTTAGCAAAATTCTGAGCAGATCTTAAATGGTGAACATTAAATTTGTGCAAATTTGTCATACATGGAATAGTGTAGATTTGTATAATGAAGAATGCCTAAGTTGGCTCAAATAACTGATGTATGCGCGGTGACAATTCAAGTACTAAATTTGACTGTCAACCCTGCTTGCCAAGTAAAATTTTGATGATGGTTATGTATTCAACATTGCCCTTCTTTTGATCCATGTTCAAATCACGTTTACAAGGTAATCTGCATTCAAATCTCACAAATGGCATAGAACCAAGCAAGTGTTAAAGTTAAAAAAATCTGCTTGAGAGGGGCTACATTAAATAAAAAAGACACCCTGGTTCGGTGTTTTGGTATGAATTTACGTTTATGAGTCTATTCATCTGTGTTCAAATCCCACAATTGATATTTTCTATGCCAAGTGAGCTTAAAAACCTCTGCGTAAGAGAGGCTACAATAAATCAAAAACTGGAAGTGCCTCACTAAGCACCCTGGGTTGTTGTTTTGACATGATTTTTCAAGTCAATTGATCTGTGTTCAAATCTTACAAATGGCATATTCTATGCCAAGCAAGATTAAAAACCTCCGCTCGAGAGAGAGGCTACAATAAATAAAAAAATTGTGAACTAACTAGCCCTCTAATTGTCAGGCACCGCAAAAATAACAAAAATGTTGATAAATGGAAACTGCAAACTCAGTATTAGTTTGACATTTGTATCTAATCATATTCCACTGGTTTGCAAAGTGTGTATGATGGATGCTTTGTGTATAAATATATGTGTATACGTGTGTTTGTGTACGTACATATACATATTTATGTCATTTTTTTTGGTACTATTTTTGCTAATTGGTTACTTTTACAAATTTTCCAAAAACTAAATCTGCCAATTGGTAAGTTTTAAAAATAATATTTACGAAGTTTCGATATAAATTTTACATAATGTGAATTTTCATATCTTCTATCATCTTGATGATGGATCACAAAGTGTGATCCAAAATGTTGATTAAAAATCTGTTACACAGTGTTTTCCAAAAGGTCATGCCATGCTAGTATATAAACTCAATATAGCATAATCCTTATGTCAATGGAAGTGGCCCTCATACTAACATAATGGTTGGTTGGTTGGTTGCAGGATGAGTATGTTTGCTTGCTTGGCCTTTTCCCTTTCTCATGTCTGGGTTTATAATCCCAAAAAACATCCTGTTCAAATGGCTTAAAATACATACCTGACTATCCCAAGTCAGATAGGCTTCATCAGTGTGTCTTGGAATTGCTCTTACTACACTTGAAAATCCTCTTCAAAAAATTAATTCCACATTGATTGGTAAGCTTGGTCCGTCGCAACATTTAAACACAATATACCATGATTCTTATGCCAATACGGGTGATGCCGCAATGAAAGTGGCCTTCCTACTAACACAATAGTTGATTAGTTACATCCTGTTTAAATATGTCTCTTAAGTGCATTAGACTCTAAAATTCTTATTCATTTCTTAGTGTTATGAACTGTGAAAATTTTCTCTTATTTGGTTGGTGTATTTGGGGTTAAACCTTCAAATGTTTTTTTGTTAAAAATATTCCAGATATATATATATATATATAGAGAGAGAGAGATTGTTATCATTGCTGGTATACACAAATGGCGTGGCTTGAAAAATCTTGAATATTTTTAGGAATTTTTTTTTTTTTGCAGGATTAACCCCAAATACACTAACCAAATAAGATATATATGTGTGTGTGTGTGTGTGTGTGTGTCTATGTATATATATATATATATATATAGGGAGAAGAAAGAGAGAGAGAGAGAATATCTCGGAGAGGTATTTCTTGAAAAGTCTCAATGCTTCGTCAAGAACACTATTTTATTCATATCCTTTAATCGTTACAGTCAATGAAACCCTGTTTGCATTATGCATGCCTATCAAGGTGTTAATCACAATAATATTAACTTGATATATATATGTATATATATAGGGAGAAGAAAGAGAGAGAAAGAGTATCTCGGAGAGGTATTCTTGAAAAGTCTCAATGCTTTGTCAAGAACACTATTTTATTCATATCCTTTAATCGTTACAGTCAATGAAACCCTGTTTGCATTATGCATGCCTATCAAGGTGTTAATCACAATAATATTAGCTTGATATATATATGTATATATATAGGGAGAAGAAAGAGAGAGAAAGAGTATCTCGGAGAGGTATTCTTGAAAAGTCTCAATGCTTCGTCAAGAACACTGATTTATTCATATCCTTTAATCGTTACAGTCAATGAAACCCTGTTTGCATTATGCATGCCTATCAAGGTGTTAATCACAATAATATTAGCTTGAAGTCCATATCTAATGATATTCCATGGATTTGCAAAATGTGTATGATAGATGCTGTGTTGGCACATAGAGGTGTGATAACGGAATAGTTGAACATATTGAGTTGGACACCTATTTTTGATGCGTTTTGTTTAATCAGGTACAGTGCCTGTTGGGGGAACCTTTGCACTTTCTACGCTGCAATTATCATCAGTTATATGTTTGTAAAGTTTGAGAGCATCCACCAAACTTACACAGTTGTCATAGATACTGATTAGTCAGGCAAACGTTGATTAGTCATGCTTTACACCTGTCATTTTTTTGCAAATTCGGTAATGATTGCAATTCACGAGACAACAATTCCTTGAGGTATTTTGTCTAAGAAGCTTACCTTTTTTATTGGATTATGTGGTTAATTAGGGGATATGAGGATTTCAGAGTCGTAGAAGCAACTCCAAGAATTTTCTTCGTAGGAGGCCATTTCCATTGTGGAAGCATCCCAGGGCCTAAATTTGATGGTTGACCTTGCTTGTCGTGATTTTTTTTGATGACGGTTATCTATTCAACATTGCCCTTCAAATGCTAATATAATTCATCGTAGTAGGAGGAATCATTTAGAGAATATATATATATATGTTATAATCCTTTATAGCTTTTGATGGTCTGCCTAAAATTTTACCTTGCATCTAATACGGTCTCTAAAAAAATTGATTGTATGTGGCCAAAAAATGCAAATACGACCATTAAATTTAGGTCCTGATCACCCCTGTTGGCATAAGGAACATGGTATATTGGGTTTATATGTTGCCATAGATCAAACCTTCTAACCAATGTGGTATCAAGTTTTTATGTGTTAATTTTCACTCTTCACTAAGGAATTGCAATAATCAGATCTTTAGCCATTGGCTGTGCTTGAAAATGTTCTAATTTAAGATATAATGTACTTGGTAATCCCCCTTTTCTCTTGCAAGTTCTTATTTGAAATGTATTTTTATTGCAGTCCTATTAACCTGTTATGGCCACTAGTGGACAATAATATATATCTCATATTCATATTCATGACCATGTATCACTAAACAAAATCCTCTTAGTCAAATATAAATTTGCATATACAATTTAGACCAAAATGGCATAAGTGTCGGGCACAATAGAATTAATGCAGACAAAAAGACAAGAGATAAAGAATCAGTAATAAACGATTAAGAGATGCTCTTCTCATCATTCACATTAGCTTGATTGTTGATAAGTTAGCTTTTTAACCCCTCAACCTTTATTAAGGCACCAAAACGAATTTTGGAAGAGGACAAGTACCTAGCTAAGCTCCGAGATAGGAAACATCTGTCTTTCCTCTGTAGTGATGTATCTAGGGTTTCATGGTATCCTCACGAGGCATTGGCACTGCATTTTACCAAATGCAAAAATTTAAACACTGGAAGAACGTATGGACATCCATCAAAGCATAATTCAAATTGAAAGCGGATTTTTGAAAGATAGGGTGGGTTGCAAGTGCCCTGTTAGACATGAATGTGAAATTTGGAAGCATATAGAAGGTATGGAAACGTTTTAACAAAATGCCTCAGACATGTTTCATGGATTGCAATGATTGAAGGATGTGTACACACGATGAGTTTGTTGAAAGGGCTTTGGACTATGAAAATGCGATTGGCAGTTGTAAAGCCAATTCCACAATCTTTACTAGCATCCTCCCAGCCTTTGCTAAAATGGGAGCGTTGGAGCATTGCATGGGATGCATCAAAAAATATTTGAAATTTGACTTTTGTCAGATGTTGCATTTTGAAATGCCCTCATAGACATGGATGCAAATTGTGGAACCATACAGGAGGCACGTGATCTGTTTGGCAAAAGCCCTGAATGACATTTATGAAAATGTGAAATCATACAAAAGGTATGTGAACTGTTTGACAAAATGTCTGAACTAAATTTATTGTAAACGTAAAATCACACAAAATGCACATCAACTGTTCGGGGAAATTCCTCAGAAATTTATGCAAAAATGTGGAATCATACAGAAGGTATGCAAATCATGCTGACAAAATGTCTCAAAGAAATGATTTGTGAGACATACAAAAAATGGCATTCTTAACGAGGCTTTAAAGATTTGTAATCAAATGCCAGGATGAGATATAGTCTAATGGAGTGCAATGATTGAAGGATAGACACAAATTTGCTGAAAAAACCTTGGTTTATTTTAAGGAAATGCAGTGCGAATAAAACTCCATGCTATATTCTCAACTTCAATTTGGGGTGTTTCAATAACCCCTACTCTCCACCGACCAAGGAGAGCCACAGAAAAATCAGACGTTTGCTCACAAACAATTAGACTTCCTCTTGTGTAAAAATCAGACCTTCGGTTGTAGAAAACTCAGTCCTTCCCAAAATTCAGACCAGTAAAGCAAGGGACATGAGGGAGGAGGCGAGTTTGGGGAAGGAGAGGGTGAGGATTAGGGTTCTGATACTCGTTCATCATATATCCACTTGTGCTGCAGTGCACTGTACTCTGCTAGTCTTGCTAATTATCAACCTTGCCTTTGCCTTGCATCTTTCCTGCTCTTTTCTTGACTTCTGTTCTGAGGGTTTTACACTGCAAAAACAGGGACCGAAGAGGAGCTCTGGTATTTAGTTGGAAGAAAGGAAGCCATGCAGCTCGGTTGGCAATGAGGACTGTTGGGCACACCAGGAGTACATACTGTTATTCTTCTTGTTGTTGTTAAAGGCAGAGTTAGGTTTTGAGAAAAAGAGAGGAGTAGTGTGATAAAGATAAAGCTTTCATTAAAAAGATGTATACAAAATTAGCCCTAATGTTCAACTTCGATAAAAAGAAGTGTGCAGGTGCCGAAGGAGCTTTTCAACTCATTATGGAAGCCTGGGGCATCCTCTCTAATAGCTTCAAAGGACAAAAACCTTTAAACCTGTGGAGTTCTATCTCCAGTGGTTAAAACTTAAAACCTTAAAATAAACAATCTGTCCGTAAACCTGCACATTACTCTTTGGACAAAATGCCTCAAAAATTGGCAATCAATATGCTTTAACAAGTTGGGAGTTGTTTCCTCCCAGCATGTGTCGAAATGGAAAATTTGGAACTGGAAATGGAGATCCATACAAACAAATTGAAAGCAGGATTTTGTCAGATGGTATAGTTGTGACTGCCTTGATAGATGTGTATGCAAAATGTGGGGTGTATGGAAGCCATGCGAATTGTTTGTCAAAATGTCTCAATGAGATTGTGGCCTTATGGAATGCTATGATTGTAGGATGCATATGCCCAGAATGTATTGGTTGATAAGCCTTGGGGATTCTTAAGAAAATGCTACTGGCAAATGAGAAGACAAACTCAGAAACGTTTTTCAGCATTGTCCCAGCATGTGCCAAAATAGGAGTTGTGGAAAAGGGTTCAAAGATCCATCATAACATCGAAAGTGGATTTTTGTCAGATGATGTACTTATGACTGCTCTACTAGACATGTATACAAAATGTGAAATTACACAGGTATTGGAAATGCATGAACAAAGGTATAGCTATGCAAAATGTGATGGTATGCGGAAGCCAAGCAAATTATTTGACAGAAATCAGTGTTTCGTGGGGACATTTCCCCTAAAATTTGGTGATGTCCTGGATGTCCTCAACTTTTCGGGGACTTGGGGACTTGGAGGTGATGTTCCCAATGTTTTTTTGTTTTTTAATTTTAAAAAATATATTCTGATGCTTGTACTTTAAAACCTAACCTCCCAATCTAAAATAAAGCTGTTATTTTTACAAAAACATTGAACCGTAATCCTGAAAGTTCCTTGAAAATCATTAAAATTAAGTTTAAACCCCTAAATTTCATTGAATAAAGCTCAAATATTTAAATAATAATTTTAAATATTATTTTAAATTTTAATAGCCGTCCCCAAAATCTGGGAAATGTTTTGCTGTCCCGGAAACCCTGGTCCCTGTCTCCGTGCCCCCGAGACTTGGTTAGCTATGCAAATCTGTGTATTTCAGGTATTACCGTGTGGAGTGCAATGATTTTATGATGTGCAAAACATGGTTATAAAAAAGAATACAGGGAAGTTTCTCCTTCCCATCTTGTGGCTTTGGCATGGCAACATGAATTTGAGACTGCTATCGGTTTTCTTTGACTTCACCCTTTGCTCCAACAGCCTCTAACACACAGCATTCTTCACCGAAATTACCCCTTATTCCTTCAAAGTTCCCATTGAAGCAACTCACCATCATCGCCCCATACTTTTCATACAATCCTATGATGCCTTTTCCAGCCTTTGCTTAAATCTCAGCCACTAGTTTCACATCCTCCTTTGGCAGTGTCTCCAAAGGCTGCAAGTGAATATTATTCCACACCACAATGAGAGGCTGATCAACAAACAAGGGCTTATGCTATGAAACAAACCCGCTGCAAGTTCCATTTAAGATTCTTTATAGACGCTCCTCCCAAAATACATGAAAGATAATGTATCCAAACTCAAGGATTTCTGAATTTTTTTCAAGGACGAGAAAATTCTAAGGTCCTTGAGCGCATATTTTGTTCTATAAAAAAATCCCTATGTTTAATGACTGTGGTATCTAGGTGAGAGAGATGCCAATACTTGTGGAATCTAGGTTGAAGAGATCTTGTTGCAAAATGTTTCCTTCATAGTTTTTGCATGGTGGAAACATCTATGAAAATATTGTATGCACCAGCCCTCATTATTATATCTTCAAAATGGTTCCTATAGTTTATTTTGATTTGTGTTTGTTTAAATTAATCTTTTACCTTGTACAACCTGGTTGTTATGGAACAAATGCGCCTGACTTAATATTATATCTCCAATGGCTGCAAGTGAATATTATTGCACACCATGATGAGATGCTTATCGACAAACATGGGCTTATGCTATGAAGCAAAGCCGCCACAAGTTCCATTTATAGACATTCCCCTCAAAAGACATGAAAGAAAATGTATCCAAACTCATGGGTTTCTGAATTTTTTTTGGAGGATGAGGAAAATACTGAGGTCCTTGAGTGCATATTTTGTTAATTATAAAAAAAATATGGTATTCTGTTTAATGACTGGTATCTAGGTGAGAGAGAGATGTCAATAATTGTAGAATCTAGGTTGAAGAGATCTTGTTGCAAAATGGTTCCTTCATATTTTTTGCATGGTGGAAACATCTGTGAAAAAATTATACGCACCAGCCCTCATTACTATATCTTCAAAATGTTCCCTATAGTTATTTTTTATTTGTGTTTGTTTAAATTATTTTTTTACCTTGCACACACTGGTTGTTATAGAACAGATACCCGCCTAACTCGACATTATTATTCTATTCTTTTATGCTATGAAACAAAGCCGCCAATTGTTCCATTTAATGTTATTATAGACACTCCTCCCAAAAGACATGAAAGAAAATGTATTCAAACTCGAGGGTTTCTGAATTTTTTTCGAGGATGAGGAAAATGCTGAGGTCCTTGAGTGCATATTTTGTTAATTAAAAAAAATAAAATTGTATATTGTTTAATGACTGTGGTATCTAGGTGTGAGAGAGATGTCAATACTTGTGGAATCTAGGTTGAAGAGATCTTGTTGCAAAATGGTTCCTTCATAATTTTTGCATGGTGGAAACATCTGTGAAAACATCATATGCACCAGCCCGCATTAGTATATCTTCAAAATGTTCTCTATAGTTATCTTTGATTTGTGTTTGTTTAAATTATTTTTTTACCTTGCACACACTGGTTGTTATGGAACAGATACCCACCTAACTTGACATTATTATTATGCTATTCTTTTAGACAATGAATTCGACCATGACAAGCAAAGAGATTATGGGTTTACAAACCCTTGGTTAGGGAATCAATGTTGAACACCATAGTTTATATCATTTTCCCAGTGTTTTAGCTTGCCTAGTGTTGCAGGGAAACCTACAACATTGGCCATGAAACCTGTATGGCCTGTAATCTGAAGTATTCTTATAGCTTTTGGGACTGTCATTGATTTTTCAGTATGACATGAAATTTGGTTGTCATGACAATAATTAATACTGCCGGGAATTCATCCGAATGGAAGTCTGATATAGATTTGCCTAATGTCTTAAGTTATACTGTTAGATTTTCTCATGGGTGAAAGAAAGTTTTGGGTGTGGTGGATTTAGTAATCCTTGTGTACGTGAATCTTTGAGTCACTTAGATTACTTTGTATGTTGGAAATGTTGATATATTTTTCCTTGGCTGCAGTAAACCTTAGTGTTTACTGGTGGTTGACTATGGTAAATACCTCAGACTCTGTGGTGGGAAAACCTTTTGTAAATGTTTGAAGGCTATATTACATTGTTGGGAAAACCGAGCAGAGTGGCTGAGGTACTGTAAGTTGATAGAGTATGAGAGCTCATATGGGTCAAGATAGGTGTTATGGACAATTATTGAGTTATACTATGTTTGATGAATGATAATGCCTACGGCAGGTTATGCTGTATATGGTTTGACATTTGTTATCGTCTTTTCAAATAACTCTAATCCAAATCTTCTGGCTGTTTTTTCTAGAAATTGACATTTGTTTGTTAATTTCTCTATCAAATCAAGGCTTGTTTAATTTTCCTCTGTGAAAATTAAACACCTAACAAATTTGACGCTCCAAGAGCTTTTAATAACAGAACCAAAACAAGCGCGTAATAGTTTCAGTATAGTCACCAAATGAACTTTTTAGGTCTGTAGAACGACCCCTATATGTATAAGGGGGCACCCCAAACATAATCCCTGATAAAGTAGGAACTAAGCAAAGTGGGCAGGCTTTGGCTCAAGAATGGAACTCCATCCCATCTCAAATCTTCTGCTCTACATAAGAACAGGGGACTAGAGATCACATCAAACATTCAGATTGTCAATCATTGTCAATTGAGGTGAGAGCCACTCGTATTCCTTGCTAGAAATAATATGGAATAGGAGTATCCACATACCACTTCCAATCTTTCCACCATAATCTTACAAAAATTTCACTAGTACAAATTTATTAAATTACATTTTAATGAATCAAATCGATAGTTTCTTACAAACATTTATATTTTTTTGAAAATTTAAAGAGTAAATCATTTAAATAAAATTAATTGATTATTTTTTGTTTTCTAAACTTGGGCAGTTCCGTCCTCAATCTTAAACATCGAAGTACTGATTAACATTTCAGTGTGTATGCAGCGTTGTAAGGCTACATTCATTTAATTTGGAATGTAATATTTTTATCGCTAGTAGTCTAGTACCAAATTAGTACATAGAAAAGCCATAAAACTATATAGTTTCAATTTGGTTTGGTTTTCTTATGAATTTATGAATCAGCTGTAATTTATAAACTGAAATATTAAGAATATGTGGAGAAATATAAATAAAAGGATAGTGAGTTGTTTTAATATTTGTAAAGAGATTTTATTCTAAAATTGACTGGAAGAGAATCTGAGTGTCCCATATGGAATTTGAGTTGTCAAATGTACAGTGAAGAAAAAAGTCCACAAAATTTGAACTGTAATTTAGACTGTAAGACTTTGAAGAAAACACAAACCCTCAAATTAGAAGCCAAATAGAAATTGTAATTAGAGCACACCAAAATTGAATATTCTAGTTTCTCTGTTTTAGCCCAATGCAGCTGATCATACATTTAGCAAGCCAATCTTGAATTTTTTGTTCTCTGCCTTGATGGTAAGCTCATCAAAACCGATTTACGTATTTATATATAATTGGCTTTCCCTTTAACAGATCATACATTGAATCCGACGGGATTCCAATGTAAGTTAAAACAATATGCCATGGAAACATACAATTTGAGTACTGGCATTGGTGCATGTACAATGTGTATGTTTATTTTCTTACACAACATTCGGCCCATGAACACGTTAGTATTATATCCTCGTCAAGTAACTATCAGAAAAACATTGGTCCCTCTATGAATAAGTTGACTAATGCAATATAAGCATGCATAGTTGAAATTGGGTTTTAATTTTTTTATGCACAAGAAACATTGAAATTGATGTATATGACCCTGCTTAAATTACAGGGATCACAGGAATTTTGATGTCCTTATAATGTTGAAATAAAAAAGTCAAAAAGTCAAAACGTTCATTCTATTGGCAGGTAGCCTTGTTTCAAAAATTCTATGTTACAAATCAACCAACTTTGCATATGCAAGAAATCATCATAGGCAATAATACAACATGTTTACCTCATGCGAGCGGAGGATTTCCAGCCATCATCCAGTAGAACCTGCCTGGCTGTGTGCATGTAGAACACAGAAGAAGCTTACATGGTTGGGTGTTGTTTCTGGAGTGCTTCATTAGTTCAGAGTTTGAGGACATCCTTGCTATAGCTTTGCGTTGTATATCTTACTATCATTCTGTTCTTTTGAGGAAATCAATTGAACAATGCACATTCCTTTCGAAGGCTAGAATTTGGCAGAAATCTCAATCGTGGCAGTCACAACTAAGACATTTGAAAATAATCTGCTTTCAGTTGTTTGTTGGTGGATCTCTGTAGCCTGTTCAATTATAACTTGGCAGATATATTTTTATTTTGAATGCAAATTTGTGGCGTGCACTTGCATGAGAGTTTCCAGGAATGAATTGCATGGACAAGTCTGAAGTTTTGGATTTCTCTGCAGAACCCATCATCAAGTATAAATTTGAAGCCAATGATGATGTGTCCTGTAGAGAGACCTGAAATGTATATTTGTAGATATAATTTGGTGCATGTAATTTCTAAATGTTTGACTTGACATAGGCAAAAGATGCGAGTGTTTCCTCGATTGCAAGTCCCACTCACATTTCTTGCTGGCTGAGCAGCTTTATATTTGCTTAAATCACATTCCTCTTCTTATGTGCGACAACTTTTTCTGTTGCCCACATCTTTTCAGATCTGAGACATGCAAGCTTTGCTAAATACAGTTTAATGTGTTTACTCCATGCTATTATAAAACAGAGCTTCAGTAACTGGGAAACGGCAATTTTCTCAGAAACTATAATTAATAAATGATTCCTTCTTAACACTGGAAGTCTACACCATGTGCGTTATTGTTCTGTAAGCCTCTGTGCGTTGCATGCTTCACCTAGAACGTCCAATAATCTGCATCAGATTATTGAATGATGTTTGACCTGATGGAAATGGTTAGCATCTCTCACAACACTTTTTTTTGCAACAATCTTGGAGATGTAGCTGTCTGCAATGCGGTATTATGATATGCATTTTTCAGAAACTGAACAGTGAAACCCTGATTCTTTCTTACCATCGATACTTTGACGCCATGAATGTTCTTGTAGTGTAAACCCTTGTTTATAGCTTGTTTCACTTAACATCACACTCAGTGTCCACAAGAAGAATTTTCTTGTTTGAAATGACACAGAATGGTTTGCATTTCTCACGACGGTGGCTCTTCAATAATTTTGGAGAAAACTTGGTTCCATTAGAAGCCACCTTAACAATTGGTACCATTGTTGTCCGCATATTTTATTAAAGTTCTTGACAACTTTAAATAGATGTTATGTGGGATGTGGTTAACAACTTAAATGCATTTAGCCAACTTCATTTAAACTGTACGTAGCCCTCATGTCAGGGAGTTGTGTTAACACAGGCAGTTCTGTTACAGCGCTCAGTACCACAGACTACTCGGTCCCGTGGATGTTATTAAAATCTTTCTTTCAATCATTCACTCTCTAGTTAAAGGAAGCTTTTGTTTGGACACTGTCAAGGTGAGTCTAACACGTTTGCTATATTTTGCAGGTACGTTATATCTGAGAGAGAGTTGGCTGTGCTGATTTGTTAAATGGCTTACGTCTTAGGAAGGTATGGGATCTTTTACATGTCGCATTCAATGAACATTGGGCGATGGGCCATCTCGACTTATAAATGGTGGCAGCAATTCTCATTTGTGTCATGCACACATTACCATTACTTTTAGATTGTGTTAACGTGCACCTCTTCCCATTCGTTGTTGCCTCGTGTGCTTTATGACTGGATTGGGTACATTTCCTGAGGACATTTGAAGTTGTGTACTAGAAATGCCTGCTCACACTGAATTATTTTCAGCACACTAATATAGGGTTTTCTTTACCTCGAGCAAAATGTTTCGTTCTAAGATTCATTTTTGTTTTTCCTAAACGGATTTAGTTTTTTTGTGTTTAATTTTAAAATTATTTTTACAAAGCTCCATTGAAAATACTGTAGGGACGAACAGAATGTTGTTAGTTTTTTTAGCATTCTTCATCAATTATCATGTACAGGTCTTAAGAGAGAACTCTAAAGGGAAGTGGGTAGCATAAAGGTGCCCGAGTGGTAGGTGCCAATATTTTCAGTCCTTGTATGGTCCCTTGAACCTCTCAATGTCCAAACAAAATTATACTACTTCCCTTGTTACCAAAGAAAATTGCTTATTTAATAAGAACCGATTAGTTTAATGGCTGTAATCTATATGCACTTGGTTTAATAGAATGTCACTGAAAGCAAGACCATGTGGTAATCAGAATATAAATGCTGTCTAAATGTGTAAAACCTACACCCAGGCCTGCAATTTTGTAATATTACAATCACAGTTACTATGTTCGAAAAGTTTAGGTAATGTCCTGAATTTTGTAAAAAGTTCAATTTGGTTCAAAAAATTTACAAATTTAATTATATATATACCAAATAATTATAAATTTATACTTATAAGATTATAACTTTAAAAATAAAAATAAAATTAAACTTTTAAGTTTCGTAAAAAAATTGAAATAAAATAAATAAAAATTATTAATTAAATAATAATATAAAGTCAAATAAAAATAATTATAATATTAAAATAGTTAATAATTTTAAATAATGATTTCATAGCAAAGAAAAATTTATTAAAACTTTTAGTGTCAGATCACAAAACAATGAAAGAAATTAAGACATGCATGACTGAAAGAAGCATTTTAACTCAAGAATTTTTTGACAGAGATGCAATTATATAATCAAATATGTTGATTGTTTCTTAGAGGTTACATACAAAATAACAAATATAATTTTGTTTTAAGTTGTGAATTTTATAACACAAATGGTTGTATTTTCAATATTGATATTCATAGTAATTTGTTGTAGATATAATCTGTTTTGTTTGCTGAAGGTTGGAGTTTTGGTGATTTGATCGATCTGATACAAGTTTGAGCAATTGTTGAACCTGTCATAGAGCAAAACGTGTCAATATATATCCAATTACCTAGCCTAAAAAAAGTACTAACTATTGAAGGTTGTTATTAAGAACATGATATTAGGTACAACTAAATATGTTTGAGAGCATGAGTCAAGACAAAAGAATTTAAAAATCAAATGAAATTGGAATCCTGTTTGCGATGAAAAGTGACTTGTTTGGCCTAGGCTTGCCCATTTTGTACATTGATCTTGTTTTGACGAAGAACGTCAGGACGTTTGTACACTCCTTGTATGTAGGCCAACTAGCATTAGGAAACCAAACAAATAAAGAAGCAAAAGTATATACTAAAGGCATGTGCCTTTCACTAAACAACAGTATTACTTCCTTGCAATGATTTTTATGCAAGTTATGACTTTTTTGTATGTCAAATAAGTAGATTCATTGAACACGATAATGGCATACCGGTCATGAATGTTAGTTAAATGAGTCACACAAACATATCAGTAAACAAATAATTCAAAATCATATCTTTAATGCTAACAATAAGAGTGAGAACTAGTATGGCATAAAAACAATTCCTATGCAATGAACAAAATAATAGACAAGGAATGACATAAAAACTAATACAATTTGGTTTGTTTAGCGAATGTTGGAGCTTTGATGATTTGATAAAACATTGCATGACTAGATACAACATAAGAAACAATTAACTACATAGTAGGTATTGCAAAGCACGAGCTGGCCATTCCGGATCATAGATAATATCCCTATCATAGAGCAAAACATGTCAACACATATCCAATTACCTACCTTGAAAAGGTGTTTACTATTGAAGATTGTTAACAAGACTGATATTAGGTGCAATTAAATACGTTTGAGAGCATGAGTTAGGACAAAAGAATCTAAACCAATTACTTTATGCAGATATCTTACAACATTGAAGATTTTGTTTGCAATGAGAAGTGTCATGTTTTGGTTTAGACTTGATGATTATGTACATAAATCTTGTTTTGATGAAAAATAATAGGGGCATTTATACAAGTGTTGTATGCAAGCAACAAGCATCAGGGAACCAAGCAAATGTAGAAGTGTGTGCTAAAGGCATGTGCGTTTCACTAAAGAGCTTTATTACTTTTTTGCAAGTTGGGGATTTTTGGTATGTCAAATGTGCAATTTCAAATGCTAGTTAAACAAGTCACACAAACATATCAATAAACAAATAATTCAAGATCATATTTTTGATGCTAACAATAAGAATGAGAACTAATATGGCATAAAAATTATTCCCAAGCAATGAACGAAAAAATAGACAAGGAATGAGATTGGAAACTAAAACACTTGGTTTGTTTATCAAAGATTGGAGCTTTGACGATTTGATGAAAAGATGCATGACCAAATACAACATAAGAGCAAAGAAACAATGAATTATATAATAGGTATTCCAAAGCATATGCTTGCCATTCTATATCATAGATAATATAAGGGCCTAAAACACAGAGTTGCTGAAGACTTTGTGGTTATGATAAACTATGAAAAGAGACATGAAATTAAAACCGGTAGGCAATTTTTTTTATCAAAAAGATATCGATGCTTGTTAACTTGCATTTTTGTAATATCATTTGTGAAAAAAAAAAATATATTGAAAATGTAATGAAAGCAGTAGCTATTAGGCAAGGTTGCTTACGATGAAGCCATTGAGTCTTTTTTTTGCAGAAATGTGGAAGGCTTTAAGAATTGCATCACAAACAATCTGCACAAGTGGAATAGATGGATCAGTGCTGGACATAGAAAATTGCATGGGGCAAAAAAATACAAGGTATGAAGTATGGTCTACAGAAAAGCATGTTTTGGTTAGTCAATTTATTAACAACATTTTGGTTGGCAATGGTTGAATAAACAAAAGTATTAAATATTGTCAGTAAGTATTTCAATTGCAAATCCATTTGAAATTTGTAAATAAATTTGCATTGTTTTGGTTGTTGGGACTTTTGCAGGGCTAGAAGTGTTGGCATAGGTTATTTGACAAAGCTTTGCCAACAATTTTAGTGTTATAAAATTCCTAAACTAATGTCCATTGCAAAGAGACGGGAGTTTTGTTCATTTCATGGATTTTGATAGAGATAAAAAAATGTCACATGCTAAAATAGTTAGATACATGTAATATGCTTTGTAACTAAATTGACAATCAAATTACTTTGTGCAAGAGAAGGTGCATGTTTTTTAACCATAGTATGTTAAATCAATAAGCAATGTTATAACTCTTAGACACATGCAAAGATTTCAAACATTTGAGAGATATGCAAGACTTGAATACATGTATTGGGAATGGCCTGCAAAAAATACAAACAAGGGTTAATCTTTTTTGACCATGGCCAAGCTTTGACAAATTGTTTTTGTGTATGTTTTTCAATAATTTGTTTATATTTTTTGCTATGTCCATCCTCATTTTTTTTTGCAGGGTCTTTGAAGTGCACATATTCAAGATCTACATACTTTGTTGTTTCATTTTGTAAGGTTGGACATCATCTTTTAGGCAAGGGTTTTAACTTGGAATTAGTCACTATTTTGATGACCAATCAGATGGGATTTTTTTACGTGCAAGTTAAAAATACGATTTTTATCTAAGGCCAACTTACAAGTTGTTCAATGAAGGCTATAAAATAATATTATTTACTGTAATCTGATTGGTCAAAAGAGTTACATCTTATTGCATGTTTCATGTGGTTCAAAGTAACGTTGACATGGCAAGGACAATGCAACATATCTATGCAGGGTGCATATCTTATTTGGTATTGAGTACAAAGACATATTCAGAGGGTTGCTATGACAGAGCTTTACATTCTAGTTTATTTGTTTATTGTTGCAATGGCTTGTTTTGGGTTTTTGTTGGGTCATTGCATACTATTTTTTTAGGGTCTATTTAGGGTTTCTGTTGAGAGTTGCATGTCTTGTTTTGTGTTTTTGTTCATTATGTTATAACAATGATAGAATATATTGCTAATGCTTTGTTTTTATTATTATGCAAGTCATTTGCAATGCTTGTATTCAAAACTTGTATACTTCTCTATTGTTCTTGTTTTGGAGGTTGGACATCATCTTTCAAGCAAGGTATTCAAGTCTTTGTGTGCACAATTATTATTTGATATGTATGGATTAGTGATGGACATGTATAATTTCAAATGGCAGGAAAAAAAAGACTAGAATGCTATCTTGTTGATACTAATTATTTAAACAAATAAAAAAAGTGACTTTAGATGTAGATGTTTGATTTTTTTAAAAAAAATCTTTATAACAAAACTATTAGGCTATATTTTTTTGGGTGTCGGGTCGGTGTTTGATATTATTGAAATAGCGCACATAAAAAACAAAATAACATGATAGTGCTTAGTGGTGCTATCCACTAGAAACTATTATAAAAATAAAATTCATTCATGTATTAGCTATGGACATACATAATTGCAAATGACAGAAAAAAATTATAAAAGTGCAAACATTTGCTTGGCTATACTAAGCATCGAATGTTTTTAAGACTTTTTTTTATTTGAACATAAATGTTCAATGTAACTTTAAACATAGATGTTCAATATATATTTTTTAAAATATATTTGAAATAAAAACTTCTAGAGTGTGTTATATTTTCGACTTGGTCTTTTGGATTTTTGAAATAATACATGTAAGCACAAAATAATATGGCAAGAATGTGCAATGTTTTAAAAATTATATTTTAGTAACAAAACACTTAGACGTGTGCAAATATTTCAAGTATTTGATAGGTATATAAGAATTGAATACATGTATGGGGATGGATTTTAAAAAATATAAACAATGGTTGAACATTTTTTTTGTCACTCTCCCTACACAAATGCAATATTGAATTGTGAATGGAATGCAAATTGTACCCAGTTTTGAAATGATTAAGAACTTACATTTACTTTCAAAACTAATATTCCAAAAGGGTTTCCTTCATTGTGGCATAGGCTTTTATGGGTATCGTTGGGCATACCCAGTTGGGCCCATAACGCGGTTAGGATTTGTTAAATGCATAAATTTAACAAAAACATGATCTAAACACATATTTAGCTATCAAAATAAAGTCTAACATGGTTGTTATATGTCTAGATTTTGCCACTGCAATGACTTTTAGTGCATAATTAAATCTTTTTTCTTTAAGTTGGAGTTTGTGTTTTATTGGTCCACCAGATGACATTGTTTTTTTTGTGCATGCAAATATGTTGCATTTTTGCAAGGCCAATGTTTTTATTAGAACTTAGAGCATTTGTGTTTTGGTCATTGCATGTTGTTCTGCGAAGGTCTATATAGATTTTCTGTCAAGAGTTGCATATGTCTTGATCTATGATTCTTTACTCATTATGTCATAGCAATGTTAGAATAGATTGTCAATTCTTTACCTTTTTTTCCTTTGCAAGCGAATTGAAATACATCGTTGATTTGTTTAGAGTCACATTGGATATCTATGTCCACATCGGAAAAATTGTCTGCAATATTGTTCCTAATATTACATTTTCAATTTATAAATTCTAATAAAGCAACAACATTCAATGTTTAGTATTATACAATTACAATCACTACCAATCATGATCCCTTGCTTTACTCAAGCCAAGCCAGCGATAATCGCATGCAAATGTTCAGCGTTCTGAAACTGCTAAACATGCAAATGGCCTATAACATTTTTTCCAAACATAACACTACATTGGACAAGTATACAAGATTTGAATATTTATATTGCAAATGGCTTGCAAGAGCATAATCATAGCATTAGCAATCTACTTTAGCATTGTTATAAAATAACAAGCAAAAAACCATAGATCTATTCATATGCAATGCAACTGCAATTATAGTAAAAAAACTATCTAACATCATCTCAACATTAGGTCAAAGGTGGGCATAGCAGAAATTGTAAACAAACCTTTGGAAAAGAGCATGCAAAAGAAAACTGAAGCCAAGCCATGTTAAAAAAATGCACAAACTGTTTGTGTTTTTTGTAGTACATTTTCAGTGCATGTATTCAAGTCTTGGATACCTTAAAAATACTTGAAATCTTTGCATGTGTCTAAGATTTTTGATACAAATATATATTTTTAAAAACATAACAAATATTACCATGTTTATGTTTATGCAAGGTTGACTTGCAGTATTTTTAATAGAGGGTATAAGACAAGTATTTCATGTAATTTGATTGGTAAGAATATTTACAACCTATTTCAAGGTTCACGTGGTTTGAGGTAGTGTTGGCATGGTGAGGACGTTGCATCATAACTGTGCAGTGTGCAAATCTTATTCGATATTAAATGCTAGATCTGTGGAAGTCATCTTTATTAACGTGTTTAATTATTTGTCATTGAACACTATTTTTTTTAAGACATTTTGTTATAAAAAAGGGTTCAAGTTACATGAGATTACAATAAGTAGTATTATTTTATACCATGCATTGAACATAGTGCAAGTCAAGTTTGCATAGGCAAAATTTATTTGCTTGCTGGCAAATTCAATGTTAGCTTGTTGGCCAGCAACACAAAACAATAAAATGTGCAATGTTTTTATAAATATAACTTTTTAGCAAAACTTACAAATGCATGCAAAGATTGCAAGCATTTGATAGGGGCACAAGACTTGCATATGTGTACTGTGAATGGCATGCATAAAAATAAAAATAAAAGTTGCATGTCTTGTTATATAGTTCTTTGTTCATTATGTTATAACAATGCTAGAACAAATTGTTATATCTTTACTTATGTTTTTCTTTCAAGCCACTTTCAATACACATATTCAAATCTTTAACAAATGGTATAAAAAAATATTATTTATTATAATCTGACTAGTCGAAACATTTGAATTACACAAGTTTTACATGGTTTGAGTCAAGGCCCAATGTAACATTTTTTTTCCTATGGACTGGATCTGTCTTGTCACATTACTTTGGATGCATAGTTGTGAAAAATTAGAATCAACAAGCAATTAAAGCTAAATGAAATCAATAATTTGTGTATTCTAGCTCTATTTTTTTTGCCCTGTGCAATTATATATATCCAGAACTGATCCTGTACCCCCTTTTTTGTCAATATATGAGGAAAGAAATGAGATGAAATTTTCAAGCGGTTGAAAGCCTCACCTATGATATGCACAGCAAAGTTGTAGATGCAACAAGAAACATTTGCAGAATATTTGAAAATTTTACTACAAACAATTTGCAAGGGAAAAAATAGATGAATTGGTAATGGATTGTTTATTAAAGAAAAATTAATAGTGTAAAATTTTATATATAATTGAAGTTAAACTCAAGACAACATTCTATCTGAAGGAAGAACCACTACACTTAGACTAGTTATTACCTACACTTGCTGCAAGAGAGCGCTCAAACGAAAATATGAGATCTTAAGATTTCCTTTTGAATTCAAAAGAAGGTTATCTGGTTGAAAGTCTTATTGAGTTAAAGATCATAAGGCCTTTTCTCCTTCAATATGCATGAATCATAGTAAACAATACTCAAATAGTTACAAAAATTTTACTGGTAAATTATTCATGCTAGAAATCAAAAAATTTATTAAAATCACTCATATGCTATGAACGTTGATGAGCCCAACTTGCTTGTCTCTCATTTTCACTATTAGGATAACTATGGAGCATAGTTAGATTTGGTTGATTAATAAAACTACTTATTGTTTTAACAATAATATAAAACAACTCATAGTTTTCATAAAAAATACAAATTATTAACATATAAAGTTACTTTATAATTTATTAAACCCAAATTTGAAACATTTTTTAAAACTTAACTTTACAATTAGACCAACAAATGATAAAGTTGTTTGTTGTGACAATAATCAACAACATTTATAAGTTGTTGAAAATAATTTCTAGCATCGTCTTCTTTGAGCTTCCGTTGTTGGCCTTGGTATTAGAAAAGTCATGAATGACATTAGAAACTTTACTAGAAATAGAAAAAAACATAACAACTAACACATTTAATAGTCTTCAGAATTTCAGTAAAAAAAAATCTAAATTGAATTGATATATTAATGTAGAGTGAAATTTTAGCTTAATGGATTAAAATATGCAATTTAATCACCCAAAATATCAAACTACCTAAATAAGATCTAGAGACATTAGAAACAAATGTAATAAATGAACTCAAAATTCAAATCAACATTATGATCTTAAAGCTAAATGCTCTAAATCATGATTAAACAAAATATTAAAACAAAAGGATTGGATTGATTATTTTACACTCAAAATTTGGACATGGTGATTGCTTGATCAAGAATGTTGGATGGATGGTTGGACATGGATTTGAGAGATTGCTAATAAATTACTAATTCATAGATTCATAAGTTAGTTTCAATGAAGGTTTGGGTTGTTTAAATAGGAGGGAGAAATCAATGGTTGAAATTCAAAGTTAGGTCATGGAGATCTAGGGTGGAGAATTAAAAAGAATTTAAAATTCATTGGAAGCCTCTAGATTTAGAGACTTTTAGGGAGGAAGGGTGATAATAAAGAGGATTCTAGAATTGAAGAATTTTAGAATCATTTTAGGGACTAATTAGGCTTAGGCCGGGGGTTAGATAGGGATTACGTAGCTGATTAGGGACTATGGGTGTATGAGAGCCTAATGATAAGCTTAGTACGTAGGTAGGCGGGTCATGGTAATTTAAAATTCTTAAATAATAGGTAAGTAAGATTAAGATAGGATTAAGAAATGATTAAATGAATTAATAGATTGGTGGGATAAGACTAAGGTTCGTAAATGAAGAGGAATGAAGAGGGATTTTAGATTAAGACTAGGGTGATATTAACATGGGATAAAAAGAGATAAATTAGATAAACAACATTAGTGTCGACTAATAGGAATATTAGTGACAATAATATAGGTGAGCAGATTTGGATGCATACAATTAAATGATGGACTAACCATATGAAGGTCTAGTAAAATCATAAGATGGCCATGTAATACTCACCTCAAACGCTTTATTTGTACGGTCATCTCCAATATATAAAGGAATCATGTCACTTGAACTTGTTAAATCTACATTCAATTTATTTTTCAACTAGAAGATGAAGTTGCTAACTTATTCATAGTAAAAGGAGGCTTTTACTCATTTTTGAATAAAGATTGTTAATAATATTCATACAATGGGAACATCCTTAATGTGTTGACCATCTGCCAATAGAGATTCCATTTAGATTCAAACAAGTTCTTAACCATAAGTACTTACCTAATGACTGTAGTAAAAATTCGAGAGCATCTCCTTTATGCCATTTAATCTGAAGACAAATCTTTAACACCTATACAACAAGAGGTATAAGATATGTTAATATTTGTTCTTTCATAACAGATTTGGTACATTAATGATGTAGAGTTATCTAACTACTGACCCTGAAATGGACTAATACCCACACTTATCTCTGCCAAACATCCAGCTCTGAGCTTTTCTTGTCTTTCTTTGTCTTTAACCTCGGTCTTCAACCTCTTTATCTCTTTGATCTCTTTTCATTTACTAGGTCTTGTTGGTTCACTCTTACCTACTCAATGGCTCTTAAACCTCCTTGTATTCACTTAATCCTCCTCTACTTGAATTCACTTTACTAATCAACTACCTTTGCAATACTTCCTTTAAACATCTACATTCTCAGTTCATACTTAGTTTTCATGTTTTCTCTCTTTATCCTTGCTCTATTCTTGATAATATCCCTATGTGTTTTCAAAGGTCTGCTTACTAATTTAACTATGTCCTTCCAAAATATTCAAAATACCATCTACTCATTCTATTACATCTCATTTTAATGCATCCAACCATTCCAAAATACCCCAAGCTTTATCTCTTCTCTTAATTTTTCTTTCCTCGTTGGCAACCTTCCCTCTACTAGCCTTTTTTTCACCTTTTCCAATGGTATGAACACATGCAAACTAATCTTGAGAAACTAAGATGATATTTGAATACCCTCTATTTAAATCCTTATATCCATGAGTTTTATTGGTCCAATTCTACTTTGAGATACATTTTTTCGTCCTTGTCTAAACCTAATTAGGTCTCTTTACCCTTATTACACACTCAGTCGTCTTAATACGTACAGGTCTAAAGCTTTCATAATCTGTTAAAATCCTTATTCCCCAGATAAACACCAAATTTTAAAAAATTTGAACGGTGGTAACTCTTGCAATATAATTCATAGTTTGAAAACCCAAACACAGGGTTATAACTACCTATACAGACCTGAGAAGGAACAAATTATTATGTCAAACATTCAAACAAATTTATTTCTATAGTGATGATTGAATGAGGTCTATACTAACCTCATACACCTTCTCCAATCATTACTTACCTTCTTGAGACTTCTGTTAGTTATTTAAGCAAGGTTCTGAGTTTGACTGTGTGTTGATCCATAATCATCTACATGTTTGTGGTAATCCTTCACTAAAGACTATTGGATACAACCAAGCAAATGTATGAAAGACTTTAAAAATAAATATAAAAATCTTACCAGGATGTAATTAACACATGAATGAATTCTTTATACATTCTTGTTTCAATATTCAATCAAACACAATCATTCTTACTACTAACACATGGGAAACACAAGGTATGACAAGGTCTGCAACTTTTCCTTCATTTATGTGAAATTTCCTCTTTATTTTTATTATATATTTTCCTCTTACCATTTGAATGATAATATATATCCAAAAACATCTACACTATTCTTTCTATATAGATCTTAATGCAAACAAGCTAGAAATGTATAGAGTTTACAAAAGAAGGGCAAAGTTTCTCAAATTTTCTTCATTTTGGTTCTTTCCTTCTCTTTAACCCTGAAATCTCCCAAAATTTTATTATCACCCTCCTACACTACATACACACTAACACTTATAACATGCATTCTTTTCTTTTATAACATGCAACCAACTTCTTAATCTTATCAATGCACATTGCATGATAGTTACAACTTCAAGTTTTCTTGGCTTTACATTGTCTTTTCTTGATGCATGTTGAATAGACCACTACACACCCGTCTAGGACCTATATAGGTCCTAACATAAATATTTTACATAGAATACCAAACCAAAATAACACTCAAAACATGATTACAAATTTAAATCCCACTTTTGGCGGGAAAACACAAGAAATCAAATTTGAATTTTATGACTGCCTATGACTTTTAACCAAGACATCCACATTATAAATGACCCCTATCACCTTAATCAAACTAAAATTTGAAATTATATTGATGCACCTGCATCAATTAACGTGTTGTAGAATATTTTAAAGAAAAAGAAGTGCTATTTTACACACCTTTTTTAACAGGGTTAAGCATAAATTGGGATATGCCAGGAGGACATTTATCACTTGTTCTACAAATGCACTCCAATTTTGTTTTAAAAAATTCATTATTGCTATAAATAATATGAAATTAAATCTTGATTCGTCAATTTCATTGCTAAGAAACAAAGACAATCTGATCACTTCGTGATTTAATAATTCGGTATAAATTTATTATGTATATTGTGATAAAACGTTGCAAAGTGGATCCCTCAGGGAGAAGTATTTAAAGTAATTAGGAATTGAGATATTTTAGAACATTACTTAGTCTGAGGTTTAGCAATATTAATAAGAAATAAACTATAAAAAAAACAAAAGGGATGGTAGTTTCAAAATAATTTTAATCTAGTTTAAAAATATAAATTGCACTTAATCAAACTAATCTATATCACTTTTGTCTGAATAATTACAAAAGATGACATGTGTCACCCTCTTAATCAAAATTCATGGTAGATATTCTCTAGTTGATGGGGATGGAAATGCCATATTTTTTTTAAAGGTTAAGTATATGAGTAGGTTGTGTTTCAAATGTTTATGGGCAACCATAGGGATGATGCAACACATTAATAATTGAAAAGTATGAAATCAAAATTTGAAAACATGATCTACAACTTTGGAGGGTAGTAGCACATACAACTATATCAACATTTATCAACAAAATATTGCATTAAAAACTCTATTTATACTCTACATTCAAACAAGGATTAAAATAAAAAGCGATAACCTTCCCATGTACTGAGCGAAAATGCACTAAAACACAAAATTTGTTACATGATAGCCTTAACAGTGAGATAAATTCTCATAAGGATAGTATAAAATCTATCAAATGCTATGTTGAATCTAAATATAATTTCTGAGTACCTCTTGAGTAAAACTATTAATTCAAGTAGGTAACATGGTTATACTTTATTTATCATGGATAAAAAGTCTTTGGTGGATTGGAAGAGAATAATGTCATCACCTTCCATCAAAAATAACAAAACAAAAAATGACAACTTTCACCAAAAGGTTCTTAGTCACATATAAGGCTACCCTAGAAAATTTGTTTTGTCAGAAGTGTCATCTCATAAAGAAAGAAAACAAGTAAATGAATAGTGATATGCCAACAAAACTATACCACAATCTATTATGTTCCTCAATGCTATAACATAGAAGTTCAATCAATCAAATCAAGGCAAAATAAATCCCCTTGATCTGAGCTTTTGGACAACACTTCTCACTGCAACCCTAACCTTCTCATCTCTAGGTCTCGTGTAGTAATTATTCAAGCCACTTAAATCTCTGGCTAGTATTATAATATCGATCCCATGGCTTCCATCATAATATTTTTATGCCACTTGTAAAAAATCATACACCTAAAATACATGATTTGACATGGCCCATCTATGTTCAAGAAAACAGTGAAATTTTAGAAAACTTTTGATATATATAAATGAGGACTATCTTCAAATCATAAAGAGAAAACTCAATCTTCAACATTCTAATAGATGGTATGATAAAGAATGTGAAATATCTCAAAAAAACTAGTTATGTGCAATTTTATATGAAGAGATCCGTTAGATGAAATGAAAACAAAAAAATATTATGCTAAAAAAGAGCATTTCTCAAGAAGAAAATGGAGTTATGGGATAATTTTCAATTGGTGTACATGTTCCAATAGTTGAAATGGGTTTTGAATACATAATTCTCTATAGTTAAAATTGTACAACCTAATAGTTGTCATAGTATTACATAATTGTTGTTCAATTTTCCATCATAGTACCAACTACATCATGACATGTAAGATTCGTGGTTATTATTGCACCAATGTAAAACATATATACACCATGTTCAAGTATTGGACAACATTATTTTCAATGCATTTCAAGATTCTTATTTTAAATCAATTTAAAATGTGACTTTCACTCCACTTCAACATGCCAAAAATATATATGTTAAAAAATGTTAAAATTTTAAATGAATTAATTTTAACGTTCCTATGTGACATCTAAGTGGTAGTGTGAATATCCAAACCTAAGGTGTTTACATATCTCCCCTAATCCATAACCTAACACCATCCTTAATTTTTTTGGAAATAGTCAAGTTCAAGTAACTCTAGGCTGACAAAGATAGAGAAAGAAGTGATGACATTTATACAATATCTATATGAAAAAAAATAAGGGGAATGACGTACTATGACTTTATTTATTAAAGGAAAAAAAGTTATCTCATAAGAGGATGTAAAGGCATTTATTAACCATACCTCCAATGAAAACATAACCAATCAATGTGGTTTAGTTGTTGATTCGTTCAACTAGTGGCCCAACTTTTGCATGTGCTTATTAAAGTTATGTTCAATCAAGCAATTTGGTACATTTTCCTTTAGATTGGTAAGGCAACAAAAAGGGTGTGAAATGAATAATTTGAAAAAATATATAACCATAATGGTCAATAACCTCTTCTCCAAGCTATATGGAATTATTCTAGCGAGAAAATAAGTAGGTAGGTAGAATAAAATGTGATATGGAATCTTTCTCAAGCAAGGTTTCAACCATTGACCATTTGGTAACTCATAGAGTTGGTGTTGAGAAAGAATGAGGGAGAGGTTACACTATTTATATTTACTTTATATGTTTTCCTAATATTTTGATATAGTTACAAAACTTTGGGAAAGAATAGAACAATTAGGTTTTCCAATTGAGTGGAGAGAAGAATTTTTTGCTTATATGAAAACATAAATGTAAACAATTGAAAGATGAAATCCAAAATCATCAGTCTATTGAAGTGAAAAAAGGATGTCCCCTCTCCCCCATATTTTTTACCTTATTCATAGATTGATTAGAAGATTGGATTAGCAATAATGGAGAAGTACACATCTCAAGTTAAAGCATAATATTGTTGATATGTGTAAAGGAGGATGTGCTATTGACAAAGCACAAAGAAAACCCTCAAAGATATCTTGTTTCCATATGAAATGTTTTTAGTTACTCAAAATGAAATCAAATGTTAAAAAAACAAAGTTAATGGTAATAGGTTCTTAAGATAATAACATAACTATCACATGCAGTTGTGAGAAATGGAGGTGATCATGCCTTATAAATAATTTGACCTTAAATTTGACTCAAGTTATAACCAAAATTCTTGTGTGGAGAAGTAAGGAACAAGTTTTTTGAAATATTTTACCCCATGCAAATTTGATGTTGGCGAGCTCAATTTTTGAACATCATCATTGCCTAGGGCCGATGTAGTGGACAATGCCATGCTTGAAGACATGCTACAAATTTTAGAATACACATGAATTAGACTTAAACATAGAAACTAACATCACACTCAAATTTGAAAGTCTTAAGATGCAAAAATGTAACTTCTATTCAATATGCAATTTTTTTTAAAAAAACTGCATGTTCAAGTTCTAGTAAGACTAAGAATGATAGTTCCTTTGATCAAAAAGAGAATAATATCATTATTATTTTTTTAGAATGAATAAAATGATACGTATATCTATAGATGCTTTTAAGAGATAGATACACAAAGCATGCAAACAATCATTTGTTTGGTTTATGAGTGTGTTTTCTCATCATTGTGCCCTTATAGTATGTGTTGTTACTTGGATTTTCACCCTTTGAGGAGATGCAAAGCTCTCTTCATCCAAATGGCACAATGGAATCACCTCTAGGCTTGTGGACAACATAAAGAATGAGGTGAGTCTCTAGATAAGAATAACTCCCTTGATGTACCACTTAGGATTGCAACTAATACTAACTTTAAGGGGTGAAAAGGGATAAAAATGACTAAAAACAAACTAATCTAAGGGAGGTGATACACCAAATTGACTGATGACTTCCAACCATATGTATGCTACATTTGAGACCAAGAAACTAACCAAAACATACACTTTTCCAATCTAAGTCTTTTTACATCAATGTTACATTATGAAGTTATGAATGAATGTGAAAAGCTAGGAGAACTGGACAAGAGGACTATGAGATAAATAATTAAAATACTAACTCGCTTAGACTTTGACATTTTTTGGAACACAACACATGCCCTGCAAGAAGAAGCTACAAATAGGTGAGAGAATGTGACAGCTTGCTAAGGAATCCATATGCTTCACTAAGAAAATTCAACATTCAAATAAAACACACTATGAACAATCATGAAAGAGGTAACACTTAGTAATTTTATTGATCAAAAGGTATAAAAATGAGCAAGGCTTCACCACAATCAGGTGGAGCATCCATACAATGCCAAAATGGCTAGTTCTTATAGAACTTGTGAGAGAGAGAGAAGAAAATAAGTTCAAGGGTCACAAGGACACTTGTAAATCTGATCCAATGAGTTAATTATACATTTGGAGAGGGTATGGGATAAATCATACAATTTCATGAGCTACAAGTGTCAATCTAAGTCACAAACTTCATAAAAAATGGCAAGAAAATTCTTTAATTAGCTCAAAAAATTGCCTTCATGATCGGAGCTATTTGAACATCCTATAACTAATGAGGAATAGTAAAAATAATTATAATTTAAGGGAAATATCTCATACATTCATCTCCATGAATTGGTTTCATGCTTGGTCCTCTGGAATCATCCCAAATTGAGCTATCATCATCTGTTGTCTAGAAAACTAGCCTTTCATGTACCCTGCACATTTAGCCTCCAAAATGCCTTCACTTTCTCATGAAAATATATGGTATGAAGTTAATTAAACTTATAAATACCTTCCATGGCCCTAGAATCATCAGAGACACCTTAAAAAAAGCTCACTTGAAGTTTTCTATCTTCTTCGCTAGTTTGTCCAATATGCCAGATTTGACTAGCTAAGTTGAATCACTTGATTGGGGTAGTTATAAGTTGTTTCAAGGAATTAAATTAATATTTTTATTTATATTAAGTCTTAATATTTCATCCAAACTTTTTTTTGTCTCTTAACTATTCCTTTACCCTGTAAAACACATAAAATAGTGAGGAAAACCCTATTTTTGCCTCCATCCGTACAAGTCCCTACAAATAATATTGGTTTGAATTATCTTTAGGGAGTTCTCTACAATATTAAATTATCATTATAGACAAAATATTTTATTTTAGTAGCTATCCAACTCCATTTTCTCAAATTGGTCCTGGCTGGGGGTTTAGTAGGGTTTTAGGCCTATTTTTTTATCTTAAGGTTGGTTCATAAAGTTTGGACATCCAAAATTCAAATAAATTTCACAAAAATGGTGTTCAGGGACCATGATAACATTCCTTGTAATCCCATTTAAAACATCATGAAAGATATGAGGGCTTAAAGTTCTCTTATCGAGCTCGATTCTTCATTTTGCATAGGTCTAGGATAGCTCTGAGCCAAAATGGATTTCCTTGTTGCTTACCATGAACTCCAAAGGCATTATCACCTTTTTATCCATCCCATAAATATTAAAAAAATCATTTTAAATCTCTTTCAAGGTTGAAAAATAAGTTGGTACCTTGTTTGGATTTAGGCCTAGTCATGTTTGGTAGGTCTATCTGCACTTTGAAGCTCAAAATAACTCTTTTGATGTTTACTCTACCCTAAAATAGATCCAAAACCTTTTTATACATCCCAAAATCATGTCCAAATCCATTATAAATCTCACCTAGATCTATAATTGGAAGTAACCCCTTAATTGACCTCTAGGCATAACCATGCCTTATGAGTCATGACTGCAAACTCCGTGGTCTAGAGAATCCTATTGGGTTCCTTTATTATGTGAGAATTTTATATGCTTCCTCTATGTGTATTAAAACTTTTAAAACCTCCTTTAAAGGTCTCTTTGGCCTCTGACCTCATACTTTTGCCTTACCAAAATTGACAATTCTAAGCATAAGGGGAGTGCTGTCCGTTTGAGACAAAACAGAGGGCACTCCCCTATTTCCCAAGACCAGTGTGAATATTGTGAGAGATTTTCCATGTTTTAATTATGATCTTCACAAAAAATTTGCTCTCCACTATGTCATTTGACCTTTCAAACTCCTCAAAGCCTAAAACAGACTTGTATGAAGAGATTGTCAGCAGGGTTTTAAGATGTGAGCTGAGTAATACATCATAAGAGCATTTATTTTATTTATTTCCCTATCCTAGAGGATCCATTAGGATATCATGAATATAGTGGAGGTGTCATAGTACACTTATCCTTCTATCTTCTCATGGACTCCTCATACCCCTGTTTAGCATAGATGAGCATAACATCACCTTGACTGTGTCTGACTTGCCTAGAGTTTCCATAGGTGTGAATGCATGAATCAGGTCTGGAACAACAAATAAAATATTTTTTTAATTTCATAGTAACATTGATACTTTTTTTTATTCATTTTATTTACCTTTATGCACTTTTATCACTCAAAATCTCTACATTTGCTCACTGTCTGTCTCCTCAGCCAGATGAGTGTATTTTTTGCTTGGAAGGGGGGGTCACATGTAGGTGATCATGTGTGCTTATCTTGAAACTAGTGCATAAGATTTTTTTAATCTTCTATGACCATTGATCCATGATTTAGACCCATTTCTTATTTCCACATACACATGAGACCTACCCAACTGAGCTCTCTGTCTTGAATGTGATAACCACTACCTACCCTTGCCCATAGGTTTCTTGCTCATTTAGATCTTATGTTAGATATAGTGAGTATTCACTTAAGCTTTGTGGTCAACTAGTACTTTCATTCACCTTGGATCCACCTAGATAAGCTCAAATACCATCAAACTATAATATCAACCCATTATTTGTATACCTTGTTGTAGGTGCACATTCAAGCCACCTGTATGGATAGGGTGTGCATATAAGGGTTTAAAATACACTTCACCATATATTTTGATGATCCCTTTCATCCAAAGACTCCCTTAAACTATTTATAAGCACTTCACTATGATGACATAACATAGGTTTGCAATTTTGGTTGAAAAGTCTATTTGGGCTTTTAACTGTAGATATTATTGCCTAAATTCAGTGTATTTATGGGTACTTTTAGGACTTTAAAATTCCATCTTCCACTTTCCATCTTCCTCCCAAACTTGGCATGGTCCTTCCTCATACTAGAGACTACAAGATTGGATAAATTAGACACTTTAATACCTTTACCTTCCTATTTGAAGCTAATCACAAAAACCCTGTTGACCTCTAGTTTAGTCTTTTTGGGAAAAGAGAACTAAAAACTCAGTCCTCTTTAGAAGTTGCTTTCAATCTAGTTTGGTCATATATCATCTCCAAAAAGTATGTCATGATGTTCCCATCCTAGCCTGGCCTAAAGAAGGTTTAAACTCTGTTGGCCAAATTTGGCCTACATACAAATTTTTTGCCTAGATGGATCAAACAACTCTCTTGGACCTTTCAGTAACCTTCTACCCCCATGATTAGTCCCTTTGTGGTCTTGAATTGATGATGTAGTGCAGTATTTGAGGAGGTCCTGGTGTGGTGTGAGACGTTGAGTAGAGTTTTGGTTGAGTGAGCATCTAGGGGCATGAAGGAGTTTTGACACGTTTGGAAGCTTTCCTGTGGATTGTGGAATTGATTAATAGCATGAAAAACTTGTTTCAATCATTGGACTAGTTGGCAGCGTTGAGAAACCACTTCAAAGTTGAGAATTTCAGTTTCAGGGACAAAGTCTCTAAAAGTTCAAAAAACCGATTCTAGGTACTTTTGTTGATGCTATGAAACAATATTGCAAGGGGATTTGATGCATCCAACTGTTACCATATTGTATCCATATCATTGCGGAAGAGCCATGCAATAAATAAGGGGTGTGTGAATAGAGGAGAGTAGTGTTTGAGGACATCCAAGTTTCACTTTTATTCACTGTGATCATTCAGTGTATTCTACAAGATTTGTGTATCAAATGACCTTCACACCCCAAGATAACAACGCACGGTCTCAAATTTGACATGGAACATCATGGTATCTTCTCCAAGGTGAATCAAACTTGTCCCAAGAGTTTTCATACATGCAAAGGGCAAAAGATCCATTTTTTTAGTTTTCTAGGCCTAAAGAGCTAAGAGAGGCCTATAATGCCAGAATATAAAGGGGTGACAACAGCAATTTCCTTGGAAATTAGGACCAAAAATGTAGAGGATAGTTGGATGCATGGATGATACACAAAAACCTCTCTCAGTTTCCTTAGTTCACCCCTATAACTCAAGAACCATCATCAAAGCAAAAATAGGGCAGCAAGCTTGTACTTTTTTGTTTGAGATATTGGTAATGTTTTTATGATTCTTCTCAACTTTTATAGGTCTAAACCATTCATACCTATCCAATGAATCCAAAAAAATTATAGGTGAGGCCTAGAACTCATTTTAACCCCCCAATCCAAAACAGGTTCTCAGAAAGAGCATGAGAGAAGCCCTAAACAAGGTTTTTATTATTTCCAAGAGTTTTAACCCTCAAAAATTGCCAAATTTTTTTAATATGATATTTTTCAAGGTTTAATAAGTGATTCAATAGGTTTTGTATTGATTGAACGCTGTATGGTATGGTTTATAGCCCTGGGGTGTGCCTAAAAACTAATTAGGCCTAATTGAGGGGAGCCTAATGAAGGGAGTGTGATCTTGGAGTGGACTCAGGGCATGAAGCTTGTAACACACATGTAATGAGATGGATAATAGATATAAATTGTCTCACTTTTGTAGGAGATATTATATAACGGTCAACCCAAAAAGAATTTGACCAAAAAAGGGGTCTACAAGACTTGAGAAGCCATAACGAGTATGTTGTGTGGAAAGAAGTGTTTCAAGGTAATTTGAGAGTTTAAATGGGTTATTTCAGGTGTGATAATATCACCTCAGAATATCCATGACAAAATATTGATCTATTGAAGCCTATACCAAGTTTTGGTCTTTGAAACCCTTGAGATCGATTGCCTAGTGGAAGCTATTGGAAGCATAGGAGTTTGAAAGAAAAGAAATGAAGAGTGGAATGATGCAAGGATGATCTACATGATATTTTAAAATGAAAGCAATCATTTTATATCAAAAAAACCAAATCAAGGAGAAATAAAACTCAGTTGTGATTTTTGACCATGCAGGCACGTGTTACTAGCTTTTACCAAAATGGGCCTACAAGCCAAAGTATGGAGGATCTAATCATGAAATTTGGTGTAGAGGATCATTATGACTTACTATAAAAATTAAACATATTTTTGAGTATTTTTTATAATGGGAAATATTATCTATTTTGGTACAGTCAACCCTATGTCAAATCACAGTCAACATTGGAGCATACCTTGGAAAAATTGGCCATTTTGGAACATCTACAGGTTAAGTCAAAACATGAAATTTGGTATTTATCGTATAAATAACCTAAAAAATCATCTCATAACATAATAAATATTAAATAAATAGTGAAATTGATCACTATTTTGACACAATCCATTGCCAGTCAAGAAGGTAGCCATTGGAAACCAAATGAAGTTTTATCAGTTCTGAATTCCAAGAAGCAATTTAGGCCTTGGAGAAGTTTTATGATGGTATAATATAAGTTTTATAAAAATCCCGAAAATGACTTGAAAACCACTTGGAATGTGTAGATAACTCTATAAAGATCCTAAAAAACTTATTTTGCATTAGAATCTGGCACGTTTGGGTGCCTAGAAGGCCCAAAATGGATCAAAAATGCATATTTTTGAAAGTATTCAAAGAAATAAATGGTATAAATCCATGGAATAGGTCTAATGGGACATTAAAAAACATTATATATCTCTTTGAGATCTTCCTAAGAGTTTCTACGGTGCCTGGCTAAGCAAAAGGGTCAAAAACCCATTTTTGTGCATTATTGCAAGTTTAATGGTGATTTTCAGCATTGTTGCAGGTATTGAAGGTTTTAAAAATATTCATTTTCATCCTCATAAAAATTTAATGAATGTCTGGAAGTCTTCTACAAGGCCAGAGTGGTTTTTAGGGTGCCAAATGGCTTTGGGAGTAGTTTTCAAGACGACTAGTTCAAGGTGGTTCAAGCTTGTGACTTCCATCAATGGAGTCTACGTGAGTTGTAGCTATCATGGAGTTTATTTCAGGTTGGAGGAGAAAATAAACTCAAAAATCAAAGATAACCTCAAAAAACAAAGTCAAGTTGAAATTAGAAGATAACCTCCATGATCAGTTAAGCTTAAAGTACTAAGTCAACTAACTTTTGCATAATAGCTTCTAAATGTTCAAGTTGAGGAGTTTTTTAAAGTTTTAAAGAGTATCAATCAAGAAAGTGGATGGGGCGGGGGGGGGCGGGGGTGAAAAAGTGCAAGTGGGAGAGTTTTGGAGGTGGAAGGATAGAAGTTTGAGTATTTTAATGCTTTTCTAGATATTTTGAGGATTTTTTCTCTCTTCTCTCTTCTCTCTCTCTTTCCCTTTTCTCCTATATCTCCCATTTCTTACCCCTTTTTTTAAGAGACTCTCATTTGACAAGGAGAAACTCTGTAAAAATTTGTAAGGAAGACCTTTTGAAACAATAAAGATCAATTTTTACCTATCTCTTGCCTTTTAATTATGCTTAGCAAGCTTGTGCATGATGGCCTTATGAAGAAGGGTTCTTCCATGTCTATTGTCCTTCTTTCTTGCCCATTTTTAGGTGTTTTCAAGTTAGTTTCAGGTCTGAAATTGAGCTATTTTCACCATTAATGGATGCTTGGTGTGAATTTTGAAATTCATCTTTGCTTCATGTATTGTTTGGTGAGCCTAGTTTATGAAACACTTATGCAAATTAACTAGTTTGTGAGGTTGTATGAGAAATAATTATCTTATGCTAATTTAGTGTTTATTTCATGCTTATGTGAGTGTCAATTAATTTGATGTATCACCCATTTATCTCTTTTAGTTATCCTATACCCCCCTCTCTACCTCTTTTCCAAGCAAAAACATTAGTTTAGGTGATCTACCAAGAGGAAACGAGCGTTCTCCGGAGGTTCAACCTCACTACAGGATACCCACACCCTGAGGTTACTCCAATATTATCGCTGGGAGAGAGAAAGCCTAAAAAACTCTCCCACAAGGGTGCAATTCTACGCCACAACAATTTTCGGCATGTCCAGTGGGACCACTTTTGAAGAAAATTCGTCAAGTTTGATGCTAGTTTGATCAATTTATAGCGGTCATAGCTTTCATCTCTCATTATCTGGTGACTCTGAAGAACACTCAACAATATGGTGGTAGAACAATAACTATCTTTCATGCCAAAGGTAACTATAAGATCAGTTTCTACAAGTATTCCTTTTGAATTTGTTGAATTACCTTTAAACCCAGCAAGAAGGTTAATGTTTACTAATACTCACCCATATGTGGGAATCTTTCCTCCTAAACCAATCTCAAAATCTACCTCTACAAGAAGTTCTTGGTTGGGTCCTTTCACTACCATGGCAATCCCTAGAGCTTGCCCTTTTATGGCTTTCAATGGTCAAAGTCCTTTGAACCTCCAACAATATGATCCTATTCTAGTGGCAGATCTTAAAACTGTTCCTTATTTCATGGGAGACCAATCTACAACCCCTTTTGAGCACCTTAGGGATATAGCCAATGTTTACAATATTCATAATGTTAGCGAGGAAAATGTAGCTATCAAGTTATTGGCCATCTCTTTCAAGGGTAAAGCCCTGGATTGGTAGAGAAGCCTTACTGCTAACTCAATCACATCATGGACCCAGTTGGGTGATGTATTGTGTAAGATATTTGAAGACAAGAGTGATCACTTGTCACTTACTGAACAACTAACAACAATCAAGAGGGCTCCTCATGAGATTATGTAGGATTTCAATACCAGGTTTAATAAGACATGGGATAGGATTTTGGTCTCTATCAGGGCTACTCCTAGCTATGCTTTCCTTTACTATCTAAAATCTCTTAACAATGATATTGTAGTAATGATTCAGTCTATGGGAGGAAATACATTACCAGATGCCTATGAGGTGGCAATCAGAGCAAAGAAAGTCTAGTACAAACTGAAAAACTTACACCTAGGCCACTAATGCCTTTGTTTCCTAAGATTCAACTACCTCCTATTTCTATTCCTCCCCTTACTGTCATTCCTCCTATGCCAACACTAGCTACCATACCTATAACAAAGCAAGAAAATGCTTCAACTAGTCAATCCAGTGACTCCTAAGAAAAAAAGAAATTCCAAGAGCTTATAAGCATGGTTCAATCCTTTAGTAATGAACTGGTGAATGTGAAGAGGCAAGTTCAATTCAATAAGCCTTATCAAGCTCCATATCAACCTTAGCAATAGTCTTATCAAGCAAGTAGGCCACCATACAAAGGAAATTTCCAAGGACAAGGGTAGCTTAACTATGCTAGACAAAACAACTATAATCCAAATGCTTCAAACACCTCTAATACTTTGGTCCCTACTCAAAACAACATTTCTCAAAAAAGTGAGGGTACCATGCCTTGGAATCAGTCTTTCGATTAGTCCATTGTCCCAAACATTGAGTTCAATTAGGGTTTCAATGATCAATGGTAGCAAGGTGCTAGCTATGGATACAATCAAGCTCTTATGGCTCAGAACACAAAAATGCCTATGATGACAAAACTAGAAGAGCCTCAACAAAGCCAAGGGCCTTATGAAGAACCAAACCAATTTGGTGCTACGATGGTTAATTATGAGCATGAAGAGTGCTATGCACTTAATCAATAGGTTAGTTCTGGTCAAGCATACATTCCAGTGGTAGCTAATATAAGGTTTAAAAGAAGGAATATGGATGGTAATCAAGAAAAAGTCAAATATCCTCCTACTATTACTCCATTACTATCAAAACCAAGTGAACCTATTGCTGCTCCAAAGGTTCCACTACTTCCAAAGAATTAGAACCAAGAGAATGCCTTTGTATCTCGAAACTCACAAGTTCAAAGTATAGTTTTTGCCCCCAAAGCACAAACAAAAGTTGATGGTTTGCCCATCAATATTGTTGAACAAATGAAAAATTCCAATGTGAGTGTACCAATGTGGGACGTGTTTTCTATGCCTAGTCAGGTAGATATCCTCTAAGAAGGTTTATCCAAGATCAATGTTTTTGGAAAGCTACCAAACAAGGAAACTATGGTTCTCACCAATACAACCAAAGGGCCTAATAAAGGACAATCACGCAAGGTGGTCAAACCTCCTCCTTTTTATATTTCTATAATCATTGGTGATTCTTTGGTACATAACTGCATGGTAGATAATGGAGCAAGTACTTGGGTGATGCCAAAGTCAATAGCAGATCAACTTGGTTTATAGTATGAACCCCAATCTCAAGGAGTTTTACAACTTTATGGATCTTCCACCAAACCAGCTGTTATTATCAAATGTCTTCACTTGACCCTGCATGCTTGTCCTAGTGTTTCGGTGGCTCAGGGCGTGTTGATTCTAGGAGAGCCTCCTCATTTTGCTTTATGTTTATCTAGAGACTTCACAGCGAAAATTGGGGGTTATCGAGCATCAGATTGGTCCTATATGGTTTTTCGAACAAGGTATGGGACCAAGGTATCCATCAAAATTGAGCCTATTGCACAATTTAACATTGAGCCTTATGGGCTAAGATAACCCAAACATCAATTGTACCATCCTTGATGAAGATGAACACCTGGGTGGTTAAGAATTAGACACTCATCTTGAGGGAACACCTGATAGGTTCCTATATGAGTTGTGGAGTGAAAATCAACTAATTGACCCTTTGGAAGGTGTTGAGGAAAAAGACATGGGGGTCTACTGCTTACACGAGGAGAATGAATTCTTGCCATCTCTGAGTAGGCCACAGGAAGATACTAGTGGTTTATGGAAGTAGTTGTTTTATGTCTCAAAGAGCAAACATGGAGTAGGTGAAGGTGTGATGTTAATAGCTCCCTCTAATGATAAGTACTTTTCTTCTTACAGGTTCCAATTTAGTTGCTCTTGCAATGCCGCTGAGTACGGAGGTCTTATCCATGGCCTTAAGTGGGCTAGTAATAGGGGAATCAAGCAATTACAAGTATATGGGGATAGTGAGTTGATAGTGCAGCAAGTTAGAGGCCAAAACATCACAAATAATCTTTTGATGAAATCCTACAAACATAGAGTGTGGGATATACTTAAAGACTTTGAGGCCTTCAACATCCACGCAGTGCCAAGGAATCAAAATCAACATGTTGATAGGTTAGTAGTTTTGGGGGCTCAGTTTGATATCCCAAATGAGTTGAAGAAGCCCAAAGTAAAACCACATGTTAAAATGGTAGTGAAAACATCAGTGCCAAATAATGAGGCTCATTCGCAGGTCTTCGATAGTGACAAGTAGATTGCTTTTTTCTTGCAGCAGGAAGCAGAGTTTTCCTCAATAAACCAAAGAAAATTTCAACATCAGTATGAGGATCAAATTGTTCAATTGAAGTCTAACAAACTTCCTAAAGGGCTAGGCACCCTTAAAGGTCTTTTCCATGAAGGAGACCATATGAGGAAAGACAAGGCAGTGATGTCAACTGATGAGGAGAACTATGAAAGAGTTTTTATTTTCAAAGACAAGCTCCTCAAGCTTGGGAAAGTAAGCAATGAGGCAAAAAGGCATGCTTTCATTGAACTTTGTAAGGAATACTCAAACACCTTTACTTGGGAATACAGTGATCTAAGAGGTTTTGATCCCAAGCTAGCCCAACACACTATATAACTGGAGGCCAATGCTAGGACTGTGAGGCATAAGCAAAGGCCTATCAACGCAAAAATTGAAGATCTAATGAGGAAAGAGTTGACCAAATTGATATAATCCAATATCAGTTTTCTCATCAAACACTCCTCATGGGTAGCTAATCTGGTACCTGTGAGGAAGAAGAATGGTGAGATCCAATTGTGTGTTGATGTTAGAGACTTAAATAGAGTCTCTTTGAAGGATCACTACCCCTTACCATCCATGGAACAACTCCTTCAAATGGTTGTTGGTTCAGAACGCTTTCTCTTTTGGATGGGTACTCAGGTTATAACCAGGTGCTGGTAAGAGAAGAAGATCAATACAAGATTGCCTTCACCACAAAGTGGGGCACATATGCTTATCAAAAAATGCCTTTTGGATTATCAAATGTTGGAGCCAATTTTCAAAGAGTAATGGACATGGCCTTTCAAAGATTACTAAATCAGATGGTGCTTGTCTACTTGGATGACATAATAGTTTTCTCTAAGAGGGCCAGTGATCACTTAAATCACCTAAGATTGATCTTTGAAAGATGCAGGGAATATGGGATCTCTTTGAACCCCAAGAAATATGTGTTTGTTGTCCATGAGGGTAAACTCATAGGACATATTGTCTCAAAATAGGGATTAGCCATTGACCCAGATAGAATAAGTGCCATCTTGGAAATATCCATTAAACACAAATTTATGTCAACAAAAATGTACAAATTAACTACCATTCAAAAAATTATTAACCAACATCATAAATTTAAACTCTTAACAAAAGAATACTGAAAAATGCTCATGTAGAGAACAAGCAAGCAAATATTAATATCATTAAAAATTCCAATTGCATTATGCAAATCAGATCAAATCAAACAAAATGCCACAACTAACCAAAACAAAACTCAACTCAAGCCAACCATGCTTCTATATAAAGGACATAATATTATGATGACAAAGGAAGGTTAATTAATTCATCGAAGAAATAGTTCAAAATGTCTACTCTATATCCAAAACCATCTTCCTTACCCATTAATGTCGTTGTATTCAAAATATATAGCTAAGTTAACCTTTATTGTTGTATCAAGAGTGCACTCAATATATAACACGTATATCTCCATTGCATTTACATTCGACCTCTACCCAAGAATGAAGGATAAGAAATACGTTAACCTAAGAAAATTAGAAAAAACAAGACTTAGTGTAATACCTCTTCCACAACATTTAAACAATAAACACAAAAAAATACGTTTCACAAAAAATGTTACATTAATTACTATTGCTCCATCACTTTATACTCATAAGCACTTAGAAAAACTAAAAGATATTGGAAAACATAATTATTTTGAAGAATTGGACACCAGAGGCTATCTTATAGCTTATGTTAGTTATTTATAGAGTCTATATTGTAACTTATGTTCGTACATCTTACAAATATATAAACATCTATAGCAATCAAATCATGATTAACAACATACAAAAACACCAAACTCAGAACCATGGAAAAAATGTCAAAGTAATAAAGAACATGCAAGTGGTGAAATATTTCAACGTGCACTAGGGGGTGACGAATGGCAATAACAAGATGTTTCAAATAATACCATACACGAAGGGGGCATATTATACACCAAACCTTGATTCATGGTAGTGGTTGGATTTACGTACCCTGCATCACCCATTACAAAGGGGTTTGTAACTTGCAATGTGACATCTTTGATTTGTCATTTTTTATTATTGAAGGTGTACGAAGACATCATATGAATTAATTTTATTGAAACTAGACTACAAGTCTAATATACAGCTCAAATCAACGATACAATGTTACTAATGTGGAGAAAGGATATTGAGATCCTAAAGTCTATCTTGTTTTCATTCATCCATATTTCCAATATATTAACGCCTAAATATAAAAAATTACATTCCTTCGATATTCCTTGCACCATCGAGAGAACTGTTAATATGGACCCAAAAACAAAAATCTTGCTTGAATAAGGGGAGAAATTATTCTTAATGCACACCATCAATATTTTATATATCTCTTGTGAACTCGCTTCAATAAAGGGAGAGAATGCGCTTTTGCTTACTAGGAAAAAAATTAACATTTAAAGTGCGTGTGTATGATAAGAGTTTAGAATCATGTTAAAATGAAAATATCGATCTTTTATTTATATGAGAGACGTTTATTGATTATAAGATTAGGAGTAATACATAGCTCCACATTAATTTAAAATATCGAGGCCACCAAAATTTGAATCTACAGAAAAACAGAAATAAAATAACCAAAAGTCTTTCATGTTATACGTATTGTGATAATACATACAAAGTGTTGTAAAGATAGGACATATGAATTTAAAAAAGTCCTTGCATGGTTTTGAATATAATGTTACAGAATTGTAGATTTCACACATTTACACCGTTCACTTGTACTACCATATTCACATGATCATTAAACTTACAAGCTCCCATTGAATTAGGAGTGACAATTGATTCCTTTAAGAAAATGACTTTCTGATGGGCAACATGCGTGAAAGTTTACGATGCATTTGTTGTTAGGATAACAGAGCATAATTAAAAAAACAGAAAATAAAAATATAAAAACACATACTCAGATTGCTACAGCACTCAGAGAAAAAACAAGATTTTATTGATTTTCTTGAATCTTGCAGATCTTGTTTATCTGTGTATTACAATACTGCACCCATGAGTCCTTTAAATAGATTTGAAAACAAACAATAATTAGAAAAGCAAACTGAAGACTAATTATAGTCTTTGCATGCAAACTGAAACTAAAACAAATTCTCTAACTGTTGTTTAACTAACTGAATGTTCACTGTTGTTCATGCATGAGGAGTGGAGAAATTATCTCCAGTCTCTAACACTCCTTAATTTCTACCACTAACTACTTCAGCATTTACAATGCCTAAATGATGTCTTAGATAATCAAAGGTCTCCTTTGCTAATGCTTTTGTGAATATATCTGCGAATCATGCAGAATACACCGCCTTGCGAAATACATCGCCTTATATGTGGAATACACCACCTTGCAAAATACATTGTCTTATATGTGGAATACACTACCTTGCGAAATAAATCGCCTTATATGTGGAATACACCACCTTGCGAAATACATCGCCTTATATGTGGAATACACCCCCTGATATAGCCTAGATTGAGGCTACGAACAAATACAATTGCTCAATGAGCGTTCACTCAGCGTTTAAGACTGAGGAGTAACCTATCGAAAAGCTATCAACAGACATGCTTATGTCCAACACTGCAAGCTCCCTGCTTGCTTACCTTTCTTTCCCCTGATGCTTAACTTGTCAGGTTTCCTCCAAGGACTCTGCTGGGTTCTTTCCACGTTGCTCTAGATTTGCCAACGATCGGCCTAATCTTCAGGCTCGCTGATCTGATGCTGCGCCTCTAATTTGAAGCGCTTCCTTCTTTTATCTTATCGGCTGCTTAAAGAGGGATAATCTTGTCTTATCTTGTTTTTAAATTCCAAAAAATAATTCTGTAACAACACCTTTCTATAGCTACCGCTGTCTTCTTCTAATTTTTGCGCTCTATACGACAATATATTTTCTTTGACAGCATCGGTTGTTCTTTTTTTTTCAACCTCGCTGGTCTCTCTCCCAACGTTTCAACGTGGACGTGCTATCTCCTTTCTACCAGAAGCTTTGTTGTTTTCCAACGTCTGGCTGCGCTCTGCTGTTTACTATTGACTGAGGCTATTGAAAGCTTTTCCCTGGTCTTGGACTGCACTCTCTCCAAAAACAAAACTATTTAAAACAAAAACAAAACTATCGCGAAGCTTTTGCTTTAACGCAAGTTTTGACATAGAAGTTTCCGCAGAAATTAGATGCGTCCTCCACCGCTTTCTCCTTAGCAGGGGTCTCCCAAGCACGTCCCTGCGCTTCACTCCTGCGTTCTCAAACAAGTCTCTGATACCAATTTGTCAGAACAGAGCATAATAAAAAAAACAGAAAATAAAAATATAAAAACACAAATACTCAGATTGCTACAGCAATAAGGAAAAAAACAAGATTTTATTGATTTTCTTGAATCTTGCAGATCTTGCTTATCTGTCTATTACAATACTGCACCCATGAGTTCTTTAAATAGATTTGAAAACAAAAAATAATTAGAAAAGCAAACTAAAGACTAATTATAGTCTTTGTATGCAAATTGAAACTAAAACAAATTCTCTAACTGCTGTTTAACTAACTGAATGTTAACTGTTGTTCATGCATGAGTGGAGAAATTATCTCCAGTCTCTAACATTTGTCTGGACATTGAGAATGTTCATAGGTAAGGATTGAAAATATCTTTCCCTGCCACTCATTCTCCTCCATACTACTTCGGCCCTGAGCATCACAAAAAATGCTACAGACCAATGAATTTATTGTTCAATCCTAATTCCACTGACGGGGGCTCTGTACAAAAATTCTAAAATTAATCATACAGAAAAGGATAAATCTATTTTTGTTTTTGAAAACAACCCCTGAATGTTAAGAATGAAAGATTAAAGTTGAGCCTTATTATAGGATAAGCTTACGTGGTAAAAATATTGGGGCTATCCAACCAGAGCCCATGTTCAAATAAGAGGAAACGTGATAAAGTTCCGAAATTAATGATACACTCCCTCAATTGGCCTGATGTATTATATACACTGTGTGATCTTGGCACAAGCCATACCCCTTCTTCATTGAAACTAAGCCAATTAAAGTACCCCAAAGGAGGGAATTTGCCAGTGAGAAAAAACAAAAAAGGATTTTAGTTGAAGAAAATAAAACCCTAAATATGGATGCGGTCAAGGACTGCGTGGGCTTACACAGGGTAAATTTGCATCGGTCCCCTTGAAATTTCTCCAATACCAATTGTGACTACTGTTTTAAATTTACCTACGAGTGATGTATTGCACAAAAATATATACTGAAATAAATAGCAATGCCATCCTTCAGTATTTGGTTCAAATCTAGCTTCTAAGAGCACATACCAAGTTCTACAGAGCTACCAGGGGTGCTTAAAACCAGATGTAACCCCACTTAAACCAGCTGTTTGACTTTTTAAGATTCTTAAGAATCTAAAAATTACCTAGAAAACAGAAAAGAGAAAAGCCCCTGATATGTCATCTGTCCAATACTTCTACAATGGCTGTCAATAGTGGCCCTTATGGAAATATCATGGGACTGAATAGTATGAGGTAGACAAAAACAACCACGCCACAAAAAAAGAGCACACGAATTTACTAATTGTTTTCACCATTTGTAAATAACGATGACCTGTCTTTCAACATTGAATGCTACATGTTAAGATGCCATAACATCCCAAGAAGAATTCATTTAATACAAGGTTGGCCACCTTTCTCCAAACGGTAAAGCACCTGAAAAATAAATCAAAGGTGTTAGGCTCACCTAAACAATGTTAAAAAAAGACTTCATTCAACCAAAGATTTAAAGGTACAGTTTAGAAAGTTGGAAATTGCATTTAGGTTGTTAAACACATCCCAACGGAACAGCTATTGCAGTTGTCAATAACTGTAACGTGGGCACTGAAAAAATGGAACCAATATAATCCACAAAAACTATTGCAAGAGAAATTGTTGTGAGAGATGAAAACTAGTTCAATCTATTTAAACAGGCAAAAAAAAATCTCTTTCAGAATTATTTGCGATGCTCAGCGAAACAAGCTATAAACAAATGTAAGCACAACAACAAGGTTCAGTGAGTCAAACTAGCGGTGGTTAGAAAAAGGTACTTTCAGTTTTGAAAAAGACATGTAGAATGCCATAATGCAACCAAAATATCGCCAAGATTGTAGAAAACTAAAGTCATGATAAATGCAGAGAAGTGTCATCATCAATGTTCTTGTCGACATTATTGGAGATGCTCAGTGAAGAAAGTTATAAACACAGACTTGCACTCAACAACAAAGGCACATGGTGTCACATCTGCAGTGGTATGTTGTAAGGACTTGGCTACCATTTTCAGTTTCTGGGTAAGTTGGGTCCCACACTAACTGGTCCAGGCTCCCCTATTTAAACTATATTTTTACGCCGATGGGAGTTGTTATGTTAACATTCTTCATAACGAATGTTTGTAAATTAAATATAAAATATAAAATAAAAAATCATATATCTAAATAACGAAATAACAGTGATCATAGAGCATGTAAAGATCAACGATCCTTGAGTGGATGGATGGTAAGTAGAGTGAAACGAAGTAATGACCTTTTTACAGCATTTGACATGACTTTTTCTAAATGAAACGATGCACCTTCTTATGGATAGACTGATCACTCCACTCACCATCCATCCATCCAATCGTTGTTAATTAGATGTGCCTATAAACATCTGTCATCAAGGAAGTCAACATAAAAACCCCTCTCCACGTAGTTAAATATGAATTTGCATACAAGTTTAATAAAATTTTCTTGAAAACTAAATCGATGGCCAATCAAAAGATCGAGCCATCATAAAATTTTCATTTAAACAGACCTACTCGCATGTGAAGTTCATTCATCAATAGACGAGTGGTCTCCTCCCCTCATATCCCGAGATTGGCATTGGACTGCTAAAATCAAAGATTAAATTTGATAGCAGTATCATCTATTTAAGCATTTCAGCTCTTAATACAATCAAAAACAAATTGAGCTCCTAATACCATGATCCATATGCCAATGGGATAAAATAGATTAATTGGTTGTTTCTCCAAAGGTTCAAGTTATAAGGAAAGGATGTAATTTTCTGTTTTGGTAAATCAGGGTTTTGTAAAATGATGAGTATAAATTGGCAATCATACCTCACACGAACCCCATGACTGCTGAGTCTGTCTCACCTTTTGGGAACAAAGTGTTGCAAGAATAATCTGATATTTTTAGGAGAGGTGACGGTGAAAAATGAAGTGGGGTGTTCCTTCATACAACATGCAATGAACTGTGCAGGGAGGAGACACTCTGTTTCACAGTGAGCTTAAGCAATAGTGAAGTGGTGTGGAAGGACAAAGCCTTACAGAACATAAAACATGAAAGCTGTGAAAAGGTGAGCTCGGCAAGGATGGTGAGAATCAATAAAAGGGTATTTTTGTAGTGAGATATAATTATAAGTGATTAAAAATCTACATATGACAAAATAAATCACTAGAAAAATAAGGATGCGATAGAGCACTCAAGCCTTCATTTTCAGAATTCTGTGTGGAAAAGGCTTGTTAAGTACTTAAGTCCGTGGTCGCAAACCCCACGCTAAATAGGGCAAATAGTTAACAACATGAAGTCCAAGTTAGAACCCAATTACCATCCAATAACATCAAACTAAATGCCCTAACGAGAATCTGATGCTTTTTTATTCACACACTCGGTAAGTCGAGAGTCGGATGCCCTTATGACATTGCACATAAATAATTTGTTTGTTTTCACAAACTTTTTTTTTTTAAGTTTGTTTCACATGAAAAGATAGACCCTTAGGAATCTATGATACTTAATGGCAGGATTGTGGGAAGTTATTGGAATTTAAAAAAAAACTGCTTAATTTTTTGGGTTCGGTAATTTAGTTAAATTTTCATTATAAGATATGATAAAGAAAATCTAAACAACTAAGATAACTAAGAAAATAGTAGTTGAGAGTCTCCAAATGGTAATACAATATAACTAGCAGTTGGGCCAAAGGTCCAAATAACGTCAGAAGGGATTGTTTAGTAGGATATGTTTCAGTGAGACAACCTGGTCCCTGGTGCCTAGTGCAAAAGACTAATGTTGAATCACATTTAAAGGTTGGGGATGCAAATCATATAAAACCAATGGACCTCAAGCACTCCACAAAGGCAAAAACAATTGAGGTTATTTAGGCTCTCTTCTATTCCTCCTACTCGTGGGAGAAGTTTCAATTTCATCCTCCCTTTCCCCGTCCCCATCCATATAATGGCCCCTTGAAGACTTGGTTGTCATGTAATCCTCATGGGTGTTGCTCAAACCCTTTCCACGCTCTCTAGGCGGCAACACAGAGCTCAGCGCATCATTGTCCACAACCAGATCCTTTTTTGCATTGAGATAGCCAAGTGTATTAAACATTAAAATGGAAAATTAGATGAAACAACGAAGAAAAACCTCACAAAAAACACAATGATGATTGTATTTTTCCTTTATTGTTGCAGCTATCCCGTCATGAAATGTATATTTAATTTGTGATTTTCTTTGGTAAGTGTTTTCTTTTTATTTGTCGAGTATATTCTCCTTTTAAGTGTACGGGGGGGAACTTCCTACTGCATGAAAATTAAAACTACCAACTTTCCCTGCTACCTACAAACGACCACCAATCGACCACCTTTTCTCTCAACTAGTGAATCCTCTACCATGACATTCACAGTGTATCATGAGTGACGCCCCCTTATGCATCCATGTGGCATACACTTTGCAAAAGCTTCGGTACTCACTTCGACCGCAATGAAAACAACAAGATAAACTCCATAACCTCAATGTAAATCCAAGAACTGCCCTGAAGTCAAGGCATGTGTATGATATGGCCACTCTAGTGTACAATATCACATGAAATACCTATTGTTTCCCCTCATCACCACCCAACTCACTTTGAAATATTTCTCTGTGTCAATATATCAATAGCATAGATGGACATAAGTTACAATATAGACTTTGGAACCTCAATGTCTTGTCTCCATATAATTGGCATTGCAGCACTAATTTGAGTTGCACATCAGAGATGGAGCCTTCTCACAATCAAATCAGCATCATGTTGTCTTCCTCGACCCTTCACGATAACAAACCTCCAATCAAATAACCCGCCACCTTGCAAGATATGTACCCCTTTTAGATGAAATGCAAGTCATGTAAATTCAACAGCTACCTTAAATCCGGACAATCTTTTAAATTTTACACCATTTGATCACCCCAATAGATGGCTGGGAAAGATAATCACAAACAGTCCGAATGTTTACAACTTCATTCTTGATATTAATTGTATATACCCATGTCCACTTCAAATTTTTATCCAAATCCCAAAAACCCGAAATTGCAAATTTCTCTTGGTTGCTTCTAATTTTCTCAATGCCATTCTAACGAAAACAATTTCTCAAATGCAATCACCAAGAACCCAATCACCCAGAGCCTTGGCCCGACCGCAACATGTTGGGCTCTTCAACCAACCAATACAAATGTTCCCTAATCAAAACCAAAACAATTGTAATTTTGACATAGAGATTGGGCAAAGACATCATCTCTATCTATGAAGAATACCATCATAGACTAAAGTAATGTTTGCCAATTTAGTTCCCGATCGATCTAACCCCCAAAATTACTTGAATTTATTTTGACATCCAAATACATTCATGGACAACATGAAAGCAGTGAAATATTTCAAGTTGAGCTAGGTTTCTAGCGAGGTTTAACTTTCTATTTACACTCTTTCACTTTACAATACCCCTCTTACCAATATAGAAACTATATTATTTATTAAATGTTAGTGATCATATACATATTATATAATATATATTATAACATTTTTATATATTAAAAATTAATTATATAATATATACGAATATTATATATATCATATAATCTAAATAAATACTATATTATATAATATATATATTCTCGTATAGTTAATTAGAAAAAGAGGAATAATAGAGTTTGTCGAGCATGGGAGGTCGCGACTCTAGAAAAAAGGAAGGTCAAACATACATCTTTATACTTAGAATCATAATGGCCTAATAGGCTAATTCCCAAATGCCACACCATAAACATCTGTTGGGTTGCTCGCACAACTCTTGTTGAGGTTTTTTGCCCTGACGTGTATTGCAATCTAAGGTAAGTCAAGCGACAAACGGAAATTTGACAAGAGACATGTTGATGATGATCAATTTTCAAACACAAGGTTCAAATTAGAAATTAGAAACCTTACATAGACTACTATAGATAGGAAGTAGATACTTTATATAAGTAAGCAAACCAACCAATCTAGAAACTACTACACGTTCATCAAAATCTAGCATTGTTTTGTTGCGTTTTTTCTGTGTATAGTGAGGTTTTCTTTCTTGTATATATATTAATCCAAATGGTAACATATAATAGTATTAAATGTTAATGTAATATATAAATTAATATTACTATATATATTACCATTATGTATATATAATAGTATATATAAAATATTTTTTTATATTTTTAGACAATCTGCACAAATTTTAACCCATCTAATACAATCTCCCAAAAAAATTGATTGTATTTTACAGCAAAAAAAAGGTAAATACGTCCATACGGCCATGAAATTTAGGTGCTAGCAATGGTTCAAATTCCACATTTAGGTGAGTTGAAGTCATGTGAGAATTGAGATGGCATAATGCCATTGCATTAAATGTCGTGAGAATACCAAACCCGTTTACTTATGCCATACAACACTCATGTATTGATGGGCATTGGCATTGGCAGTTACGCAATTCCAAAACACAACCTCAAACTTTGTCCATAAAATCCGGAGGCTCTACCCTCCAAACAAATTGGAATGTTATGACTATTCCATTTCCTGTGATTGTAGGATGTATCTTATGATAATTAGAGTCCAAATACCATAATACTTAATAATTTAGATTAAGTGCTAATAATTTAAAAAGAATTATACCTTGGAAGCATATTATTAATATTAAGTTAATTGGAAACAATCAATTTCTGAAATCTTGGTGTTCGACTTGCATAAGATCATTAAGTTATGGTGTGCCATTGGAGGACAAAATTTTCGCCTTTAAATATGATTTTGAAAGAAAAGTTTAGTGCTATGAGGAAAATGTTGGGGCGCAGCTAATCAATCTAAAAAGACACTCTACTTGAGGACAACGATGGAATGAAATTACCATGGAAGCCCAAATCAGGGCTTGTGGGTGCACGTGGGCATCATAGAGGAAGACTGGGTTCTAATATGACACCCCATGCCAAAAGAAACATGGAAGGATAAATAACATTCACACAAGGTAGGCTCTTCTTTCGACTTTTGGCCTTTCCTTTCATTTTTTTTGCTTGGGGTGAAAATGTACATTAGAAAATGAAATAATGGGTAAAACTAAATTGTGGGAGGGACTCTTTATTAAGCTTTTGTCTTCGTGGTTGTATAAATTTCTAAGGAATCACATTAATTGTGAAAGCAACGCATGGACATGTTGCATGAGTCGAGTTGGCCAAACACATGATGTCAACAATTATGGACGGCCGAGCCAAAGTTGACTTTCATCCCATCTCATCCATGCTAGGCCACGACACGAAAATGACAAGAGTTAGTCCAAGTTGTTGTCCAACGCCTTAGTTTTCTTGTCTTCACTCTATCTACTTTTATCAAATTCAATGGTAAGGAAAATCATTCAGTTATCATTGAATGCAACACATCACCGATTTACTGCCACACCTCCTCCTTAGAGATTGGGAGGTGCACTTGGCATTAATATGTTAACGTTGCATTAAAGTTAAAAGAATATGCCTAAATAACACCTAAGGTATATTGCAATACTTCAATGTTAAATTATATGTCAAACTTTAAAAAAATATTACAATATGTATTCAATTTTTTTTAATTCGCTAAACAAAAATTAATTAATTGAAAACTAATTCTTATAGTCCTGCCTTGGTAAGGGCTAATAAGATATAAATGCCCCAAAACAACACTACCTCTTGTAGGCCAAAGTGTACGCCAGCACAACAAATATTGCCAAAATTAATTGGATGTACCTATAGCGACTAGAAGAAACCCTAAGAATAAAGAACACGTAATGGTGTGCCCAAGAATGTACAATGCAAGCACCCATGCTAATTATCTCCCAAGTCCCAAGGGCAAGGAAACCACAATCTCCCCCTTTGCTTGTTATGATATATGTCATTATTAGTCCTTGCCAAGGCAAGACTAATGGAATCACTTTGCAATTATTTAGTTTTTGTACAACCAATCACAAGCTTGAAATACATACTCTAATAACAACTATATAGTTTTGCTTAAGGTCTGACATATTAATTTTAGAATATTCTCTAAATGTTATATAAGCATATTCCTCTAAATTGATTGCAGCATTGGCATCTCTCCTCCAATAATGCATTGTCATAAAAATTTGTGTATTATTATTATTTATTTACTCCACAATTTTCCTTATTCATTTGGCATTAATGTCCAATGAGTTGGCATAATCAACAAGAAAGAGACGCGACCAAATATCTAATATAGAGCTAAATGCATGATGGCATGTTAAATCAAAATAGTAAAAAAGTTTTCCTTGAGGCTCCCCTGTGTCACATATCCAGCGGCATAAACAAAATTGGACTATATTCGTGCAAATTTCATTACTTTTACCATTATAATGTCCATAAATAGTATGTCATCCTCCTACCATATTTTCTAGAGGCGCTTTTGTTGAGGTAGCAAGAGGGAATATTATCCTCATAATTTGTAGATGTTCAGTAGTTTTAAACGGCATTCATGGCCAACTGACAGATATTTGATGTTTAAATGACTAGTGCCCTGATATCAGTAAACAAAAATTATCGATCGCGAGGAATCAAATGTGGAATTGAAAGAGGAATCGAATTGCACCATGCAGTTAGTGGTTGAAATTTGGTGGGCATAAATGGCAATTAAATTGCACCATGTAGTTAGTAGTGCAAATTCCATAAGAATACGTAGCAAGCAAACTGCACTGCACCAAGCAATTTATTGTCAATCTGTTCAAATAGGTGCCATGCAAACTGCACTAGTGCAATCTGGTTCACCCGAATGGCAAAGTAAACCTAAAAAATGTTGTCAATGTGGTGCAGTTTGCATACCACACAATGGGCTGGAAATTTGATTAAAATTGAAGGCAGAAAGGTACGATGAACATCAACCCAAAATCCTAACAAGAAAACAATTTTGTCTTGGGTAATTTATTGGTTAATAAATTGCATATGAGCTACATTTGACTAGCCTTCTTTTCGCATTCTGACATGAAAAACATAAAATCAAGGCTTGAAAGCATCACTTATGAGCTATGCCTGACCAACTTTTTTTTTTTTTTTTTTTTTGGGGTGGAGGGGGGGTGGTTCTCACATATGTTGTTGAATTGAATGCCTCAAGGAAAGTTGTAAAACTCTTTCAGGGGTTAAATGACGTAATGGTTGTCCTTATCACAAATAGTTATTAGACTAAACATATTATTTACAAATAGTTAGCCTGATTCCTTATCAATACTACTTAATGCGTTAGTACAGACAAAAAATGGAAAATTTTAGAAATTTATGCAACAAAGCTCAAAACACATACTTATAAGATAAGCTACATACAATGGATTTTCAATAATTACCACCACATTAACCGTTGTATTGTATTTTGGTTATTCAACAACAAAACAAACTAAAACTAAAAAATAATTGAACCCTGACTTCATGATGGGTTAGCTACAACAATAAAAAAGGAGAGATATGATATTTGATGCAAAAATTGAACCTTATGTTATGAGACATGTTTATAACTAACGGTGTTGTGGGATGTGCATCTTAACGACTAGTGGTGGTGGAGTTGGTGCACTCATCATCATCAACATGTCCCGTGATATTTTTTCCGACGAGGAAGCGATGACAAGCCAGGCATTCTCCGTTTCAGCTTTGGGTATCTGTTACTCATCTTGTTCGTTCATCGCTTGCCTTTCCTTGGACTGCAATACGTGTCGGGTATGCAACTCAATAGATGTTTATGGTGTGGCATTTGGGTATTAACCTAGTTTTACAAGGCCATTATGATTCTCAATACAAAGATGTATGGTTTACCTTCCATTTTTATATAGTGGGTATCTTACCTTAAAATTGGAGAGTTCGTTGGATACGAAGGTCGGTTTGTTTCCGTCAAACTAACTGCATATTTTATTCAATCATTAATTCCTCATATACTTATTGATTTTTTTCTTGGGGAGGATCCATCATCCATATATGTACAACTTGTCTTGCTCACTTAAATTTTGCGGCCTCCGACGCCCAACAAACTCTACGATTCCTCTTTTTATAATTAACTACCTTCACCAATTGGGTTTTTTCTCACAATTTCAATGTTTGAAAAATTTAAAACTATGTTAGAATATATATTGTATAATATAATATTTATATAAGATAATATTTATGTATATATTATATAATATAGATAATATTCATAAATATTATAGAATTAATGTTTAAAATACAAAAAAATTATAATATATATTACATAACATTATATAGTGACTAGGATTTAATATATAAAAATATTATAAAATAATATATATAGTTTTTATATTGGTAAGAGGGGTTTTTTAAAATAAAAGAGTGTTAATCGACAGTTAAACCTCACTCAAAACCCATGACTACTAACCATTGTTTTTCACCATCATTGTCCATCTCACCTTGAAATATTTCACCACTTTCATGCTCTATAAGAATGTATTTGGATGTCAAAATAAGAATGTAAATTAATTGTGTGTGCAGACCAATCAAAATTTGAATCACCATGCAATGCTTTAGTCTACAATGGCTTGCATTCTTCGTGGAAAGGGATAGTGTCTTTGCCCAATCTCTATGTCAAAACTGCAACTCCCTTGATTTAGATCGGGAAACATTTGTATTCCTTGGTTGAAGAGCCCAACATGTTGAGATTGGGCCAACTGTGGATGATTGGGTTTTATCTTGGTGATATTCTCATGGAGAAATTGTTTTTGTTACAATGGCACTTGAAAAACTAGAAGCAACCAAAGAAAATTTGAAATTTCGGGTTTGGTATTTGGATAAAAAATTGAAGTGCACATGGGTACATATAATCAATATTGAGATTGAATTTGTAAACTCTCTGACTGTTTGTGATTATTATTTTTGGCCATATGTTGAGTTGATCAAACACATTGTGATGTTGACAAAAAAATTGTTTCCATACTATACTTAGGCATGATCTGTGTCAATAGTCATTTGCATTCCAATTCCAAACCTTCATGTGAAATGTGTCATCCAAATTTCATGATAGATTTCATTTGTGTCCATTGGGATTTGAGCTGACATTTAGGCATTTAGAATGTTGTACGGCTTTAAGGCAGCGGTTGGATTTTCATGACTTCATCCATCAAAAAGGAGTACATAACTTGCAAGGTGATAGGTTCTTTTATTGGATGTTTGTTATTGTGAAGGATTGACGAGGGCAACATGACATTGATTTGATTAGAAGAAGGCTCCATGTCCGATGTGCAACTCAAATTAGTGTTGCAATGCCAATGATATGGAGACAAGACATTGAGGTTCCAATGTCTATATTTTAACTTATGTTCGCCTATGTTGCTAATAAGTTACCACCTGGAGAAATTATAGCAAAGCCATACAAAACTTGCAAGTGGTGAAAGACTTCAAAGTGAGTTGGGTGGTAGTGATGAGGGGCAATGATAGAGTATTTCATATGATATCGTACACCAAAGGGCCTATATCATACACACGCCCTGACTTCAAGACAACTGTTGAATTTATATGCCTTCCACCATTACAAAGGGAATTGTAGCTTGCAAGGTGGTGGCAACTTTTATTGACTATTTTCTATCTAATTACGCAAGGACTCCACATGCAATGTGTGGATCAAATCAACAATGCAATGACGCTGATGTGGAGGCAATACATTGAGGTTATCGAGTTTATCTTGTTGTCTTTGTTGTGATTGAAGTGAGTATTGAAGATTTTGCAAAGTACATGCCACATGAGTGCATAAGGGGGCATTGTTCTTGATACAATATGAATGTTGTGGTGGAGGAGTCACTGGTTGAGAGAAAAGGTGGTCAATTGACGAGCGGTCCTAGATGGCAAGGAAAGTTGGTAGGTTTAATTCTCAAGTAGTACGGGTGCCCACATCATTCACTTAAAGGGGAATATACTCTACAAATGAAAAGAAAACACTTACCAAAAATATCACAAAAATTAAATATACAATTCTTCCGACATAACTTGCACCTTCGAAACAACTGCTAGTTAGATCCTTATGGGGATTAAAAAGACCTAAAGATACAAATGATTTCCTCGTGCATATGTTAATGGGAAGAGCATAGAATGCAACACCTCAAGCAATCTCTATCTCCCTTTTATTAAATCAATCGAGATAGAAAAAGGATAAAGAATATTAAAATGCCATAGTCATCTTCTAATGCTTGACTATAAAATTCAATAAAATATCAGTAATTAGGTCCTTAAAATATAATAATAATTAATTATGTGGCTTAAATCTGGATTAAAGTGAGATTCTTAAAAGATAAATCACACTATCAGAATCCTAAAACTTAAGGATACTTTATAAAAAGCAAGTGCCTTACCATGACTTTTTTAATGTACAACCTATCTGTACTTTTATTATAAAACCATAACCAATAATCGAATCTTTATCTTTATCACTTCTCGGAATATAACAAACGTACAATGTTATAGAAAGAGTTCCACTATCCCCAACTTTGGATTAAATATTGCCATCATTAGATATTAATTTTAGTGGGAGTTCTACTCATGTATAATTTAGTCATTTACCCAAATGACCTTCATGAGTAGCCATTTTTACCCAATGACCATTTTTACAACTTTATTTTTATTAATTTTCATAAGGCTAGGGAACCCACTTTAGCACAGAGCCACTCTAAACATTTGTTAGTAGGGAGCCTCCATTCCTCCCCCTACTAACAAATGCTTAGACTAGCTGTGTGCTAAAGTCATTTTTAGACTCCTCAAACAATGCATATAATAAGAAAAGGCTTCTCAAATTATTATTTATAGGCTCCACTGAATTTATATAGTCAACTCCAATAAATTGTTCGAAGGCAATATACATTGAAACAATCACTTTGCATATTTGTTAATTCTTTTTCCAACTAATGCAGGTATTGGTTGCTACAAGTTTAATTAGACGAGAATTTATACTCATATATAATGTCACCAATCACATCCTTGTAAAATTCTTCGTTTTCTTTCAAATTCTATTTCTGATTGCTATATATACTTATTAATACTTTTTCCTATTAAAGCAGGGACTGGCCGCCTGACGGCTCTTTTTATGATGGCCTTCAATGACTCAATAGCTCATACACAGGCACTTCCTTTAAGCAGACCCCATGTCCTTTTCGCGGCTTCGTGGTAGCGTCTTAACCAGACTGCGTGGTTAAGTTGTCCGACATTGGTAATATTAATTTTAAACCCCTACAAATTTATTAACACGGTTTTAAAACGAAGTAATGATCCGCTTTTTACAGAATTTATCATGACTTTAATGCAAGGACAAATAGAATTTGATACGATTTTATATATATGAAACGATCCATAACTCTTGTACATAAAATTTTTCCAAAATAATTTATATTCGTGACTGATCACGTCGTATGATGGGAAATGGCGATTTAGAAACTTCAAACCTCGTCTTTTTTTTTGGGGGGGTGTATTGTCATAGATAAGATTTAATGTCTATAAGATGAAACTGTTTACAATGACATTCTTTTAAAGCATGGGCATAAAAATTAAAAAGGAACTAATCTTCGTTACCGACATAAATAATTAGCAGTTCCTCTTAAAACTGTTCGTGTACAGTTGTTTAAGAGTATGTGCAATCTGACTGTCACATTGCCAAAAAGAGAAATTTATAAAAAAAGTTTGAATATGTAGAGAGTGAAAAGGTTCATAGCCTAAGTAAGGATTGAAACACATCCTCACCTACTGTGTTCCCTTCGATTTCCTGCCCAGTGAAGTAAAAGAATAAGGGAATAGCATGGTTAAATTTCACCTGCAACAAGTGAAACGGAGGGTTAATAGCCTAAAACAAGAAAAAGAGTTCAGGGAAATGAAGGGTTAATAGCCTAGAACCAGAAAGACAGAAATAAATAGCAATGTATCATCACTAGCGAATAGCAGGCCATGCATTTCCCTCGCCTTTGAAAAAACAGTGTAAAAGCTAAATCGAGAAATGCAGCTGCAAACATGAAAATATATGAGCACCTGCAAATTGCGATTAACCTTCCATACCAACCCGCCTGAAGATGATGAAAGACCAACACTTGTCTTGGAAATAGTAAAACAAATAAATGTGGCGCCGCCTTTTTTGTTCAGGAAATGTGGTGTCAACACATTCGCTGGGAAATCGGTTTTGTAATGGTAATGAATGCCCATTGTCAGCAGAGCATTATTACAAGACGACAAATTCTATGACGTGAGTGATCAGAAAAGTTGGTAGCAGGTTTTAATTTGAAAATTAATGTATAGATTTTTGAAAAATAATAAATGGCCTTCTTTCTTTTATGTATTTTTTTTCACGATTAAAAAGAAAAATTGATATTTAAATGAAACCCAGATTTATTTCCCACGGGGAAAACGCTTAAACGGTCATAAAAAGTTTTTGTTTTCTTTGGTTTTTTTTTTTTTTTTAATATTGAAAATAAGCAAATTACATAGGAAAAAAATACTAAAGAAAGCTTATGGGAAGCAAAACTAATAACAGCAGGAGTTGCTGACAGCAAACCACAATATACATAAGTATAATTATAATTCAATCATTATATAAGTATATAAAATCGTTAATTATTATATAACATAGTTTTCAATTCTTGTCCAACATATATTCCGGAATGACACCATTGAGTGTTTTTTCAAGTCTTTTGTCGTTGAAAAAAAAGAGAGACAATGCTAAGAAAAATTTCAGAGTAAATCTCTAGAATTTCTGCATCTTGATGAAAAGAAGATTTAGAGAACATTGCCATACATCTATTCTTCCATATTTACAATAAAATAACCTACTAATAGAATCTTTGACAATATTTTTATTCATGCCTATCCCTAGAAGTGCTTCTTTCCAGTTAAACTAATGATTAAATATAGCAGGCACGCTAAAGAAAATGGTCTTCCATTGTTTTTTAACATATGCACAATGCCAAAACACATGTTTTAAGTCCTCTCTTTAATGACAAAATAGGCAATTGAAACATTGGATCACAATGCCTTTCAATCTATCTCCTATAGGGAATTTATAGTGTAGGATTTTCTAGGGCATGAATTGAGCATCTGCACTAGCTTTAAATTTCCAAATTTGTGTGCTCAAATTGGACCAAAGCATTCATTAATTTGACATTTCCATTTGAGATTCAAACGAGGCCTTAAAGGGACATTACGCAGAAGATGAATATACATTTTTTTCAAGGGAAAAGCATTGAAATGATAGTGTGCTAACCATCTCCAATATTTCAAAAAATTGCATGTAATAGGGGTACACATTTTCATAGACAGCTCCATAGGAACCAACGACTGTACAAAAGTGATAAATTGTTTCACTTTATTGTTCAATCTAAAATGTCTTTGAAGATTATGCCATGGAGTCCAATTCAACAGAGAAAAATCCCACATGTCACCAAACTGTCGTACTCCTTTTTTAAACAAATAATAACCATGCTTGTGGAAGGTAATGGCAAGAGGTTTACCTTGATATTGAATGAGTTTATTCCACCATATAGAAGACGAAGTAAAACTGAAACCATATTGTAAAGAGGCTTCCCTCCATTCTAAAAATTGACAAACATGTTGCCAGGGTTTCCAAATGGATTGGAAGGGAGAAGAAGCTCAGATTTTGAAAAAGAGTAAAAGAAGAATCTTGTCCCACCAATTAATGGCCTGCCATTTACTATGAACAGAAGCAGAATTGATTCTATGTCGGGCCAATATTTTTCAAGGTTCATCACCTTGACTAGGTCTAATGATCCACTTAGCTAATAAACAAATCCCTTGGGCTTTAGGATCAATAATTCCCAAACCACCTTTGTTCTTTACTTGTATGCAACTTGCCCAAGAAGTATACTGAAACCCAGCCTCACCACCCCATTTGGTCGAAAGAAATTATCGAATAATTTTGTTCAAGTCTTCATAACTTTTGTTGGAGGGCATCTAACATGAGGATGAGGAGTAATATACATATGAAGCAATAAATATTTTATTAACAACTTGAATTTTCCTAGCCAAGGAAAGAAACTTGTTGCCCTAGTTAAAAATTTTGTTCTTGAGTCTATTAATAAACTAGTTCCACATATCTGATAGGGAAACTCCTATTCCAAATGGTATACCAAGATACCTAGTGATCTCTCCATGCTTTATTTGTCTCCATTTTTTAGGTATCCAATGTGGTACAGGTCCATAATGTATCATCAAAAATTCAATTTTATTATGAGCCAACTGCGATCCTGAGACTGAACAATATAGATTTAATATATCCAGGAAATTAGTGATTTCCGATTCAAAATTTTGTAGAAAAAGCAAGTTGTCATGAACAAAGTGAGAATTAATAATAGCCATATTCCTAGAGATTGAAATACCTGTTATAAGCTACATTTGATTGGCTTTTTGTAAAAGATACCCCAAGGCATCAATAATAAGAACATATAAGAAAGGTGACAAAGGACATCCCTATCGAATGGATCATTGAAGAGGAAATGATTCAGTAATAGATTCGTTGACAACAATTTGAGCACTAGCATCATTAAATAACATTTGAATATGTGATCTAATTTTGGGGCCAAAACTCAACCATTGAAGCATTTTAAGAATAAAGCTCCATCGAATTCTGTCATATGCTTTATCAAAATCCAGCTTAATCAATAGAGCATCTTGTCCTAGTTGTTGAGCCCATTCACAAGTCTTTCAGGCTAAAATAAGATTATCCAAAATGTATCTTCTTCCAAGAAAACCAGTTTGCTCTAGCCTAATAATATTTTGCATTGCAGGTTTGATCCGAACTGCCAAAGCTTTAGCTATGATCTTATAAGATGTGTTAAATAATGTAATTGGTCTCCAACCAGAAATAGTGTCTTCATTTTTCCCTTTAGGTAAGAGCTTGATTAAGCCTCTATTAATGTTAGGACCCAAGGAGCCTTTCTCAAGAGCTTCCGGATATAACATATATAAATCATCTTTGATATGAGGCCACATTGCCTGATAAAATTCAATCAAAATTCTGTCAATATCCGAACTCTTGTTATGGGCCATGGAAAAAAGTGCTTTTTATATTTCTTTCAATGATAGAGTGCGATCCAAAAAATTACTATAATCTTGATCAATTCTCTTGGGAATATGTTCTTTAACAATTTCTTCCAAAATTGCTTGAGAATCTCCCCCTACTGTTCTTCTCTGAAGAGATTTGTATAGAAGTTTTGAAAAAGTATACTAATTTAAGATGTTTCCATATGAAAGGTACCAATGTCATCCTTAATAGTATGGATCTTCTCCTTTTTGTGTTTATAATTCAAATAGTTAAAAAATACTTAGAACGTCTATTCCCCTCTTTTATCCAATGTAATCTAGCACGAACTTTAGCTCCTTACCCTCTATAGTTATCAATTTTACGGAGTTTTGTCTCCATATAAGCAATTTCTGTTTGCAGCCTAATATTGCTTAGATCAAGATTTATCTTTTTTCGTGCTTGGTCTAATTTACCTTGAAAAGATTTTTCACTCCTTTTGCATTGCCAAGCCATTATTTTGCCAAAGGAGCGTAGAAAGGTAGTACATTGGGAAATAGCTTCACCCCACCACTTTATCCAAGACTCACCTTCTTGAGGCTTTGGAATAGAATTCCAAATCCCCACTAACAGTGTCATACATTCAGGCCTCTTGATTCGGGCAACACTTTGGGCGACCACTCGGGTGGCATAAATGATTCAGGAAACCATTTGGGTGACCATTCGAGTGACAGTTAATTCCTCGAATCTTGTATTGTTTTCATTCTTGGAAGTCACATTGTCGGTGACAGTTATTTCCTTGAGCCATTATGTCCTCGAGCGCTGTACTGTTTTAATTCTGTTATTTTTCTCGAGCCACTCAATCTCCTGATGTTTTCAAACTATGTATAAATGCATTGTAACCCGAGAAGGGAAGGCAGACATCTCTTCTCAGAGATAAGCGTATGTTTTGTATCTGCAATTTTTTTAATTAAAAAAAAACATCTCTTTTCATAGAGAAGCCTATATTTGTATTGCGGTTGTTAAGTAATACAACGTCTCTTCTTAGCAAATCCATTGTTATTGTGTTATTTCTGTGCTATTGAAATATTCATCAACTAGAACTTCTAAGTTTTGGATTAGTGGTATCAGAGCGGTTTGTCTTGAGAGTGTATGTTCTCGAGGACGAGGTTAGGATACAGGAAACTTGGGTGGGAAGCGACAGAGCTTCCAAACGCTCCACCTGTGCACCCCAAATGACCTCAAATGGTGGACGACACCGAGACATCTGATCCTTTCAAGGAAATGGTGAATGAAGCCCTCCAGTGGCAACAAGCGCAGATACCCCAACAATTTGCTCAAATTCTTCAAACACTTTCGATGGGAAATTTTGGCTCTGCGGCTACACATCTGGGCTCTTCATCGAGGGAGCTTCCTTTCAGTGCCCCAACACCCTTCAAGGTTTAGGTAAATTTTGATATTCCCACATTTGAAGGCAAAATCAATGCTGATGTAGTGGAAAATTGGTTGGATCAACTTTCATCCTACTTCTCTGTAAATAAGTTCACCAATGGAGAAAAGATCACTTTTGCTCTTTTGAAATCATCATTGTCCATGAAAAACTAGTGGGAAGTGTACAAAAAGAGGTTTAGTATGGATATCATTGGCCTTGGGGTGGAACCCACCTGGGATGATTTTACGAAAGCAGTAAAAGAAGAATACTATCCCATTAGCGTGTATGATGATCTGAACATACAATGGCAACAACTTCGCCAAGACAAGGACCAATCTGTGCAAGATTACACAAACACTTTTCATTCTTTGTCTGCAAGACTGGGCATTCAAGAAAGTGAGAAACATAAAACTCTCAAATATTGTGGTGGACTACAATGGTACATCCCGGGGGAAATGGAACTCTTTAATTTGGAAACCATCGGTGAGGCATACAAGTTCGCAGTAAAGATTGAGCAAAAGCATGGAAGAATGGATATAAAGAATCAGTCTTCAAAATGGAAAAGTGATAAAGAAGGTCAAACACAAGGCCAAAATTGGAAGCAAAAGGAAGGAAAGACTGGGAAGTGGTGTGTTTATCACAAATCCAGAACTCACTCGAAAGAAGAATGTTGAGATATCAAATCACTGCTTTCCAAGTCACCATCCTCAACATCTATTGCTCTACCTCATACAGACCCTGCAGTCGAAGAGATTGAAGAAGAAATTATAGATGTTGATCCTGAAGCCATTGTAGCTTCATCACAGACACACGACGAGATGCTAGATGATAAGGAAAGGTTGTTTCTCTCTAAGTTATGGGTGAAAGGTAAGCCTCTGCATTTTATTCTTGATAGCGGAAGTCAAAAGAATTTAATCTCTACTAATGTTGTGAAAAGCCTAAATCTATCCATGAAGCCTCACCCAAAGCCATACAATATTGGATGGTTGAGCCCAGGGAGAGGCCTCCGTGTCACCCACCAATGTCTTCTCTCATATGCAATACAACCTTTCCAAGATGAGGTCTTATGTGATGTGGTCAATCTAGATGTTTGTGATGTACTCTTTGGTTAGCCATTCATGTATGATTGACATGGTATATACGAATCAAGAACTAGACGAATCACTCTCACTCTTAGAACATGGTGCTACAGGGTACCAAAAGTACCACCTTCCACATCTATCTCTCTGCTTAGCGCCAAGAAATTTGTTTTCATGGTGGTCAATCCACAGAAATCCAAAAGAGCCAATGTTACAGCCCTGAAAACACAACAACAGAAGCAAATAGATACCGCGCTGAAGAAGTTCACAACCTTCCATCCAGAGACTGATGGTCAGACAAAAATGGTGAACAATCGGGCCCCACACAGTTTCATAAACCACAGTCCCTTCCAAGTGTGCATCGGGAATCAAATCAAGACACAACTACCACACCTGATGGGGAACAATGATGTAATGAGGACCATTGCTTTTCAAGGAGGGAGGAATGATCCAGGCAACACTTTGGGCAACCACTTAGGTGGCAAAAATGATTCGAGCAACCATTTGGGTGACCATTCGGGTGACAGTTAATTCCTTGAATCTTGTAATGTTTTCATTCTTGGAAGTCACATTGTCTGTGTCAGTTATTTCCTCGAGCCATTATGTCCTCGAGCGCTGTATTGTTTTAATTCTATTATTTCTCTCGAGCCACTCATTCTTAAAAGGTCACCGTTAATTCCTCGAGCCACTCAATCTCCTGATGTTTTCAAAATATGTATAAATGCATTGTAACCCGAGAAGGGAAGGCAGACATCTCTTCTCAGAGATAAGCGTATGTTTTGTATCTGTAATTTTTTTGATTCAAAAAAACATCTCTTTTCAGAGATAAGCGTATATTTATGTTGTGGTTGTCAAGTAATATGACGTCTCTTCTTAGAGAATCCATTGTTATTGTGTTATTTCTGTGCTATTGAAATATTCGTCAACCAGAACTTTTGAGTTTTGGATTACCTCTTCAAGTTAGAGATATTGAGTTTATAAGGCAGTGGATAAGAAGAATTAATCTGGGACGATGAAATAGAACAAAAAATGGGGAAATGATATGATAAGGTAGTTGAATAATTTACCACTAAGCATACACCTGAGGGGTCATTAGCCAATAGGGGATTGGGAGAAATATAAAATTTATCCAATCTACTTAGCTTCCTATCTTCCACTGATCTACAGTTGGACCAAGTGTACCAGTTATTGACATGACTAGAGACTTTATCTTGAATTGGATCAACCACCCCAAGAGAATTTTGACAGAATAATCAAATATTAAATTCATCATAGCCGAGTTTATGAGGATTGAACTAGCTCTGATCATTACAATGTTCAACCATATTAAAATCACCACCAAGAATCCAATCAGCATTTGGAAGGAAATTAGACATCCAATTCCAAAGATATACCCATTCCTTGACATTATTAGAGGCATAAATTGAGCAAAAACCAATAGGTAATCCATTGATAATAGTAAGGGCCCACACACAGTTGTGAGATGGGTCCTCTCCCATATCAACAACATTTTTTGACAACCATGGAGAAATACCCAAAACTGAACCTCCTCTCCCATCTTTATGAGATGTATGAAAAAAATTAGCCTCTTTCCACACATGAAATAAAGACATTTTAAGATTATTAGTGCTAATTTTAACTTCTTGCAGAAACAAAATAGCTGATTTCCATTTCAAAACTAATTATTTAACTTTGAATTTCCTGTGAGGGAGAGTAATCCCTCGTACATTCCAAGACAGAATTTTGTAATTCATGTTGTAAATTCTACAATAGTTTCTTCTTCTTGTGGCAACACACTAAGACTATTGGCTAATGCAATTATTTGTTCATCCTTAAAACGTTCAGAGGGGGAAACAAAAGGTGATCTAGACTGTTGATGGGAAGGAGTTGGATGAGGGATATGGTCTGCAATGGGATGATCAACCAAGTTAGGAGGAATAGGTAGAGAACTTCCTTAGGAAGGGGAATGATGAGAATGAGAGAAGGAACTAGAAGGTTCTTTTCTCTTCCTCACCATTCTCCATCCATCCGACATTACAACATCCTTGAAGGAAGGTGAAGTTGTTTCATGGGGATTATAAAAAATAGGAGGATTATTTGTGGGTGGATCAAGTACTAAGGGTGGAGGGGAAGGGGTAGAGATAGTAGGAAGTCAAGAGGGTTGAGGGGTAGTCTGAATAGGCGAAACAGAATGTGGAATAACTTGTGCATTCCTACTTACCCTGATAGGACAATCTCATATCAAATGGCCTTCCTTTCGACAAAAGAAACAAGCATTTGGTTTGTTTAAATAAACTAGGGGCTAGATCAAATCAAACCCTGGTCCAATCAATTTAATAGACTCAAGCAAATTTTTATCCAAGTCCAATTTTATGCACACCCTTGGATGTACCCTCAAGCTTGCAAATTTATCATTGTTATGTTTACACCAGATGACTCTGCCCAATTTTGACACAATATCCCTTAGGGAGGGTCTAAAGACTAGGTTCAAATAGGGTAATTCAATCCACATTAGATAACGAGAATGGGATGGACCTTCAGGACGAAAGTCAAACCTCCAAGCCTGTAAGTAACAAATTTATCCACCTAAGTACCATATTTCAAAACTACTTGGACATGGTCAGTTGATTTAAACATACATGAGACATAACCCTTACTCAATCCCCTTAGGGTTTCAATCTCCCATCCTCTATTTTCCCAGTTTAATTGAGCCCATTTACAAAAATCAGATTTAGATGAAATGCCTCTAAGGAAGAATAAAATAACAATTATATTTTGGCATTCAAAAATTACATCAATAATATCATCTAGGAGCAGGAATTCTAGAGATTTACATGAATCCTCATTTGCATCCACAACTTGCTCTTTGATGGCATTAGACTCTTGCTTCCCTTTTGTGTTAGTTTCATCGGACTGTAATCCAAAAACATCTTCCTCTGCATTCACCATGGTAGTGAGGCCAGGATCTTCTCTCGCTTGTTTGGCCACAACCTTTAGCCTCATTGCCTTCATTTGGATCAGTTCAACAGCTAGGGTTTGAAACCAGGGTTCCTTGTTTGTTCTCAAAACTTTCATTTGCTCTGTCGATCAATGGTCATAAAAAGTTGATATTAATGAAACTTGTACTTATATACCTCTCTGTCATTCCTGCTTTCTCATGTATGGTTACAATGTAACTGTGAAAGCCATACTTGAGTATGGGATCATTAAGATTCATTCGAGAAAAATAGCAATGATTTAAACACTTATCACGTTGTTTTGTCTTAATTTGGGATTAAATTTGAAGGGTTGGTATTGAGAGACTCATACTAGTAATATTAAGTAGGAGAAGAGGATTAGTAGTTAGGATCTTTAATTTTGGGATTCCATATTTTAATATTAAAATATCTTATATTTTAAAATTTTGGATTTATATGGTTTAATTTTTTAAGTTGAAAAAGGTGGTCATTTTTTTAATATTTAGGAAGTCTGATCGATCGTTGTAACAAAAAAAACCAATAGTTGGGATTAAAATTGCCAAAAAATAATATCAAACGAACTCATTGTTTTATTGTTGGCTTATAATGTTGACATGTAAGTCACGAATCAAAATATTTATGGGTCAGTGACATGAAACAATGTGCCATGTTGTAAGACGTGTGGCTCATTACTATGACATGATGTGCAGTGTTGTAAGATGTGTGCCTCATTAATGCCAAAACCAACACCTTTTTTCAAATGGCTTGATGTGTTTTTTCCATTAATATGATAAGTTAATGCCCCCTTACGTACTATTTACCACATTCTCTTCCTGCCTTTTCACGTACCTTTGCCCTCAAAACAGATGGATCCTACCCGAAAGTTCTCAACCATGTTGCATTACATAGGAATTTTAATCAGTAGAATGCATGGATGAAAACATACGTGCAGGTGTGTTGCCTATAACTGAACCCACAATAGTGTTTTGTTTGTTTTTGCTTCATTGTTATTTTTATTATGCCTTCTTTGTTCATTTTTTTTTGTTACATGCCTTCTATGTTCACATTTTTTTGTTGCATGCCTTCTCTATCGAGTTTTTCGCTACATGCCTTCTATATTCCTCAATTTTTTTGGGTCTTCATCACTTGATTATTTTTTTGGCATGCTTTCACATCTGAGTAAGAGTTTACTAGTATGTTAATGAACTGACATAGCTGTTGTTGACATGTTTTCCATTCATTTTGCTCTATTATTTATATATGCGACACATTTTTGTTGGGTTGAGCTCAGAATGGAAGACATGTGGGTCATTACTATGGAAACCACCACGATTTTCTACATGGCTTGAAAGGCTTTTCTCCATTATTGTGTCAAGTTAATGCCACCCTTAATTTTTAGGTTTCACATCTTCTATATTATGGTATTTCGTATTTTAAAATTTTGGATTTAGATAGTTTAATTTATTTTAGTTTGAAAAGGTGGTTATTTTGCCCATATTCAAGAACTCTAATTGATCATTCAGACCAAAAGGACCATTAGTTAGTATCGAAATCATCAAAAAATAATATCAAATGAATCCATTATTTTATTGTTGGCTTATAATGTTGACATGTAAGTCATGAATCAAAATATTTGCAGGTCGATGACATGAAACAATGTGTCGTGTTGTAAGACATGTGGCTCATTACTATGACACAATGTGTAGTGTTGTAAGATGTGTGGCTCATTAATGCCAAAACCAACACTATTTTTCAGATGGCTTGGCATATTTTTTCCATTAATGTGGCAAGTTAATGCCCCCTACGCACCACTTACCGCTTTCTCTATCTACCCCCAAAATGGATGGAGCCTCCCTGAAAGTTCTCAACCATACCACATTACACAGAGGAATTTCAATCGATAGAATGTAGGGATGAAAGCATACGCATAGGTGTGTTACATGTAACTAAACCCACAGTAGTGTTTTCTATATTTTTTCTTGGTTGTTATTGTTATTGTGCCTTTTATGTTCATGTTTTTTGTTGCATACCTTCTCTATTCATGTTTTTTTTTTGTATGCCTTCTTTGTTTATGTTTTTTGTTGCATACTTTCTATGTTCCTCAAATTTTTTGGGTCTTCATCACTTGATTAATTTTTATCATGCATTCACATTTGAGTAAGTGTTTACTAGTATTTTAATGAATTGACATAGTTTTTGTTGATATATTTTCCATTCATTATGCTCTATTATTTATATATATGACACAATTTTGTTGGGTTGAGCTCAGAATGGAAGATGCGTGGGTCATTAATATGGAAGTCACCACCATTTTCCATATGGCTTGACAGGATTTTCTCCATTACTGTTGCAAGTTAATGCCACATTGCATGCCACGAACAAACATTTCTTAGCATGCTTTCTTTGTTCATATTTTTTTATGTGCCTTCACATCTAAGTAAATATTTACTGGTATGTTAATGGAATGATGGAACATTACACCAACAAATGTCTCTCTTGCCTTTTTCACGAACCTCCTCCTTGTAAATGGCTATGTAACCTACCATGGAGTGTTTCATAGAGAAATTTCAATCAACAAAATGGAGGGATGAAAATTATTGTTATTATGTCTTTTATATTCATTATTTTTTTAGTGCATCTGCATATATCCGAGTGAATATTTATTGGTATGTTAGTGGAATGATAAAACATTACACATAGGTGTGTTGCCTATTAATGAATCTACAACCGTGTTCTTTTTCTTTTCTTCATGATTGTTATTATCATTGTGCATTTAATACCCTTATTGTAAGACACTTGTTGGAGGGATGAAACGTTACAAAATTTCGAACCCACATCGTTTGTATTTTTCATTCACATTTTGATCCAAATTTGTTGGTATTTTAATGGAAGCCTTGGAAGTTTTATGAATTAATGTCATTGTGTGATTCCTCTATGTCACACTTTTCCCCTACATGACATGGGTTAGAAGACGCAACATTCACTGTTGTGTGGATGTAAGCCTCGAAAGTTTTCATGCATATATCATAAACTGTTATTGTCATATGTACCTGTTATTTAATATTGTGTTTTCATGCCCAGTTATGAACCCACATCATTTGCATGTTTTAATTCACATCTTGCTCCAATTTTTTTAGTTTTCATTCATATGTTCTTTTCAAATAATGTTGTTGTGGTTATTCATTCACATTTTATAAATTGCTAGTGATAAAATCACTCAACATTTTCTATTGTGTGGATAGAAACCCAAAAATTTGTTGATGTGTTATTCTGAATTAATATGGATCATCCATATAAAATGATGTTCCATGTTGAAAGACAAGTGTGTACACAAGACGTAACACTTAATAGTATGTAGATGGAAGCCATAAAGGTTTTCATTCACATAACAATAAATGTTTATGTTGTTCCATATAAAATAATATTATTATTAACATACCAATTAATATTTTTATCTATCCATGTTAAATAAGAATTTCATTAACATACCAATAAATGTTTGTGTTCCGGTCTTAAATAAGAATTTCATTAACATACCACTAAATGTTGTTATGTTATTGTTATGTTGTTATTGAATGTTGTTAATATGGTTTACATTATATTGAAAATGTTGTTGAATAGGTTTTCCATTGAATTATTGCAAGCAATATCCATGCATTTTTGTTTTGGACAGAATTTAAATTACTATGAAGGGTGAATATTTGTTGGGTTGTTTAATTTTTAAAAATTTTACAAACATTTTGTTCTGAGAAACTTGTTATGTTTGTGAATATTATGCTACATTTATTATTTTTACATTGTGTTTCTTAACATTGTATATGTTTTTGAAGTTTGGAAACAGTTATTGCTTTTCAAAGTTTGAAAAGCTTGTAAATCTCATTTTTTGTTATTTCTATTGTTTACATGTGTTGTTCATGGTTTTTATTTGTGAGTAATGATGACATATTTTGATTTAGCAGTCGATAGCAGAAAAGAACAATGGCTAACTCACTTTCAGGTGAAAGTATTGAAACTTTCATTAAGCTTATGATCCATTTGTAGACTTAATAGTAGATAACAAGTAAAATTAATTACATAGATAATAAGTAAAATTAATTATAATACATTATCAAACTGAATATCTATACATTAATTACATTTATTAATACCTTTTTTACATTAGAAAATAAGTTAAATACATTTCATTTTATTAATTTATGGTAAAACAAAACTTAAACCATCCAAGGTGGAAAAGTTGAGCTATTCTCTTCATTCCTTGTATTTGGAGATAGGGGGTATTTTGTTGGTCCTTCAATGACTTTGTACCTAGTGGTATTTGTTATGATGTTAATAAAAAGAGGAGTGTTACCACATGAACCAATTGGACGCAGAATTTTTATCATGTCATTCAATATCTAACATTGATCAAGTAGAGGGTTGAATTCTGTGTTATAACACCTTCGCCCCTCCAATTTCTTCTGGCCTTATTGAATTCCTTATATTTTTTTTCTCTTGATTTCTATTTTTATCCTTTTTTGCCTCTGGTGTATCTTCTCTTGCTCCTTCATATGCCTTTTCTCTTGTGTTTTCAATTTTTTTATTTTTCCTTATTTCCTTTTCGACCTACCTTGTTACAACCCCTCAAGTTGTACTTAGAATAATGTAGTATTTTTTTAAAAAACTAATTACTTAACATCATTTCACTTAAACATACTTAACAACTTAACCAAACCACTCAGAATAGTAGTACTTCTAAAATCAAATACCAACATACATACATACATACATACATAAACACACACACACACACACACACACACATACCACTCCAAGAAAAGTAAATATATTAGGACATAACTTCGACTGGTCCCATGATACAACTGTTGTTCAAGTATAAACCAATGAAATACAATTACATTTCCATTAGGACCTCAAATTTAATATAAGAAATAGATACCAAGTACTCTGAAGCTCGTGTCATATCAACTCATGTATCTCTAATCATCTCAAGTGTAGTCTCCAAGTAAATAATACTATTGTGGGGAGGGAGAGCATCATTCGAGTGCTTTTCCACACCAACCACAAATCATCAATCTCCCATACAATTACCTATCAGATAATGGCCCTCTCTTCATCATTAGGTATATATAACGGTGTAGGTATATAGAGAACAAGCTAGTACCCAAGTGTGTATGATAAAACTAAACATGTAATGTATCATAGAAAAGTTGTTCTATTACAAGATATCACACTAACATGCAAATCATACATACCAAAGATAATGTCTCACTATACATTATTTAACCATAAGATTCATACTAAGCACATACTCCTAGAAATCATATCACATCACATGCTAAACATAGGAGTAAGTAAAGTGCATATTTCTTCCATCAACACATGAATGAAGCATACATTATTATTTAACTCATATAGGAAATAATGCCTACAATTCATACCACTCAAGTATGATTCACATTAAACTACATATTTTCAATTGCACTAATAAGATCCAAGCAACTACACCCATTGACAACCCATATTATCATAGTCTAGTGTTCTAAGATATAACTACTAGTTTTCCCACAATCAATCATACCAAGTAGTCATAAATACATGGATTTATAAGCTTTTAATCAAACAAGTATATATAATAAATCAAGTCATACAAATACATTAAAAGTATAATTCAACATTCATTTACACTCTTAAGGTTGTGTGCACGCATACATGATATCCTACTAACTGCTACAAACCATACTATTAAAAAAAAAATTAACACATACATTTAATTAGACAATGTAGGTGAGAGTCTAGACATACAACTATAGTATGTACCATCTAGGCATATATATTTAAGTTAAAATATTATATGATATCCCATACTATCATAGCTTATTATGCATAAATCACCCTATCCAACATGAACAAACTTACACTAAATTTTATTAAACAAACAAACATAGGATTATACCACCTAGTTATATCCTAGATTAGGTTGAACAATAATAATTAGATGAAAACAATCTCTAAGCACACATCACGATGCACTATTTTATGCTATAAAATTCTAACTACTTTTACATATATATACTTTCATAATATGTAATGTACAAAAGTTTTCACTAGTTCTTTTTATGTGTCAAAACTGTACACAATCTAGTTTCATGCATTTAATTTTGTGTGCTAAATTAAACACATACAATCTTTCGTAATCGCTACTAACGCACATTAGCCATCAAAAGCATGAATGAACCTTGTTTATTGATTTATTTCACAACCAAAATCTATGACAAGCTATTAAATCTACCTAGCGACTAATATGCAAGTCAGTAAGAATTTCACTTGATTTAACCTATGATAAACATAAAATTTACATATAAGATTAATCCATCATAAGCTTGACCCTCATCTTTGCCCAGAGAACTCTAAATAAATCAAGATAAGAGTCTGTCAGAATATTAATAATTTATAGATACTTTGCTCACTCTTTCCAAAAGAGAAGTACCAACAGACAGCCTTAATTTATTTCTTTTATACTACTAAGTTGAGCTTCCATGATACATAGGTCATATAGCTTACTCTCTTCCACTTATGAACATATATTGATATATATTATTTTATACTTAATAATTTATATTCTCATGTATTTTTATAAATCTTTAATCTAACATTACTTCAAAAGGTTTACATAATTAAATATCGTGTGAAGTGATACCCAAGTTTTACTATTTCTTTCTGAATCGGGTATACAGATCATTCTAACATTGATTACTAATCAAAGGGGAAATACAAAAAAAAATATTCCAACTCAAAATATTTCAACTCAAAATAGGTCCTTATGATAATTATGCTTATCCATTTGAGTTATAATTCGGGCTAACCACAATACGAAAATTTGAGGCAAAATAAAGTTCCACCTAACATTCAATCTTGCATTAAAGAACATCATTATTTTCTTTTATTGAATAGACTCAACAATGTAAGATTTTGATAACTTAATGGCTTGGCATTTCAATCTAAGATGCAACCCATTAATAATTTAATACACAATATTTCAAAATTATACTCATCAATCCAATTTGACCCAGCTTTAAATCAAATTGACTTAGCTAGATTACTTTTATATATTCAACGATTTCCAAGACTGACCTAACATTTCAACAATTGTCTTGGCATCCCAATAAGGACTTCAAGATTTTGATTTTTGTAATGATGACACAACAGTAACAATTGTATGAAGTCATTTCATGTTTATACAGGGCATTTCATTTATATACTCAGTGGAATTTACATTTGTAAAACATGGAATTTTTAACTAGTAGACTCAGTGTTTCAATTTCAATTTTACAATCCGATGACCAATATTCTATTTTTATATAACCAATGACTTCAGTTACACATACAGTGATTTCAATTTATAATTTGGGGTGTTTCAATTTACCTTATTCGGCGATTCATCATTTGACTCAGCATATCCAATATATTTACAATGAATTCAAAAATATATATTCTGCTATTAAAAATTATGCACAATGATTTATAAATAAGTCTCGGTGATAAATTCATTATACACATCCATATTAAGCTCGTGACTTGGTGTTCCAATATTAAGATTGGCATTTTACAAAATTATCCCATCATTAAATTTAGGTTCAGTGATTCAATGAAAGATTCGACCTTTTCATTTTATTTTTTATCACTTGGCATTATTAATAAATAATTTTGTCATAAATTGAAGACAAGGCATTTCAAAGTTATCCTCATAATATAAGACGTCATCTTTGGATATAAGACATGGGTCCAACCAGAAGAACGTGGGCCTATATAATATGATATGCAGGCCTATAGTTAAAGTGAGACACACTTAAAATAAGATGCAATCCAATCACTAAAATGTTGGCATATTATTTACAATGCAATCATTAACTAGATGATGTGTATCTCAAAATGAATGAAACACTACTCAAAGGAATGAGATGTGACCTGGTTAATTTATGGCACTACGTAATTATTTAATATGAATCAATTTTTATCATAAAATGTCCATATATAAATTTATATATGTCGCTATTTAACTATATCCAAATATGATGCTTATCAAACTTCATTACCCTATACATTGGTAAAAGAAATAACTGATTTAGACGTTGTTGAGTACAATTTGGACGTTGCCTATTAATTTTATAGGAATAAGGGATAACTATTATTGATACGCAGACATTTGTATATTAACACTCACCCAATGTAAAAAAAATTACACATAGATATTCAATTTGCAAAACCTACCTCTCAAAATAATTGTCTGATGTGGAATATTCATTTCTTCTTGTTTTATCTTTCTCACAAAATCCTTCGCTTCTTCTCTCTCCTTGTCTATGTGTCCCTTTATCCATTTCCTTTTTCCTTCTATGCTCGTCCGTATATATTTTTTCAAGCTCTCCACCTTATTTATAAAATCATTTCTTTACTATCTGTTGTGCACCTTTTCTTTGCATGAAACACTTCTCTTAGTTTACTATCCATACTTAGCATTCTTTTATTTTCTTAAATCATGCATGTTTAAATCCTCATTTTAATGATAATTCTAAATTTTTAATACTTGATGCAATCCATGCATTGGAATTTAGGATTTAAGTTATCTTTATCTTTGATGATTAAATATATATATTAATTTTTAACTTTCAAAGAAATCTCATGCATGTTTTTCAAGACTAAGTTTAATTTGTCTTAGCTCACAGTTAGAACTTTAGGATAACTCGAGATCTTGAAAGTAATAAAGGTAATTATTTATTTATTTAATAGATATATAAGCTTGTAATTACTTCTAATTACAAGATAACTATATCTTCAATAACTAGCAATTGAATATCTATTTCTCTATTTATTCTAAAAAATAAAGACAATTAATTTAAAGGAATCTAATGAAATTAAAAAAAAATCCATAAACAATTATAATCACAACATATTTCCTTAACTACACACTAACATTTAAATTATGCTACTCATATAACATTATAAATATAATGTGTGTGTAGGGTCACTAACAATTTCTATGCCATCGCCCAATCGTTTCATCTAGGCTATCCTCTCCGATGGTGCTCTCCTTGGTCAAGCTCTGAGGGTAGGATCTATTCTACATCTACCTCACAACAAATAGGTAGTTAGTCTAAGTCATCATATATATTAATCAATGATGCAAAACTAACAAATACATATCCATAATGTACAAAATAATTGAAATACAGCTGACACATTATGCATACTAATCAATAATATCAGTGTCCCATACCAGTATATGTCATAAAAATCAAGTCAAAGCAATGATAATCAAATAATAATAATATTAATCTATGAATTAAAGGTTATCAATTATTGGATGAAATCAGGGTGTGACATGCATTAAAGATTTCCTATCATCAGCTTCATGTTTCTTCCTTTCCTTCAATTCTTCATTCTCCTTCTTGTGTCTCTTGTTCTATAAACAAATGTTGACACTTGTCTGATATGAAAATTTGTGATTGTTGACTCAGCTTGAATGCAATATTTCCTAATTTATTTTCAATCTTTTCTATTGGAAATTTTAGAAATACCAACATTGGAGTTTGACACTCATTAATTTATGCTTGTTTGCATTCATTGATTTGCACTTTATTAATTTCTACAATTTCTTCGTCAGCATCTAGATCAAATGTTTCCATCATCTATGCTCCATTGTCCACTTGGTGCATAGTAATGAACTATTTTTGGTAGAATAGAAGGCAACAGTGATGGAATTGACATAAAAAGACATTAGTTTCAATAATTTTACAATAGGGGCCTAGATTTTTTGCTCCTTCCCTTAGCCAATTCAATGGGATTATTTGTATAGGCATACTTAAACCTGTCTTAGTTGAAATTGAATGTTTCACCTATTTAATTATAATGGACATTATAATCCTCTTAACCGTCAGCATCAATAACATTTGGATGAGTTATTTTAATTTCAACACTTTTTGCATTGGTAACATTTATTGCATTTATTATTTCACCTTCTTCACCTCAAAAAACATTACCTTCCTTTGTTTGCTCCATCTTCTCCATTGTAACTTTAATGTCTTCCTTAGTCGATCCTGCCAACCTCATTATATTTTCCACAACACTTAATTCATCCTCCTCGACATGGAATTTTTCACTCAGATTCATATCATTAGCTAGTGCCTCAAGGTTAAGGGGCCATATACATATCCACTAAAATCCAAATTTGATATTATTTGGAGTTAGTGCCATCTTCATACTTATGCTACCCAAAGTGACCAATTTTTGTCTCTTTTTCTCACAACCACGATGTGTATTCATCCATGTCATCCTCTCCTTCCTAAAGTAGGCCTTGAATGGACCAAAGGCACTTATATCAAGTGGCTACAATTTTTAGCTAATATGTGCTAGAAATACAATGAGATCTATCCCCAAATTTATAGCTTCTTCAATATTTGAAACCATGACATGGATATCATGACCATCAAATATGAGATGCCTATTAATAGGAAAAATTCCTCCAGGTAAAGATCTGGCAAAATGATGAAGCTAATTTATGAACAATTATTTTGTCATCTAAGCATGCGCTTGGATAGCCATGCATGCACCTGGTTCACATCCAATCATGAAATTTTGTAATTGCATCTTCACTTTGAAGAGGTAGAACCTTGAGATACTCTGTCCAGATGAATTCACACATGTTGAAACAATTATCCATTCTCTACTCTTTGATACTACATGTGGCATACTCCTTGCTCTGTTCTTGGCAATGACTTGCATGTCATAATGTCTTGCAGCTCGCACCCTTTTCTCAATGTAATCCCAGATTTTGTGTGGCCTATAATTGATTTATTCATACAATGTTTTCAATTTCTCAAAAGAATTTCACATAATAGATGGCCTTAGCATGACAACCCTATATCTATTTAGTCCTTATGGTGTTCTCATAGACAAATTAGCGTGCCCATTTTTTAATCCTTTCCACCATGACTTGTTGGGGACACCATCACTGAAAGGGTCAGGCCTAATTTTGCATATGTGGGCAAGGTGTGACTTCAAATTTGATATGTCCAACCCATGTACCATGTCAACTAAGTCCTTGCACCACTACACTATATCACTTTTTTATACTATTGATAGAATAATTGGTGGCCCCTTCTTATTGGTAGATGCAATTTCTTCCATCCAATTCAAGAAAGTACTTGTTTTGATGTCCCACTTAACCTTTGGGGCACTTATGGAGTAATTATTATGGTCCACATCTCTCATTGCACATTCCATATATTTCATTATCCATTCTGATTGCAATGACACATGCATATTGGCAGTAACATTTATGTTGGCTTCCTTCTCTGTATGGTTGGTCAAGGGGTATATATCCTAATTTGAAGTGGGGTTTCACAATTTTTTTAATGGATTCATTAACATATTTAGGAATTTTAACTTCTCTGATATTCATAGTTACATGTGGTTGTTTTCGGATAAATTGCATCATCTACTTCACATTCCTCATGCTGAACAACAACACTCAAGAAATTATACAAGTAAATTACTATATAATGGAAAACATAATAAAAAAAACTATGGGAAAGAATGTTTGTATAATTTAAAGTGTGAATGAATAACACAACTACAAGAATATATGACAAGCATAGTAATATGAGTTGAGAGAAGGATTTTATTTGATACATTTGATTGAACATTTACTGGTATGTTAATAGCATTCTTAATTTTGATAGAAAGACATAAACATTTATTGGTGTGCAAATGGAAACCTACGTGGCTTCTATGCACATACCAATAAATGTTAATTATTATAGACATTCGTAATTTCGATAGAAAGACATAAATATTTACTTGTATGCAAATGGAACCTGTGTGGCTTTTGAGCACATACCAATAAATGTTAATTATTTTAGACACACTTGTCCTACAACATGGCACATTTTTTCATATTAATGACCTGTAGTAATTTAATCCACATCTAAAATAATGTATTCATTTGAAAATTACTAGTGGTCACAATTTTAAACTTGGTGGTTTAAGCTTTCCTTCTCAGGGGAGCCCACTGGATAGGCTAAGAGAGGGAAAAATAAATAATAACATTAATTGACTTGAACATATGAAAAAAATGACAACATATGGTTGTTCACTATGAGGAGCATTGAAATAAACCCCATAAATAAGGAGTCTTTAATGATGCACACTATTATGGGGTGACTTTCAATGATTCATGTAGTGAAGCACCTTCATGGATTCCATCAACTTTAGAATATTAGAAACTTATAAAATTTGATTGAATAACATAGAAACATTAATTCATAGGTACATATGAGAATAACATATTATGATATGTGCATGAAATTTTTTGGGGCTTACATCCACACAATAGTTTATAAAAATAAACACAAAAATGAAGCATACAATGACATGAATTCAAAAAACATCCAGGGTTTCCATTAAAAAAATAGTACATAAAAGTAAATTATTATAGAAATGGAAGCATAAAATATGAATGAGTGGCTGGAGGGTTAGGTTTTATAGCTTTGCACTGATGAGCCTTTAAGAAACCCTATCATACTGTCGACCACCACAAATTTAGGTAGGATATTGCTTTAGTTTGTATTTATTGCTAATTTTGATCAGTAATTCACCCTTTAGATGGTGGGGGGTACCCTATTTTAAATGATTGTTTCCACTCTCTCTCTACATCCATGGATGCAGAGAAAGCTAGAGCAAGCAAAAGTAAACATGGCCCCGAAGTAGGTGAGTGAATTCATCCTAAAAGTCTTCCATGAGGTAATGTTTCTAATTTTGATTCTCCATTACCTGATGTTGTTTTGGATATGCTTGAATTTGATAAAGCCTATCATTTGTTTTTAAAATTTACTTTGATTGCTTAATTTGTGGGTCGAGTCCCCTTGAGAGCCTTCTAAAATAATGGGTCCACAACCATTGGCAAGGACATGGTGTGAAACTAGAAGGAGTCTAGAACCTTACCAAAGATTTTTTCATTTTGTTTTTCTAAACCAAAACACTGTAAAGACATTGTTAACCTTGGGCATTGGTTTATTCACAACACTAAGGTTGTCTTTTCTCACTAGACTTAGGATTTTCAAGTCTCAGAGCAAGCAAAATTGAAAGTCCCTATTTGGGTTGAGTTTCCTTGCTTGCCTCTCCCCTTATGGGGTTTTATTGAACAAATCATAAATCCCATAGGGCGATTCATAAGCCATGAACAGACCAAGTTCTTAATGGCTCATCCCTAAAAGAGGGTTTGTGTTGAAGTGGATTTATCTTGAGACTTGAAAGAGTCAATTGATATACAAATTTCTACCAATACATTTTCTAAACTTGCTTTATATATCAATATATTGAATACTTACTTTTGGTTTTAGTCCTTAGACCATATGAATTGGGAATGTCTTTTGATGGTGCATGCACCCCCTGCTTCTTAGGAAAAGGGAAATTATGAGGCCAAACTTCAAAATGGCAATAATGATAGTTGGACCATAGTCACCAACAAAAAAAATAATAACTCTTCAAAAGGTGGCAGTAGTCCACAAGATTCTTCATACAGACCTGTTGGGAACAACCATGCCTCAACTTTTGTTGGTAAAATTGCTTTGGCTAATAAATTTTGACATTAGCTTGTGTGTACTCATCAAGTAGTGGCTTCTATGGTTAAGGTGCCACCCTTAGCTCCACCGTCACAACCCTCTCCTAGGGTGAATATTTTAAAGAAATAATGGATTTTGTTCACCTTGGACCATAAATCAGTGTTCTGATGTTCCTAAATTCCCTCTCCATCTCTTGAGGAGGAATATTGTCTTATAAGAGACAACCATTTAAAATGACTAACTACATACCCAAAAAACTTATGTTTAATCAGTTTGCTACGCTTGAAGATCTCAAAGAGGAGAATGACATATAACTTGATAGTTCCCAATGGTTGTTTACTCTTGGAATGTTCAGGGCCTTACTAATCCTCTACATAAGTATGTGATCAGGGACAATTGTCAGCGTTTTAACAATATGAAAATTCTCTGCTTGCAAGAGGTTAAGATTTATAGCTCTTTACTACATAATAAAACACGGATAATTTGGCCTGAGGCCATATGCTAGGATACTAGGTATGAAGCTAGGTGTAGTAGGGCTGTCACTTTTTTGGATCTAGATCTTTCTCATAATATAATTTCCTAGGGTTCAGACCCCACCCACCTAGTGGTCTGGACTCTTTTTGAATTTAATAATAACATCATTGGGCTAATTAACTTGTACTCCTCTAATGATGCTATGGAATGGGCCTCTCTATATAAATGGTTGTCTGACTCAATTCTTGATGTTCATTAGATCCTTCGTGGTGATTTTAACATGGTAGAATTAGCTGAGGATAAAGAAGGGTGCCTTCTAATGCGATGGTGTGCTAGTGAGCGTGAAGCCTAGTTCTATATGCTTAACAAAATCATTGTGTTTGATCCTAATCACCATTGTAAGAAAATTTTGGCCACCCATTTGTTCACTTGGTCCAATTTTTGATAGGAAGAAGATAGGGTACTTCAATAGCTTCACAGGGCTTTTCTAGATAAACAATATATTTTATTTTTTGCCCCAGTGCATACAAGCCAGTGTTGGTCATCCCTAATAATTTTTTATCAGATCATCACCCTATCTATTCTAATATTGAGTGAATAACACCTTAAGTGAAGCCTACCTCCTCTCAACTTTATCTCAATACTGCTCACCTTAAACATGAAAAAATAGTGGGGGGCATATTATCATAATTTGGAATCTAGTTCCCTAACTGATCCGTAAACACCAGTAGGAACTTCACTACTTTTTAAAATATTTAAACGGATCTTTTAAAATTCTCAATTTCAAAAGTTTAACTGAATTGGGAGCAGAAAGTTCTCAACTTTATAATGTTGGAGTATTTAGAAATTGAATAAAATCTGATCCAAGAATCATGTTTCAAAACTAAAATACAGGTGAACTAAAAGTTCACATCATTTATCCTTTGAAACTGTCAGATTTTTCCAAGTTCCCAATTTACTCAATTTCTCATAAATGATCAAATGATTAAATTTTTCATTCTTGATTAAAATCTGAATTATAATCTACAAATTAAATGAAACTAAAATGCAAAATTGAAATCAAAGATAAAAACATAGAAATTGTTCATGGGGTTCGAAATTCCTACGTCCTTGGGTTCTAATCGAATCGATCCATTAATGTTGCTTAAATTTGTAAGATAAAATATACTTAAAATTAACAATAGATCATTTATCTCTACAAAAATATTTTTTTAGACCTTTGAAAGACCTTGGCTGACTCAGCACATCCTTCACCTTCCTGACTCACACGCAAAGGCTTCTCCAAATCAAAATTGGAAACTTCTATTGCTCAAAATCTCATCACTAATTCTCTAAAATGGGAAAATAAATATACAATACATAGCGTATGAAAATTCTAAGCAACTTTATAGTTTACTCCGAGCTCTAGTTCGGCCTCTAAGGGCTCCAAAATGAATAAATACAACAAAGTGGTCTATTCTGTTTCAATACACAGTTGGCTGAATACTATCATTCAAATAAAAGTTCGTGGGTTTAATTTTATTTTGGCTCCCATGGGCGAGTTGGTCGGGCTCTTATATTTTTACACGGTAGGTCAGGGGTTCCAATCCCATCGGCTTTGGCATAGAGATTGTTCTTAGTCGTTTAGTCCCACATTGGGCAAGCTTAAACAACCTTTATTCCTTTAATAGCCTTATCTCCAAGGCTTTAGTCATGGCATCATCCAATCTTCACCGTTTTGTTTGGGTCTTATCCATATTAGGCATCCTTAAGCCTATATGGTCCTCAGACTTAGCATAAATGCCAAATTACATGGATTTGGCTCAATCCTTTGAACTAAACTTTATCAAATATCCCACATATGTGGGGATAATAAATTAAAAAGGCTTTTTATAGCCTTGTCTCCACCTTGTCATATGCTGACATAGCCTTTTGGCTAAGGCATGTAATGATTTAGCCCCCAACGTAGCACGTAGATGTGGTAAGGCTTATTACAAGCTATGTTGACTCGGATGTTTGGTTGCTTAGAACCTTCGGATATGGGCTCATTCTCCTCAAGCTGTATTAACAAGAAGCTATATTAACAAGTTGTGAGCTGTTAGTGAACTCAAAAATGCATTGATATTAATCTGTACACGTTGTTAAAGACAAAAATCAACCAAATCTAAATTTTTGGACTCCCATTGCCTGCCATGTGTCACCACTTGATTGGACCACTTGGCGTGTCCACATTGTGCCACGTCATCTTGCGACACTACATTTTTTCCCTATCGCATCAGAACTTCAGCAGACCATGTCTTTTGCATACGGTGTCCATTTTGCAAACCACAAAAAGTGTTGAAAATATCTTGATGAGCTTTATGCTGTGAAATCATTTTTACTAGAATATGGAGACTTAATTTTTTAACAAATGGAGAGATCCTCTTGGATCATCGACCAGAGGGGGACACTGGTTGGATCTAGTGGTGGTCAGATTCTCTTTCTCATACCTCTAGCTTCCTTCAAATATATGGTAAAAAAGTAGCCTCTTTTTGACGATATCTGCATAATGTTACAAACCATGAATATCTCTAGGTTTCACAGGAACTTGAGTTGTCTCCTTTCAATGTTCAACTTCAAACTCAAGTAGCCCATTGGCAACACAAGATTTAAGTAGAGGAGGCTCACAAGGCAATAGGAACTCAATTGAGAACTCGTATGTATTGGTTGAAAATATAATACAAAGTCTCTAAGGACTTCTTTGCCTTCTCCATTTTAGGAGAGCAATTGATAGAATTAAAGTTGTCAAGGAAGGAAATGCTTGGCTAACCAAACATGTTGACATTATACAATTTTTTTTTCATCATTACCTTGGTATTTTTTCAACACAATCTTCCTCTCTAGAATGAGAGGCATCCCTCCATCAATGCCTCTAGGTTGTGCCTTACAAAGTTTCCAATTCCTAAATGATCGCCTATGATAGGCCCTTATCTCTCAGTGATCTTCATGAGGCTATTAAGACAATGGAAGTTGATAAAGCTATATAAATTGAAAGTTATGTATGTGAGTTATACCAGACCCTTTGGGATATTATTGGCCTTGATCTTCATAAGGTATATTCTAAATTTATTTTAACTAACTCTTTGGGACCCCTTATAAATCAGGGTAATATTAAGTTTATTCCCAAGGTTGGTGATCCTGAAATTATAACCAATTAGAGATCTAATGTTTTTCTCAACATATCCTACAAGATTATTGCTAAGGTTTTAGCCCTCAGGGGCAAATATATCCTTCCTTTAATTGTCGAGAGTGAAAAAACTAGCTTTATTCAACATAGATTCATTTTAGATAATGCCATTGTTGTCTATGAAGGTATATAATGGGCTCAAATCTCTAATCAAAAGGCTCTATTTGTCAAGATATATTTTGAGAAGGCATATGATTGTATTGAATGGCTCTTTATTAGAGCCATGTTTTAGGCCCTTAGTTTTGGCCCCAAATTTGTTCAAATGGTCAATAGGCTCTTCCAGGATGATGGGGCATGTATTACAATCAATGACACCCAATCTTCTTTGTTTGAACTTCATCATTTTATCTAACAAAGATACCCTTTAGCTCCTTCATTGTATGTGTTAGTAATAGAAGGGTTTAGCTACCTATTAACTAATTACACTACCAGGGGTTTGGTGAAGGGCATTTCCCCACCTTAGTCTAATAGACAACTATTGAATGGCCATTTTGTATATGACTCTTTTCTCACTCTTCAAGAGGAAGAAGAGTTAGTTAAGAATAATATGAAATGTCTACATATTTTTTGTTTGGTTTCAAGATCATCTATCCAATGGAGAAAGACTCAATGTTACCACTAGTATATGGGTCCCAAACCTCCTTGGATGGAGGGATATCAATGGAAGGGGCTTATTGTATGGGTGCAGTTTAAGTTTATTGGCATCCCTTTTGCTTTTATGAATTCTCCCTCTGAGTTATGGTCTTATGTGGTGCAAAGGGTTGAAAAAAAATATTTTTGGATCACAAAACCTTTATGTCTTGCTGGCAAATTTTAGATTTATTCTAAAGTTTTGGTAGCTACTCATGCTTATTATTCTTCCTGTTGGTCCCCTTCTAATGCCACTTATAGAAAGCTAGAAAAACTCCCAAGGGATTTTCTATGGGCTAATTCTAAGGGTCAAAAGGGCTTTCAATAAGTTGCCTAGAATATATGTTGTCGACCTAAGGAAGGCGGTGGTTTGGGTCTCTTAGACATTAAAATTCAAGGACTTGCTCTTGGTGTCAAATGAATTGTTAAAGGTCTTATTGATGATGAATCCTGGAGGATTATTCTGCACCATTATATTTATCAGGGGTTTCCATGTGGTAGAAAGGCTTGGCAAGGCCTCGAACTTCATTCCCTTCTTATTACCCCAGTTCCAATTAAAATCAAGGGTACCTTTGTTGTACAAAGCCTAGGAAAGCATGGGATAAACTTAAGCCTCATATTAATTGAATAGGCAAGGGTTTCATGAATGGCCTCTCCATTAATTTTTAGTCTCTCTAGCGGTCACCTTGCTTAAATTTTAACATTGTTTCCATTACTTTAGTCCCTTAGGTTAAAGGATTAAGGCTTTTTAGAAAAGGTGTGAAGTTTATAGGTGATCTCTTTTGCAAGGATAATTGATCCTAGCTTACTTGGCATCAACTTTAGAATAAATTTCATTTAAATAACTCGGATGCAGAGGCTATAGCATAAATTTAAGGTTCTATACTTGATGAATATTTACAAAAAATAGTGGTCAACTCCCTTGTTCCTTGGTGGAAGGATTGGCATTGGCCTACAACCACCCCCTTCACTTGATATTCTCCTCAGCTAAGATATAATTTAATAGCCCCTCAACGTATTCCATATGAAATTCTCAACCTTACATGAAATCCCTATTCCAGACATTGGGTTTGGGCCAAATGCTTTAATAAAGCATAGATTTCTATCATTAAGCCCAAAAATCTCATTTTTATGTTTCTTCCTTTATCAGGGCTTGCCTATGGGTGACTGACCCAATCATTTAGGAGTCTCAATCCGATATACCCATCTTGTCAGTAACTAGAGACTTTTAATCACCTTTTTTAGTTTTTCTCTCATGCACAATCTACATTGTGTTGGATTAACTCCCTCTTTTAGCCCTTCTGACCTAAATTCTTTATGTGGAAAATGGTTCTCCTGGGGGACTCAAATATATTGCCTGAAAAATAGAATAGATTTTGGTGGATCTTTTGAGCTGATTTTTTATTTAAAATATGGAAAGCTATAAATTGTGCTTGATTTAATCATGAAGAGCTTGAACATATTTTTTCTATTACAAACAAAATTATTTTTCTATCTAATGTTACTCCTCAAATTCAAATCCAAACTGATAAATTTCACTTGGAACTTAACCACCTCCAGCATTTGCTTAATTACTGGGAAAATGCCCTATGTATAATTAGCCATGAACCTCCTGAGCATCCATGGTATCCTATGCCTCCCCAAGGATGAGGGCATAGATCACACTTACAAGGTTCTAGAACCAGACACATGAGTCATTCTCCTCATCGGTCACCACCTTGATGGTATTTCCCATGACATGGTGGTCCAAGTGGATCTTCTATATCTAGAGGTAATAACAAGGGTTGGGGCTCTCCTCCCCTGAATCATGATGGTGATTGTTGGGTTCCTCCCCCCCAAAGCAAATTTCCATGACTAGCTTTGGCAATCTCTCCTAAAAGACTCCAAGATGAGGCATTAGAATCTCAAAAAACTAATGGTTGAGATCCCTTACTATTGGATGAGGATCCTCCTGCTCTAGGAGGTTGGGATGATAAGCCTCAAGACCCACCATCTCCATTGCCTCCCATGACATCTATGTTCACTATGACTGCTTAGTAGTCCTCTTTATTGCTTTCTATTCCTTGATCTTTATGCTTAATTGTTACACTGTCGATGTGATATTTTCTTATGTGTGGTCATTTATTGACCACCTTTTGGACATTTCCCAAGGAGTCTTCACCCTCGGTATGGTTATGTTTGTGGGATGTGACGTCTCCACCCAATTTTTTATAGATTAACATTATACAATATCCTTGTTTGATTAATATATAGATATGTCCTTCAATAAAAAAATACCATTAAATTTGGACTAAGATGTAAATAAAAACATGAAAACGATGTGGGTTCATAATTGGGTAACAATTCATCCCTCCAACAAGTGTCTTCTAACAAGGGAATTGAAGGCACAATAACAATAACAGGCACACAAAAATAAAAAGAACACCATTGTGGGTTCATTAATAGGGATAACACCTCTATGTAACATTTTATCACTCCATTAACATACCAGTAAATCTTTAGTCAGATATAAAGGCACACAATAAACTTAATTAACATAGAAGGTACAATAACAATAGTTTTCATCCCTCCATTCTACTGACTGAAACTCCTCTATGAAATTTTCCATGGTTGAGAACTTTTGAGTAGGTTTCATAGTCATTTGAGGGGAGGAGGTCCTTTAAAATAGTAGGGAGAGATATTTGTTGGTGTAACGTTCCATTGCTCCATTAACATACTAGTAATTGTTTACTTAAATGTGAAGGCACCCCAAAAAAAACATGAACAAAGAAAACACACTAAGAAACCCAATAACGTAAAAGAAACACAACAAAAAATATAAACATACAATCCATAATAATTATAACAACCATGCAAAAATATAAATAACATGGAGCATTTGTTCATGGCGTGTAGGGTGGCATTAACTTGCCATAGTAATGGATAAAATCCCATCAGTTCATGTGGAAAACGGTTGTGGCTTTCATAGTAATGACCCACACATCTTCCATCCCAAACTCAACCCAACTAAAATGTGTTGCAATGGAAAACATGTGAAAAACAATTATGTCAGTCTACATTTGAAATGTTTAGAACTATGAATTAATAACATGTGAACTTAAATGATGAACATGTTTTGGTTCGATTAAAAAACAATTAAAATTTACTAGTGTGTCAATCTACAAACTACAGACTTATAACCTACAACATGATCCTTTTAATATGTTGGTGCTTGAATGTTGAAGTGTGCTTGCAATTTAATTTGAATTTGACACTCTCTACAAATAAAACTCTCTCAACAATTCAAACTCTCTCAGCAAATTAAAAATTGGCATTTCCAATTTTTTTATAGAAGATAATTTGAATTTAGAATTTTGAAATTTGAAGTTTTTGTAAATGGTGAGGCTTAGATGTGTATTTGGATTCAATTTTGCAGGGGACACCAATAAATAGAGGTTGGTGGAGTTATATGTTGGATCCAAATGTTTGAATTTTGAATTTTATAGGATGTAATTAAAATTAAGTGGACTAGATGTTGTGACTTTTCTTTCATGTTCCTTACAGTCAAAGGTACAAAAGTGTAATTGAGGGGCTCAAAAAAATTATTGGGGTTGATGTTTTTCAAATGTTTACACCTTTAAAATATAAGCAAATGAGGTACTTTTTAAAAATTTATACTTTAGTTTGGAATTGATATTTGTATTAATGAATACGATATTTCTATTGTTGAATATGATATTCATTTTGTTGAATATGATGTACATTTTATTTTTATTTGAAGTGCACATTTGTTTTGTAAGGAGACCAATAATTGTATAGAAATATTCATATTTTTCATATTAATTATTCAAAAAATAGATGGTCTAGCATTAAAATGTTTAAGTAAATTTTACAATAACTAATCAACTCATGACACGTAATCAAATAAATATTAATAACTTGTGACCAGGGAAAGGGGTCACAACTACAATTATAACTTTTGGACCCCCCTCAACTTTTGGTCCCCTTCCCCTAGTCATTCATTGTACCTTGAATGGTTATACAAAATCTTACTTCTTGATACAATGTTAATCTTCACATATCTTAGGTATCGAGTGAAACGCACTCATTCAATGTGTACTAATAGATTTGGGTATATAACGTAATTCCCTGTCGAGTGAGGTGGTTTTTTTACACCCATATTTATATTAAAATTTTTAAACAATATTAATCCTTGGATTGTATTAGTTAATCATTTAGAGCAAAGTATATAAATAACTTGTTTATTCGAATATTATTACAATATTCAATAATAAATAATTAATATGAATCATACAAACGTGTTTATTCAAATATTATTACAATATTCAATAATTTCATTGGAAAAAAACATAGGATAATATTATTTATACAATAAATAATTTACATAGTTAAACATTAGATGCGAGTAGACAAACTAAGGTGTAAAACATGGTGCTCTCCCATAATAACTCGTTCCACATAATATAAACTTTTATTCATTTCTCAAAATACATATAAAAGGTTACATAATCATATTTTATCAGACTTCCACTTATAAAAGCATCTAAATAAAAACCCTTCAAACCACCTGAGGGTGAAATATTTTAGAGTTTCTTTCATTGCATGGTGGTGTCTTGTCCACACACCTCGTTTAGATAGATCCTTATAAGGTCTTACTCAAATGTTTTTAAATTACATTGATGTTATTGGAGTGTTGATAATACTACCAATAATTTCTTGTAAATTCAATGCGCACCCATGTTCAGCACACCTTGTCCATTGTAAATGCTTATTGGAGTATGTAGACTGCCTAAATGATAATTATTTATACTGACAATTGAAGGAGCATGAATGTTCATCATTTCCATCATAATTGGATGTTGTTCTAGAAAATGTTTGCCATGTTTTTTAATCTTATTTATCTCTCCATCTCCTTCACTGTTTTCTCATACTCCATCTTTTTGTGTTGCTCCTTCTATTGCTCCTCATGTTTTTCCCTTTGCATTCATTTTTTTCTAGATTTTAATTTTTTTTGCTCCTTCAAATCCCTCTTAATGAGTCTTAATACCTTCTTCTCTTATATTTTTTCTTTCTTCCTAGCCTTAATTTCCTCTATTCCCTTCTTTCGTGTTTTGTGGTCTTGAAACATTGGAAAAAAAGTCATCCAAAGTTAAATTTTGAAACTGACTACCCAATCTCATTGCACCATTTACTAAATGAAGGGAATTTTGCATAAACATTATAATTTTAAGGAAATTATTTAAATTCGATCTTGTTAGATCTTCTTTACCATGAATACATTATGGTTCATGGTTGTTACTTATTTTAATATCTTTTATTTCTTCCAAATTAATTGCATCATCATAAACATCAAATTCCCCTGTAACAACATAGTAATGCACCACCACTTCATTAGATAGGGAAACATGAGGGGATGGCATTGAAATACCTACATCTACATTGGAAAAGTCCAAATTTACACCTAGTTGTGTTTCCCCCTACTTTACTTGTTATGGTTGGTTTATATACTTTAGGTAGGCTCAACCCCTCTCCAAGAACATGTTTTTGATTTTCAGGGGAATGCTTACCTTGACCCATTTATTCACCTTCTTGAGTACACTCTTGCATCCAAGTTACAGTATCACTTTGTTGAAACTAGGTAAAATTGGACCTATGTTGTCGTGTTGAGTTAGTCCCTCTCCTTTGTTTTGAAGTTCAATAATTGCATTTATCTCATCTTATACATATCTAGCCAATTACACGATGTTTTTAATTGCACTTTTATCATTTTCATCTCCAACTTAAAATGATTGAGTTAGCGTCATGTTTTTTACAAGTGTCTTTCTGTGAAGTGTCCATATACATGTCCTCTTAAAACCTGAATTTATGTTTTTTACAGAAATAACATTCTTGAAAGCTTTGTTAATCAACTCAGTGAACTCAATCTTGTTGATCTCAAGTCCATGCTTTCAAGCCATCCATGTTAACCTTTCATATCTAAAATGGTTTTTCAATATTGAGAAGATGATAACATTTACTAATTTTAGCTTGTTGGAAGTTTGTGTTAGTAAAGTTGTATACACTTAAAATTGCTCACTCCATTACAACCAACTAACATTCCTATTAGTCAACACTAATTCCACTCATCTAATTTTATTCCACTACCTAATTCCCCTTCCTAGCCATAAATCTAATATCCCCTTCCATTAATCTACATTTCACTAACCTTATCCCATCCTACTATTCCATTAATTCCCTCTAATCTACCATTATCCTAATCCAATTCCAATTATCTATTATATGGGAATTTTTAATTTTCATAACCCCATCTAACCACCTATTAGCTTATCCCCTAGGTATTCCTACATCCTGAGGAATCCTAATCCTATTATTTAAATCCCTTAACAAAACCTATTATCCACTAAACCTACCCCTAATCCCACTTGCCAATTAAAAATTCCAAAATAATCTACCTATCCACCCACCATCCTACACTAGCCTTTCCTAAACCCCTAAAACCCTATGAAGAGATATCTAGAATTAGAGAGTTCTAGAAATCTCTCCATTCTAGCCCTCTTCATCTAGAATTCTCTATTCTAGAGGATTCCATAGAATTAAAAAATTCCATGGAAAATCCTCCACCCTAGACCTTCATCTTCCCTCCATGAATCTATAAAACCAACACACCCTCACTTGCTCAAGATTATGAAGGATTGAAGGATTGAATGAATGAGAAATCAAGGAATGAAGAAGTGAAAGCATAACACTGGCAAGTCATCTATCAAGCCTATCCAAGCCATTGTCAAACATCTCCAAGTAATCCAAAAATCATATTCAAGCATTCAAATCTTGGATCGGAGCTATGAAAAGGTAAAAATGATGGTAAGCATGCACACTACATTCTGATTTACCTTTTCTATCCCTTCCTATTGGTGTCATTATCTTTGGGTTTCCATTATCTCTTTGACAATATATTTTTTTGAATCCCAAATTTGGTGCACATTTTAGCAACCACAATGGGACTAACCTTCCTTATTTAGGCTAACACTCTTACTAGAAGCATTTTGGATGATTGCAAGGCTAATTGGAAGAGAAATCAATTGTGGATTTTGAAGTTTTCATGTGTTTCTGAGAATAGTGATATTACTCTACAAGTCATGGTATTGTAGTAGCAGTATCATTAAAAATAATTATGGTATTGCAAGTTAAACTATTAGCGATCAGGGTTTTAGTAGGGTGTTACATTTGAACAATACAACTACTTCAAAATTCATGGTATTGATATGCTAATAGTGATATTATTATTCCTAGTAGTGATATTGTAACCCAAAGTTTTTCACATTTAGATAGCTAGAGGATTAACCTTATATTTTCATCAGGTGTGTTATCTATGGTGTACAGGAAAGACATTACTCCCTGAAAAACTACCAGAGGGTCATCAACATCCATTTTGACAATCTCACTACTTTTGTAGTCACGGTATTATCCTACAAATAGAGGTATTATTGATCTAAATCATAGTATTGTACACCCTGATCTTACCTCCTATACAATTTATTACTATGAGTTGCTTGTTACTTCTGTAGATTCTCTGTGTTTTGCTATCTAACCTATTTGCAGGAGAGAAAAAACTAAGGAACATTATCAAGAGGGTAAGAAATTGGGTCTAGTTTGAACAATCCCACCACTTTGAGACTAGTAGTATTTCACTATAAGTAGATGTATAATAAATTGTAGTAGCAATATTATGTTTTTGATATACGCAAGTCAATACCCTTCCCTGTTGGTCTTTTGCTACTTTGACATTTTGTTCAGGTTCTATTTTTGTAGATGAAAGAGAACATCCAAACTAATTGAGGGTGATTTGATCTTACAGGGTCTATAATATCCAAAGGAAAGATTGTTGGAGTCTGCCCAAATTTGATAATACCACTACTTTCACAGTGATGAGATTGTCTTGCAAGTAGCAGGATTGTTAGCTAGAGTAGTGATATTGAACATCTTTATTTTAGCAATTAATTTTGAATTTTAGACAATTTTGATATCAATAATTATATTAAAAATGAAGCCCTGTAGTCATTTTCAGACTGTGAAAGTCTGATCTAGTATATTTTACCTTGATTTAGGATCATAAATTAATTTGTGTTATATTGTGACTTTCCTAGTAGTGGTATTGTCCTGCTAATAACATTATTGCTCTGTGTAGTAGCGGTATTGTAGTTTCAGGTTTTCTGACCATTTTGCAGGTCTTGATAGACTCTTAAGGCACCCTTAGTGGATTTATAACCTTTGTGTTGTAGGAAAAAGGGGGTGCCCATTTTGATCATTTTTGATTAAGTATTTTTCATAACTATTACACTATCATTAGTAATTAATCATTAGCTTTGCTTGATCCTTGTGTGTGTGTGCGCATAGACTTTATTTGTTTGTGTGTGTACACAATTTTTCATATTGTGTGAAGCTCACATAGGTAATTATAACAATTAATTAATTATATCATGAGTTTGTTTGTTTGTATAAACCTTCCCTAAGATAGCACATGACATATATTTCATCACCATGCATGCGACTTAGTATTTAGGGGTTAGTATCATGTATTTCACCACTGCATAATAACCAAACTCCATGTTCTGGTGGAGTATAAATATCAAGAGAGTATTATCATTAAGGCTTAAGTAGAATTCCCCATAAACAATTCCATGGAGTGAGGGATGATTAAGTCCATATACCCAAGGCAATCAAACAACATCCTATATGGACTTGGGCCCCATCACACCTTTACATATATAGGGGACTCCCTTAGATCCTTATGTAAACATTAGAATAGGAGCCTAAGACTATAACAAGTATTCTACTACTGGTGTTAGTATCAACGCCTAAGTGACCATCAAAGGCAAACAAGGTTGAGAGGGTTCAGTTGATTCTGTAACGGGTCACCGACCTACAGCCTCACTTGTGTAGCCATTAGATGGTGTGGGAATGGAGTTACACTCCCATATGGTTTAATAATTAGGGATGTATATGTGCATGATTTGTGTGTGTGATGTGATAAGGCATGTTTTATCTGTTATCCAAGTCGGCCATACCCATATATTTTATGCTCATACCTTAGAAAACTTATAAGATCACTTCCATCATCCCATCATTCATTTATTCATCTCATTCCATCATCATCTCATCTTGACTATCCATATCACATCATCTTTCTTCTTCCCTCCATAACATTTTACCTTAAACCACCCTTTTTTCATTCAATATCACTTTCCACACTCATCCTAATATCATCCCTTCTCCTTGATCATTTATATATTTTGACCAATCTTTGACCATCGTATACCCTATCTTCTACATAGTCACATTATCCCATAACATGTAGTATCCACTATCCTTTTTGTCATATCTCTCTGGACCATCCCACATCCCCATATCCTTTTGTCCATATCATTTTCACTTTCTTATCTCACCCCCACCACATAGGATTCATCTCACTTAGCACCACCATCTCTCCACATCTTTCTTTGTAAACATTATCATACTTTCATCCATCCCACAAGCATTCTCTTATTTATATCCACTCCATAACACCCAATCCCATTTCATATCTTTGGCCACATCGTATTCACTTCATAGCATATTCATTCCCCATAATCCTAGTATCATACCACATATAGTGATTATCCCCTTTACACCCACTCTCCTCATCATTCCTTCACATTTTCATCTCATACCTATATCTACCTAGTATTCACCTCCATCCATACACACATATAATTATAAATTTCCTTATTTTAGAACATCCCCATTTATGTCACATCTTATTACCCATAACCCATCTTCCATTTATCCACCCATCTTATACTTATATCATCTCATCCCCTCAATTATTTTATTATCCATATAGTCCATTCTTCACATCTATATCCATTAATTTACCCATCATATCCTTAAGTCATCATATTTTATTCCATATATAGTCCATTCCCCACATCTATTATTCATCCCTCCATCCATACTATTCTATCTACATTTAGTCCACCCTTCACGTCTATCATCCATTTACATTCTTATTATCCACATAATCCATATTTAATAACCATCATCTACCTATATTATCCTTATATTGACTCATCCCTTTGTATATATATATCGTCATCTTTTTGTAAATACTTTTACATATCCCATACTATCTTGTCTTCATCCCATCCTAGTCATACCCCATCATCTTGTACATCCTTGCCTAATCATCATCTCATATATCTTTGTCACCCTTTCCTTGTATATCCTTTTCATTATCCCCTCTCCTATATTAAATTAGTCACACCTTGTCATAAGACCACATCATCCATAATCAATCACACCTCACTTTGACCTTGCCTTATCCACTAATCACACCATAGTCTTGACCATTCCCATATCATTTGTATTGACATCACCCCTTGTACTTAGACATCGACTTCTCTCATATAATCATCATCAACATCTTGACTGATTTCATATCCTAGTACCACTTGGTTATCACTCACAAAGATCCATTCCCCTCTTTGTGATCCAAAAAAGTGTCCTTCATTGCCCATCATTAACACCTAGTTTGTAGTCCATATCCCCCATATTACTCTCCACTTCTGTCACCCTCATCTTGGATCCACATCTGCTCATCCCTATCTAGCCATCTTTATTAGTGGTCCTTTTACATACACCTTCTTAATCGCATCCCATCCTCATTCCTCCCTTGACTATTTGGTTGAAGACAAAAGATCAAACTATTGGTGGTCATTCTCTTTTCTACACATCATCATCCCAACTTGAAATTATTATTGAACATAGCCTTATAAGACATCAAGCTAGCACCCATCATTATTTGTTATCCTTATCAAGTGTCTTTTGTCTCTAGCACCTATTAACTTGTCCACTTGCTAGCTGACAAAGACATTTAATCCAATCATCATCCTTGCTAATTTGACGTCTTAAAAGAACTATTGTTCTCTTGATAATTTATAGTTATCCTATCCATCAAACTTTTCTCTTGACCACTAGTAGTCTCATCTTTTGAACTGTAATTTAATAGTCAAACAACCTTCAATATAACCTCATCCCCACCTCATCTTATTTCATCATGGTTATCCAAACCCGAGCCCAATTCTACCAAGGACAAGGTTCCAATTAAGAAGACCATAATAGGGGGAAACTCATGGACCCAAACCAGGAATATGAGGACTTTCATAGTGACATCCCTACACCACGGGAGGAAAATGACAACACCAAACCTCTTCATAACCTCTTTAATAATGAAGGTGTCTGTCAGCTCCTGGAATAATACATACAAAAAAAATTAAAATATGGAAATTGGGGGAACCCACCTAAATAATGTAGACCATCCATTAACCCCACGACACAATGATTACCAAGAAGTGGACCATGGATTTTTAGATGAAGGTGACCCATAGCCACCCCTTATTAATGAACATGTTGAGCATAACAAGAGACAAGCTACCATTGAGGATCACTTAGACCAACTCACATAAAAAATTAACCTTCTCCTCCAAGCTCAACATGACAATAACAATAATGTCCACAATAATAGTCATACCAATCATACCACTCATAACAATCATCATACCCATATCCTGTAAGGAAGTCAAAACCAAAGGGTCAATCCTCTTGAGGATCCTAACTTTTCCTAAGAATTGAAGATGATGAAAGAGACCCTCCAGCAAGTGGACCCCAGATCATAGGCTCTCAAATACAAACACGAGGATTTTTACACATCACCTTTAGACAACAGTGTACTATAGGTTCCATTCCCTCTACACTTTGAGATTCCAAAATTTGAGAAATATAGGGGAAAGGGAAACCTGAGGGATCACGTGCAAGAATTTTTCATTTATTTTCATGAAGTATCACAAGAAGACACCCACCTATTTAGGCTTTTTCCTAAAAGTCTGACAGAACCAACATTAGAGTGGTTCATGCATCTTCCTAAAGGGTCAATCTCAAACTTTAGGGAATTGATAGAACAATTTGTCAAACATTTCTCCTTCAACATAGAACATGATGTGTCTATTATTGACCTTTGTAACACAAAACAAAGAGATGGAAAAAATATGGCTTATTTCTAACAACGATGGCATGGATTGGAAAGTTGACTGAGATGCACCATACCCAAGAAAGAGATGGTAAAAATATTTGTGGACAATCTCAATACAGAGTTTAAATATCACTTAAAGCTACAATGTGCAAAAAAAATTGATGAGATTATAGAAAAGGGGATGCAGATTGAAAAGGCCCTCATAAAAAAAGGAACCATTAATCCATTCTCTCATAATGGGAACACTACAAATTCAGGAACCTCATTCTCAAATAAGCCAAAGGTATTTAAAAAAAACAAGAATGTTGTTGGATATGGGGTAACATATTATAAACCACAAGAGAAACAAGTCTGAAATATTCAAAGAAAGGGGATTCCACCACAATTACATGTCTCTTCTATTAAGGTTCCTAGGGGAAATCCAAGACCCCGTACAGGAAGGTGACCTCTTCCAAGTCTGGGTATCCCTTTGGAAACTGTATTAGAGTAGTTGATTGTAGCTAATATGATTAATTTTATTGAGATTCAACCTATTGATGATAACCAACCTAAACCAGATTGGTATCATGATGATGAATACTATAAATTCCATAGAGTAAAGGGCCATGACACTAAGAATTATATGCAAATCAAACACTATGTACAAGATTTGATTGAAAGAGGTGATATCGAGTTGGAAGGAGAGCCCGCTTTTACTCAATCAAGTAATGGATAATTTGGAATTTATAAAGATCCTCTTCCAAAGCATGAGCAAAGGAACTAAAGACCCCTAAGGGACCAAGGTCAGACATCCTCTTCTAATTGTACTAACTATCATAATGTGCCATATCATTATATTAATACCATCAAGATTCACCAAATTCCCACCTCTGAAGAACCTCTTTCTCTAGTTTTGAAAATAAATTTGGCCACCTCTCATTGTATTGTTACAACCAAGCAACATAAAATAACCATCTTAGTAGCACCATCCCAATAGCCATCCACTTTTTCCACTATACCAAGGTGGAATACCTATAACAAAGCCATAGATAAGCCTGATAAGTCATATGACATTATTCAACAGTTAGAAAAGACTCCTACCTAGATTTCCCTTATGGAGCTTCTAAAAACATCCACTTTGCATAGGTAAATATTAAATCAAGTGCTTAATGACCTATAGGTACTTAACAACTTGGACACCAATTAGTTTCAGGCGTTAGTGGCTCATTTATCCCCTTCCCCATAAGTCACCTTTAGCACTTGAGATCTACCACCAGCTGGCCCTCATCATAACTACCCACTGTACATTAAGGTTTTCATTTCCCATCACCATGTCTCTCATGTCCTAAAAGATGGAGGATCGGCACTTAACCTGTGTAATATAGACTTTTTGAAAAAGTTGGGGTTCTTTGAATCATCGTTGGGGTCCAATATCATCATGATCAAAAGATACAATGATAATGAGCAGCCATCCATTGGGTCTATTTATCTTCCCATCAATGTGGGGCTCATAGTCCATCAAACATTGGTGCATGTGGTCAATGTGGACTTGCCGTATAATATGTTTCTTAGGATACCTTGGATTCATGAAATGCAAGTTATCCCATCCACTCTTCATCAGTGCCTTAAGTTCCCCCATTCAGGGATAAAAGTCACCATCCCAGGGATTATTGACCATCATAGCTGTCAAATGGATCAAACCCCTTCTCCATCATTATCTCAAGGCACTGAGAATTCCATCCTCAGTCCTAAAACTACCAAATATGTCTCTCCTAATCAATTAGTCACCACATTTTCCCCAACACCTGATCTTACCAAGTTAAAAATCACATCCACAAGTTGTGGTGAATATGAGTACAAAACCCTTTGCATTAGCCATCTCCCATTGTCTCCTCGAAGCTACGGGTCCCCTGTGATGAAGGAAGTTCAAACCATCAAGTATCAATTTGGGTCCATGACTTTTTAAAGTGTATGATTTTTATCATATGAACACATTAAAGATGGTGATGATTCATGAATTTTACCTGATGATGATACCTTCATCTCACCCCCCAAAAAATATCCTATTATCTATTGCATGATGGAAAACATGAACTATAAAGGAAAGGGACTAGGCAGGCAAGAGCAGGGTTGGATAGAGCCTATTGATGTTCAAGATAACTCGTCTTATTATGGTCTAGGGTAAAAACCATATGGTGATGACCCTCTTGATATCATTGTGGATTATATCTTGACCAAAGAGCAAACTCTCCCCGATGAGGATACTGAAATAGAATCTATTTGTAGTCAATTCGAAGAGTTGGCTGCCACTAACCTCTTTTCTGACACCTCTATCTTCACCATTGACATCTCCCTCCATTATCCCTCCCTCATAGATTGGGATGCCAAACAGGATCCCGCCTTTGACACATTTCAAAATGATGAAGCTATTATTGAATACCTAGGGGAAAGGACTTTCATGCCATTTGGAGACCATAAAAAGGATTCTCCATCATTTTCTATGAATCAACATATTTTGGACAAAAAGAGTCACTAAGTGCCCAAAGTGATGATGAAATGTCTAATGTATAAGGGGAATATTCTTCATAACCTAATGACATTCCAAATAGTCTAATTCAGCGAGAAGACTATTTAGATGTTGATAATGAGTTTTCAAGCATTACCACCTCTGACATGATGAAAATCAAATACCCCCCTTATTTATCAAAATAGTCTCCCTCACTCATTGAGGAAGTCATTGAAATAAATATTGGAATAACAGAAAAACCCAAGATTGTGAAATTTGGGGCATCTCTTACATAATTAGAGCATGCAATTCTCATTGCCTTGCTTAAAGAATTTATTGATATCTTTGCCTAGAGCTATGAAGATATGCCTAGATTGGATCCTTCACTAGTAGTCCATCATCTTGATGTCCAACCTAATGCTAAACCAGTCAAGCAAAAATTGTGAAAGATGCATCCAAAGGTGTCATTGCTAGTTAAGGAAGAATTGCAAAAATTCTTGGACACATGATTCATTCGTCCTATTGACTATTCTGATTAGGTATCTAATATAGTCCCTATCTTGAAACCACATGGTGGGATTTGGATATGCACTAATTTCTATAACATCAATAAGGCATGCCCAAAAGATGATTTTCCACTTCCTAATATTGATGTGATTGTAGATTCAACTGCTGGTTACGAGATGTTGTCTCTCATAGATGGATTTTTAGGATACTACTAAATCAAAATCAATCCCAAGGACCAACATAAAACAACATTTATCACCCTATGGGGCATATTTTGCTATCAGGTCATGCCTTTTAGCCTAAAGAACATAGGGGCAACATAGCAGTGAGAAATGACTATTATCTTCCATGACATGATGCATGATATTATGGAAGATTATGTTGATGATATCTTGGGAAAGTCTCACTCATAATCTAAGCACCCTACGGTCCTTCGTAGGATCTTTAAAAGACTATGAAAATATAAAGTATGCTTGAACCCCAAAAACTGTGTCTTTGGTGTAACATCAAGAAAGCTACTAGGGTTCATTGTCTTCAAGAGAGGTGTTGAGGTAGATCCAACAAAATTTAAAGCAATCGCTGAGATGCCACTTCCCCATACACTTAAACAACTTTGTGTTCTTCAAGGTAAGCTCTAAGCTATCAGGAATTTTATCTCATAGCTCGTCGATAAGTGTCATCCATTCACTCACTTGCTTAAGAAAGGAGAAACCTATCAATGGGATGAAAATTGTTAGAAGGCTTTTGAGAATCTAAAGCAATACTTGGCAAATCCACTTGTCTTATCTCCATCAGTTCCAAGCAAACCATTGTTTCTATATATATCTGCCACTCCATATGCCATTGAAGCCTTACTCGCATAATATAATGATCAAGAAAAAGATCGAGGCATTTATTATCTTAGTCTTACCTTAATAGCATATGAGTTAAATTATATGCCAATTGAATGGACATGTTTATCTGTTGTCTTTGCCTCTAAAAAACTTTGGCATTATATGCTTAATAATCAAGTACACCTAATTAAAAAGATAGATCCTTAAAGTATCTCCTGTCCAAAACAACACTAATAGGTCATGTGGAAAAATGGATCGTGTTGTTTAGTGAGTTTGATATTAAATGTCCATCAAAAAATAATCAAAGGATAGGTCATAGCAGATCAGCTGGCAGAAGCTCCACCAGAAGCAGCTGAGCCACTTACCCCTCCCTTTTGGATGAGTCCATTATGAACACCTCACAGGCAAAAAGTTGGAAGTTATATTTTGATGGCTCTTTCACCACTCATGGATCAGGGGTAGGAATCCTGCTGATCACCCCACAAGGTGATCTCATTCGTAAGGCTTTTCATCTCACATTCCCTTGTACCAATAATATCTCAAAATACAAGGCCCTTATAACAAGACTTAATCTTGCTATACAGTGGAACATCCAACATTTGTAAGTATTCAAGGACTCTTAATTATTCATAAAATAGGTAAATGAAGAGTTCCAAACAAAGGATGAGAAGTTGCTCCCATACAAACAAATAGTTGACCAATTAAAAACTAGTTTTCAAAATATCACATTTGAGCAAGTGCCATGAGCTAATAACAAGGCAACTGACTATATGGATACTCTAAGATCCCTCATTGATCTCCCTGAAGGAGTTTTAGAGGGCAATTTTTTGATTGAATAAGTGATCACTCTAGCTCATCATTCTTTGGCTCCTGCACAAATTTATACCATTAATAATCCTAGTCTCCCTTGGTATCACACCATCTACCAATAACTCCATGATAACATCTTACCTCCTGATCTCAGTCACCATCAATGAAAATCCTTTCTCCATCAAGCCACCCATTATACTATTCTAGGTAGCATGCTCTATCGAAGGGGTGGTGATAGAACCTTGTTAAGGTGTCTGACCTCGGAAGAGGTAGCTCAAATGGTTGAGGGGGTCCACACTAGAATTTATGGAGGGCACATCAATGGGATGGACTTAGCCAAGAAGCTCCTCTGATTTGGATATTCTTGGCCAACCATGGAACATGATGCTTGTCAATATGTGAAAAAATGTGAAGCTTGTCAAAGGCATGAAAACCTTATCCATGCCCCAGCATAAGAAGTGCATCTTATCATAAGCCTATGGCCTTTCTCTATATGGGGCCTTGATCTAATCAACAATATTAATCCTATTTCCTTATATGGGCATAAGTTTATTATCACAGCTACATAATATTTTATAAAATGGGTAGAAGCCATGCCACTGACTTACACATCTGGCCTCTAGATATCTAAATTCATTCTTAATCAAATCATTTGTCACTTTGGCATTCTTGCCAATATTATCTCAGACAATGACAAGTTTCAAGAATTAGGATATTGAGGCCCTTTGTCGAAATTACTACATCATGCAACATTTATCTTCCCCGTATTATCCCTAAATCAATGGACAAGCAAAAGCAACCAATAAGACCCTGATCAAAATCTTAAAAAAGATAGTCAATCAAGCCAGGCATGATTGACATAGTTTATTATATCTAGGATTATGGGCCTATCACACTAATGTTTGCACACCCACAAGGGCCACCCCTTATGCCTTGGTATATGGAGCTAAAGCAATATTAACCACTGAAAATCTCTTCATCTCTCATTACGAGGCATAATTACTACCCACAATCACCAACAAGAATGCCTTTAAGAATTAGAATTCCTCAATGAAAAATGACATCAAGCCTTGAATCACCTATAGGCATATCAAAATAAGCTCAAAAAATAATACCACAAGAAGATTCAGGCTCAAGAGTTTGAATTAGGTGACCTGGTCCTCAAGGAAAATTAAAAGAACACTAATGAAGAAAGAGACAAGAAGGTGAAAATTGAAGCCAATTGGTTGGGCCCATACATCATTATTGCCAAATTTGGCTTTGGAGCATATAAGTTGGCTACGCTTGAGGGAGAAGAATTGGATGGTCTTATGAACATCATGCATCTCTAGCAGTTCTACACCTAGTCCCTATATCCTCCATCTATAGGACTCATCCATCCCATCCATCTATATATATTTAAAAAATAATTAAATCATCTAATGGTGAAAACTAACTCACTAGCGCCTTGGTCAAGTACCATGGTGAAAAACAATTCTTGATGCCATGGTAAGGATAGCTTGGCCTTGGTCTACCTAAGTGGGAATCTATCATAAGAAATCATGTGTCTTTTATCATAACAGTACAAGGGATACTTCTGGGGCATTTGTTGGAGAAATCTTCTCAAAACATCTATCTATCATTGGAGACATTATCCATATCCCCAAGATCCTCTATCACTCCATCAATCTATATCCACTCTTTTAGCCAATATTCCTATAACATATATGTCTCCTATTAGCCTCAGCCACATCATGTCAAATCCTTACCATCTATGTAACCATTAACTCCCACTATCATTAGCAAAGGTCAATAGAACACGAGGGTTACTATGACTTTGATTCCTAATAGGATAGTCCATGCCCCTTTATTTTTAGCTTTATGATTCGAACCTTGTCCATATGTCATAGGTTCCCATATCTCCTACAAGGGGTTAACTATCACTACTCCACCTTCATCATCATCATCCTCATGTTCTATCCATCAAATCCCCTCATCATCATCATCATAATCCATTCACTAGAACTACATCGGCCTGAGGTCTTTCAGACTATGTAGGCAACACTTGGTCACATTTCTGTGCCCAAGGATAACTTGGCCACTATCACTCCCATCTCTTCACCATCCCCACCCTTGGCTTCCATCCCCATTTCGTAACCATCTAGAAAATTGTGAATTTTTTTTGCTTAAGCGTGTGTGTGTGAAATTTTGACTTTTTGATTAGTTTACTTTTTATATGTTTGTACATTTTAGGAACAAGGATGGCAGGGGTTGACCATCAAAGTAAATACTTACAAATGGCTCATCCCATTTTAAATGGAGTTCAAACTATGCATCTTTAATATAAATGTCATGGCCTTGTCAATAGCATTGACATATCTCATAAAGATGTGACATTAACATGGATTACATATATGCTTGAAAATCTTCCCAAGCCCCATTCCTACCAATCAATCCCAAGCCATATCCCCATAAAAACCATAAACCAAAACTTTACTATCCATCCTCATCCCATAGTCCTTCACTACAATGATGTAGGAGTGCCAAACCATAAAGGATAATCATGAAACAAGATCCATATCCATTATACAAACTTAAATTAACAAAATCTCATCATATGCACCCATCACAATCATATGCATCCTAAAAAAAATAAAAAATAAATGCACATCGCTCATCACATGGTCCATATCATATAACAACGTAACATTGTCAATAAAATCAAGTACATCACCATATTCATCATCATAATCAATAACATATCCATTAAACATCACAATGAGACATCATAACTAATATATCCCATCTCACATATATCATAACACGAACTAATAAAAACTCAATCTCATCATATCAATATGCCATAAGCACCATCACAATAAATATCTCACCACAAAAAATTACAAGCAGGAGATCATCATCATAAATATAAATAACATAATCATCATGAGTCATCGTGTAATCACATGTAATCACATCAATATACATAACCATCATAGCACATGAATCTAAAAAGAATGAATCATATATATATATATATATATATATATATATATATATATATATATATATATATATATGATTCATTCTTTTTAGATTCATATATATATATATATATATATATAACTTCTCATGTACAATATACAAAAGAATGTCCTCATAGGAACATCATAAACTGTCCATCATGGTTGAGGTGATGTTGGTGGCCTCAACCCCCTACTCCTCGAAGGCTATCTCACTAACGACTGGCTCACCCAAAAAGATCCTACCCTATGCTCTAAAGGTACTGCTACCTTATAAAGAGTCTGGTAATACTGAGCCTCCAATGTCAATAACACAATCTGGTTCATCATCCCCATCATCCCGTATCTCTAAAGGCTTGTACCTACAACATCTTGATCCCTCTCAGCCATAGTTAGCTCTCCTTGTAAAGCTTGAATCCATCCATGAAGTGATGCTAGCTATCCTGGGAACCCATCCACCTATCCCTATAAATTCATAATCTATGATTGTGCCTACTCAATTTGGGTATCCCACTAATGTATCTAACTCTGCAAACCTACTATCTCTACCCACAACTGGGATAACTCACTCTCTCACTGAACCACCTGCACCTGTAATCCAACAATCTATCCTTATGCCTAGGTTAGTCTCCTATCCTCTTATGCCCTCACAACCTGTAACTGTGCATGAAATTGGTCTTAATACTAACTAATACCCCTAATCTCTACCACTTGAGCTTGGATCTCTGCTTGTAATCCAGAAATCAATGCCTCATCATCAATAGATCAACTAGGGCAAGATGGTCTCGCTCTTCTAGATCACTGCATGAGAATATGTGGTCCTTGGGATGATCCCACTCCTTTAGATAACTGCCTAAGAATCTATGGTGCCTGAGATGGTCCTACTCCTATAGATGATTACCTAGGAATCTATGGTGCTTGAAATGGTCTCGCTCCTCTAGATTATTTCCTGAGAATCTGTGATGCCTGAGATGGTCTTGCTCCTCTAGATGGCTACCTAGGTGCTTGTACCACTAGCTAATCTAGACCTTATCCTTTCCCATCACCATGTCCCTACCCATCACCTCCACATCAATTTTAATCACATCCTAGGTAGGTCCATATCTCTACTATCGTGCTCACTCCTAAATGTGAGCTCGTGTTGTTATAACCCTGTGTATTGCTCTCCTCATCATCATAAGAGGCTGAGTCAACTACCTCAGTACTCATCCTTACCACCACACTTGATACTCAGCTATGACCCCTAACTCTAGTATAACTATCACAAAATCCCACTGAAATAGTGCCAAATTATGATAATCAAAGACAAAACCCAATCTCACCACTGGCCTCCCCCAATGTGGCCTCTCAAGCACACTCTATGCAAAAATATGCTCAAGATTAAGCACATCCTAAATAAAACCAAACTGATGATGGAGCCGATCTAGTCTATATCTCTCTATCACATAGTCCCATCTCCTAGTGATATAGTAGGGGGTTAGCATGAACTGAGTACATACCTCATCTCCCCACTCAAATGTAATGCCTCAATATGGCATCCAAGTAATTTATTTAGGCTACAAGCTATCAAATTCCTCCCTGTAAGAGAGCAAATCCCCTACATGCTCCTATGGCACACCTACCACCTGCACCATCAACATATCATCACCTATCTTGGCTTCAAATTAGTGAAAACCCCTAATAGTCATTAAATCATAATGTGATCCTAGCTCCATATCTACAACATCAATGATGGACCAAAGCTTCATGCAACTTTGTAAGCACCAAGATGTAGATCCCTATATAAGTGAGATAGTACGATAGGTCCCCATGAAAATATTCACTGATCATGAACCATGTCTGCCACCACCTCTCTTAAGCCAAGATGAAACCATCTACCACTCTTATCTTATAGTAAAGTGTCAATCTATCCAAAGACCCATCCCAATGGCATCGATTGAGGTCAATCGATATGTCATGCACATCGATCTATAAACTACCACCCAACCACTGCAATGTCCAGATCACCATCTGTAACCTCTAGTAGATCCTAGTACCAATCATCAACAAATGAAAAATCTTATAAACATCCTCCAAGGTAATGGTCATCTCCCTGGTCACAAAATGAAATGAACTAGTCTCTAATTTCCATCATTCTCCCATCACCATGATCAATGCTTAGTCAATCTAAATTTATGGCATGGTCACTACATCATATGGCCCTATCAGCTCCAAAATCCCATATCATGACCCTGCTAATCTTTTTAACCAACCTCCAGTAGTGGTATTGTAATACCACTACTTCTCAATCATAGTATTGCAATACTGCTATTCCCTATTAACAAGATTATAATCTCGCTACTCCCCTAGTAGCAAGATTACGATCCTGCTACTCTCCTTATGTGGTATTGTAATATTGCTATCTTTTATCCTAATTGTAAGTACATGGCACCCTAATTATTTTTGACCCTAAAAAGACCAAAATAATCAACAAAAATAGAGAATGGGAGATACACTTAACGGTGGTCCTACCTTGAGCTCCTACTGATATGTTTAGACTCACTCATCATGATGTGAAGATTGAGGAATGTGGTCCATGGTTCTCATCTCGAGCTCTAAATATCCACAAATAAAGAATTCAAATGACCTCCCAAACTCACCATTGGCCTATATCAAACCCCCCTCTCTCCCAACCAGCCTTCCCATCTGCCTAATCCAACTTGGATTCCTATCCTCTCCAATTCCAGTCGACCCTTATCACCCTCTTTCATGCTCATTTGCTCGAGGTATCATCCTAATCATTTGGTCACTCGATCACATCCCTTACTCTTTCTTGTCGTCATCATTATATTGATCAATTTTAGCCTCAAGCTACACCTATCGTATCTTATCAAATCATCTTATCCTAGCCTATATCTCTCCCTTATATGCATCCTTGATTGAGATATGTCTAAAGATTATGGCCTTCTATCATATCATCATCATGTTATGGTTAATTCACATGCATGTGTCCTTGCTTGGGATGTGTCTACAACTGTAACACCCATCACCTTTATTCCCTATACATGTGTCCTTGCTAGGAGCATTGTTATCATTTTGTAGCTCATTGCTCATATTGACCTCATCCTCTTAATCTTATATCCCACATCTGGCATCCCAACCCCTTATCTATCCATTTCATCCCACCCTACATTTTTTCCCTCGAGTGGCCATCCGGCTCATTCTTCCCCACATGTCTCCTTGAGGAGGCATCATATCCCTTAATATTAGCTACTAAAAATCACCCACAGTATGGTTTTTCTTTGAAAGACCATTACTCCTTCTGCTTCGTCTAGATGCAATACCCTTTCAAAGAGGGGCAAAATGTATACACTTAAAATTGCTCGCTCTATTACAACCAACTAATATTCCTATTAATTAACATTAATTTTGCTCATCTAATTTTATTTTACTAACTAATTGCCCTTCCTAGCCATAAATATAATGTCCCCTTTCATTAATCTACATTTTTCTAACCTTATCCCATCCCATTATTCCATTAATTCCCTCTAATCTACCACTATCCTAATCCAATTCCAATTATCTATTAAATGGGAATTTTTAATTCCCATAACCCCATCTAACCACCTACTAGCCTATCCCCTAGGTATTCCTACATCCCTAGGAATCCTAATCCTATTATTTAAATCCCTAAACAAAACCTATTATCCACTGAACCTACCCCTAATCCCACTTACCAATTAAAAATTCCAAAACAATCTACCCATCCACCCACCACCCTACACTAGCCTTTCCTAAACCCTTCAAACCCTATGAAGAGATCTCTAGAATTAGAGAGTTCTAGAAATCTCTCCATTCTATCCCTCTTTCTCTAGAATTCTCTATTCTAGAGCATTCCATGGAATTAAAAAATTCCATAGAAAATCCTCCACCCTAGACCTTGATCTTCCCTCCATGAATCTATAAAACCAACACACCCTCACTTTCTCAAGCTAATGAAGGAAGGAATGAATGAGAAATAGAGGAATGAAGAAGTGAAATCATAGCACGAGCAAGTCATCTATCAAGCCTATCCAATCCATTATCAAGCATCTCCAAGCAATCCAACAATCATATTCAAGCTTACAAATCTTGGATCGGAGTTATGAAAAGGTAAAAATGATGGTAAGCATGCACACTACATTTTTATTTACCTTTTCTACCCTTCCTATTGGTGTCATTATATTTGGGTTTCCATTATCTCTTTGACAATATTTTGTTTGAATCCTAAATTTGGTGCACAGAAGTAATAAGATCAATCCCCAAACTCCTAGACTCTTCAACAGTTTCCATTGCTACATAAATTCCATGGCCATGAAATATTAATGAATTCATATTGGTGGGAGAAACTCCACCTAGTATTGATCTCTTTAAATGGTGTAACCAATTGATACATAATTCTTTGGGCATCCAAGCATGGGGTTGGCCTACCATACATGCTCCTGGTTCACAATGTGTAATGTAGTTATTTAGCTATCTTTTCCTCTTGAAAATATGGAATCCATGAATGTTTTAGCCTACTACATTAACACAAGCAAGAATTTTGATCCATTCTATGATCTTTGGAATTATGTGGTGAGTTGTTTGACATTTTTTTGTAGGCCCCGAATACTAGTGTTTCTTCCAACTTGTAGTCCAGTTTCATCACAGTTCTAGATTTTGTTAAGGTCGATAATGGTTCACTTCATATGCCTTATCCAATTTATTGTAAAAAACATCTAGAATATAAGGCCTTAGCTGGATTGGTCTATCTCTATCCAAGCCTTTTGTTGATGGGTTCCTCTTCTTAAAGCCAACCCACCAAGACTTGTCGGGCATTCCATCTTTGAAAGGATTAGACCTATTTTTACATGTGTGAGATACATATGATTTGAGTTTTATAATTTTAAGTCCATGACCAAGTTTTTCCATATCAATTCACCATTGAACAACATCAAGTTCTTAATTATCTATCAGAATGGTTGGTGGGGCTTTTTTTTGTAATTGTACTGCCCAACAACTAGTAGTTGAGTGAGGTTGTAGGGATTCCCCAATTTTATGCGATAATGAGTGGAGTACCCATTTTTTTCAACATCTCTCATATCATGATCCATTTTAGTTATAGTCCATTGAGTTTGGATGGATGCCTTTTTTAGTTAATAAATGCCTTATTAGATCACATGTGTAGTAAATTTAAGGTGTGTATGTGAATTTGCAACTTCTTCAGCTTTTGAATGGTAACTCAAACTTGTTCCTCTTTTTGTATTGGGCCTTTTCTTATGAACTGTTCACTTTATCTTTGAATTTGTCATTATTTCTACATCACAAACTATGGAAAATTTAATAATATGCATCATTTACTATGAATTTGAAACTCCATTTAAGAGAATATATAGTAAAATAGGATTTTTTTTTAAAATCTTGAATTGAATTATTGTGGTGGATTAATCCTAATTGTGATAAATAGATTACAATACAATAGGGTGTTGTAAATACACTTTCAAGTAAGAAACTGAAAGCAAGCAACTAAAATAGATGGGACATAATGATCACAAATAAGACTAAAGTATGCAAATGAGAGATATACATAGCTTTTTTATGTGTTTAGTTGACTAGAAATATGAAAAAACAAAGACAAAAACCCAAAATATTCCAACAAGTTGGCCCCAAGATAATGCATAGACATGTACACTAAATAATGATAATAGTGATGGGTGTTTTTGTCTAAGCCTGACACTTTTGTCATTTTTAAGAATGCTTTAATTTAGGGTAGAATCCTATGCGACTGTGTAAAATGGGTTTGTGTACAATACTTTTGTCTTCTGACATGTGTAGGAGATTGACTGATAGCTTCTTGAATTTATAAATCATAATAGGGCATGCAATGATTGAATGCTTTATAAATATGAAAATGAGGAGTTTGGTTGGGCTAGGGTAAACCCAATCACCCCCATGATGACTGAATATTGCCCACATATCTAATACTTCAAGGAGGGAAATCAAGCCCTATGAAGTTTTTCCACCTAAGTGTTTTGTGTAATTGTGCTCCTTTGACTATATTGATAAAATTTTCCAAGATCCAACTGATAGAATCAAACACACGAGCTGCAAATGTAAAGCAAATAGAAGTAGAGCTCTGTTGTTGAGACTAAAATCAAAATAGAGTATAATTATAATAATATTACATTCATAACTCATTAAAAAATAGCTTAGATGAGAGGCATATTTATGGGTACAATGGAGGCATAGAGCCAAGATATTTGGCAATGTGAACACAAGACTTTTGCCAAATGGTTTGTGTGCTCCATATGTCAATATTAGTGGGTAAGGGTATCTTTACCCACCAATTTAACTACAATTTTCCCATGTGCATGTGCACCTTAATTACCTTATTTATGACACCTAAGTGACATCAAAATAACACTTAATCAAGCTAAATACAAGTGTAGGAATAATCCATAATAATAAATACAAGAAAAATAATATCCTACACTAACACCCCCCTTTAAGCATAGCTCAGGTGGGAAAATAAAATTGGGTCCTGGAAACATGGCCTGATGAGGTACCCAAGTACAAAGCAACTCTCACAAAGTGGAGGAAAAGGAGATAACCCTTAGGAAAAAAAACTCCCCCCCTTAAAAAGAACAGAGAGAAAAGAAGAAGAGGACTTGAAGGCCCCCCCAAAGATGATGTTGATACAACCCGTACCCCAAGAAGAGCACACTAGTGAATATACTTACTCTCAGTGAAGGGTTTGGTGAAGATATCATCTATTTGATGCATAGTATGGCAAAATTTGAGATCAATGCCCTGCCCATGAATGATCTCTTGAATGAAGTACTTATGAATCTTGATGTGTTTGGTCCGTTGATGTTGGAATAGATTCCTATACATCTGAATGGTGCTTTGGTTATCACAAAATATGATTTTGGGTTGCTTGAATTGTATACCAAACTCAGTAAGAATCCCCTAAAGCCAAATAGCTTTAGTAGAAACATTGATAGCCCCTCTGTATTCAGCTTCAATAGATGATAAAGTAATAACATTATGCTTCTTGATAGACCAACTAATTGGTCTTGAAGCAAGTGAGAAACTATATCCTAAAGTGGACTTGTGATGTTGAATGTTGTTAGCCCAGTCTAAATCTATGTATCCAATCAAGTCAATATCAATGCCTGCTCCATAATGAATCCCAAAACTATGAGTACCTCGAATGTAGTGGAGAATCCATTTGGCTACTTTCCAAGGCAACTCATGCAGTGTTTGCATAAACCTAGAGACCATGCCCACTACATATGAAATATCAGATCCAATGTGAGTCAGATAGATGAGGCTGCCAACTAGTTGTCGATACAAGGTCGCATTAACTAATGGAGAAGAACACTCAACCTCAGTTTGACTCCAAAAATAAAGGGAGTCAAAGCTGGCTTACAACCATCCATGTGAAATCATGCAAGAAAATAAAGAGCATACTTAAATTGTGCAATGGCAATCCTTGAGTTGGACTGTGAAATGTCAATACCTAGGAAATAATGTAAAAAACCCAAGTCAGTCATAGAGAATCTATCATGCAGAGCATTTTTCACTATTGCAATAGAGGATGAATAACTCCTTGTGATCAAGTCATCCACATATAGAACCAGAATCAAGAGTGAATTATCTTGTCACAAGATGTAGACATTCAGATCAAAATTACATATAGTAAACCCAACTGTGAGAAGAAATGAATCCATCTTGGCATACTAAGCTCGAGGGGCCTATTTGAGGCCATAGATAGATTTCTGAAGTTTACAGACTAAGGAAGAATCTTCCAGAAAACCTTGTGGTTGTTCCGTATATATCTCCTCCTCATGGTCAACATGAAGCAAGGCACTCTTCACATCCATCTGATGAACATCCAAATGATAAACTATGGTAATAGAAAGTGTGAGTCGAATAGATTTCATTTTAGCGACTGGAGAAAATGTTTCAGTATAGTCTATGCCAGGAACTTATGAAAATCCTTTTGCTACCAATCATTCTTTGAACTTATCCACTGACCCATCTACTACAAATTTTGTTTGATAGATCCACCTACATCGAACAAGTTTCCTTCCCTTAGGAAGTAGTACTAGATCCTGAGTGTGGTTCCTAATTAATGAATTATACTCTTCATGCATAGTTGTATCCCACTCAATAATGCCATATGCCTCATGAAATGATTATGGATTAGAAGCACAAGCAATAAACATGTGGAACACCCTAAAATTGTGAATGCATTCATTTGACATCTAATAGATTCCCAACCTAATCACTTGCACTCTATAGAGTTTGTCTAGCCCAAAGAGGACCTAGAATTGGAGAATTAGGGGGAGATTCTTCAAATTTAGAAATATGAATGTGAATGGAATGAGGTGAATCTCTATCACCATCCTCATCATCTGAACTATAATAATAATCTTCTTTAATAGGTATCTGATTTGGATGATCTGAATCATCTAAACTATCATCATATCCCAGAAAGTCCAAAAAGGAGGGAGAAGTATCGTGTGTGGAGTCTTATAGACCCTCTTGAAATCATACACTCCTCTCAATGAACAGCTCATGTGTGGTAGGATGAAAAATCCTATATCCCTTAACACCTTCTGCATACCCAACAAATATGCAAGTCTTACTCTGACATTCCATGGCCTTACATTTCTTCTTAGGAATGTGGGCCATAGCTAGAGATCCATATACTCTAAAGTGCTTAACTTTAAGTTTTTGATTTATCCAAGATTTAAAAGGAGTGATCCCTTTCAATGATTTATGAGGAACACAATTTTAGATATAGCAAGCACAATTAATGGCTTCTTCCCAATATTGTGGTGTAAGTGATTTGGAGTGTATCATATGGTTTGCCATTTCCTTCAAAGATTTGTTCTTACATTCTACAACACCATTTTGCTGAGGAATATATGGAATTTTTCATTGTAGATCAATCCATTTTGAAGTACATAACTTCTCAAAGTGATGATTAACATACTCAACACCATTATCAATGCACAAAATTCTAATGGTTTTCCCTAACTGTTTCTCAACAAGAGCCTTGAAATCCTTAAAATGGTCAAAGACCTCAAAATTTTGTTGAATAAAATACACCCAAGTATACATAGATAATTCATTTATGAAGGTAAGCATGTACCTAGCCTTTTTGAATGAAGGCTTTAGAAATGGTCCAGAAACATCACTATGAATTAGCTCCAAGATTTCAGTAGCTCTCCATGATTTGCCTTTGTCATATTTCTCTACAGGATGTTTACCAAGCATGCAAACTTCACAAACACCATCAAAAAAATGAACATGAGGCAACCCTATTACCATATTTTGTTGACTGAGTTGTTCTAAGTAGTGATAGTTTAGATTGCCAAATTTCTCATGCCATAGTTTGCTCACTCCATCAGAATCAGTGAGTAATGCAGTAGAAGGGAAATCAAGAGAAAAGTTTGAGAAGTGTACAACCTTGATTGGTGATTTGCTTTCCCAATGGCCATTTTAGTATTACTATGTATCTCCTTAATGACAACAAAATCTGGAGTAAACCCAAATTTCATGCTTGATCCAATGTGGGTGATTTGATAAATAGATAGGAAATTAGTTGATAGTGATGGAACACATAAGATATTTTCAAGTATTCCATCATTAAATTCAATAGATCCTCTCCCAAAAACTTCAATAGAAGTATCATCACCTGTTAGAATAGATGGCATAGAACATGGATCTAAGGATGAGAACAAGTCTCGTGAAGAAGCCATGTGATGTGAGGCATTAGAATCAATCACCCATGTGGATGGCTAAGATGCTACTGCAACAAGGGCCTTGCCCTTACCTTTCCACTTACTACTTTCTTTTTCCTTAGAAGGCTCTTGTGATGATGAGGCTGATTTGACTGTATCAGGTACATTGATGTTGTTTTTCTCAAGCATCTTTGTTAAATGATCAATCTATTTTTTCATACATTTTGTCTCATCATGCCCAGTTATCTTACAATAGACACATGTAATCCTCTCCTTTTTGGATTTCCAACCTGAAGAGGAGGACTCATATGATAATTTTGGCTTAGTATTTGATTTTTGACCCTTTCGTTGCTCTTGGTCCTTCTTGTTTTGTTTCTTCTCCTTATTTATTGAAGTCTTCGATTTGTCATGACTCAACAAAGCATGTGATTTGGAGGACTTCAATATACCCATTTAGATGAGTTTATCTTGCTCCCTAGTTAATTCTTTGGCAAAACAATCTAAGGATGGCATACTCGATGTAGGTCCTAGGACACATTTCAAAGCATGAAAGGTAGAGATAAAAACTAAGTAGTAAGGACCTAACTTAAAAAGAATAGAGAGGATCGATTGTTCATCCTTTTTCTCTATATCACACAATTTTAATTGCAACCTAAGTGATTTACATTTTGTGAAAAAGTCTTCTATAGTGTCAAAATTTCTTGGACTCAAACTAATGAGCTCATTCTCTAGCTCATGACCCCTCATTACATCTTGATTCCCAAAGAGTTGTTTCGAAGTGTTCCAAATCTCATGTGGTGATTTAGTAGATTCAATGTGAAAGAGTTATTTAGGAGAAATAGACAAGCATAATATACCATATGATTCATCACACCTCTTATACCACTTAATTTTATCTGCACCAAGTTTCGATTCAGTTTTCACATTCATGGTTATCATGTATAAACCTCTGCTTCTTAAAAAAATTTGCACTTTAGATTTCCAGTCATGATAATTGAATGGAGTGAGAAGTGGAACTAAATTATGATCTGTGATGTAGTGCAAGTAGAAACTAAATGAGCAATAAAGAAGGCAAGGCACTCAACAAACCCCCCTAAAACTATCGTAAAGAACCTCCCCAATTACAAAGGTTTGGTACTTTATGTTTTAGTGTGTATATAATCAGGACTTTAGTGCATATAAAATGGGTACCAATTTTTTTACACAATAAAGCCCATCAAATCTTAAGATATCATGCAGGGCCAAAGACAGTCGTAAACATGAGTATAGAGTTGATTCTTGAGGCTTCAACTCATGTACCAAGCATAGATGATGCATGCACTACAAATAAGATACTACACAGTAGATCTACACTCAGATACAATGAATTATAGGTGTAGATCCACACAATAAACCATAAAGATATAGTTATTGTTGTCAAATTACATGATTTGGTGTAGTATTCACCATCCCACAATACACACAACAACAAGGTGACTATCCAAGATGATTAAATGTGTAATACAGTGTAGTATTTACTATCACACAATACACATAGCAACAAAGTGCTTGGTGTAAAAATGAGTGAAATCTTTTCATTACAAGAAAAAATAATAATGCATGCTCATAAAAAATGGATGTCAGACTTAGCCGATAATGCATCTACAAATGAGCAATCTGTGCAGTGATTACATAAGTGATAGTGCAAGATCACAAAAAATAGACGTTGCACTTAACCAAAAAAACATCCATGAGGAGAACAAAAGTGTTAAATTGTGAGTTCAACAAAGGAGAATACATTTTATTTTGTTTGTGAGGGGGTTTGACCGCCTACCAAAACCGAACCTCACCCTTTGTCTTCGTGAAATAAAGTGTTGCAAAACAATGATAAATAACTCCTTAAAATATGATTTCTCACAACAATATTGTTTTTATAAAAAAATAATTAAAAAAAAACTCTTTAAATTTTCTCCATCATCAATATATATATATATATATATATATATATATATATATCACAGTCAGTAAAACTATGATAACTTTTTCAATTCTTAATGAAATTACAAACTTAAAAATGATCTAGAAAGAGGAAGCCAAAACAGACAAAATTCAAAAATAATTATGAGTGATTAGCTACTATTTTTTTGCAGTTGAAAAAATAAAAGTCATTTTTAATCAAAAAATGGATTTACAAAAACAATAACTTGTAAATCTTGCCTCTTTATCAAAAAATGATTTAGTCTTTTGTCCAACCAGCTTGAATCTTCCTTTTAGATCTATAAAAGGTTACTTATATATCCAATACAATTGAAACAATTATAAATACTGATGAAATTCACCAATTAGAGAAGAAAGGACTGTAGATACACACAGATCTACAGATTTCTTCTTTACAATCTTAGTTAGAATACAAACTCAAAAAACTACTCAAGATTTCAAGAAATTAACAACAACATGATGTTCATTACCAGAAAAGAGATCTGATACCATGACGGAATTGTCCAAGATCTAACTGATAGAATCAAACACATGAACTGTAAATGCAAAGCAAATAGAAACATAACTCTGTTATTGAGACTAAAATCAAAATAGAGCAGAATGATAATAATATTCCATTCATAATTCATTAAAAATAGCTTAGATGAGAGGCATATTTATAGGTACAATGGAGGCATAGAGCCAAGACATTTGGCAATATGAACACAAGACTTTTGCCAAATGGTTTATGTGCTCCATATATCAATATTGGTGGGTAAGGGTATCTTTACCCACCAATTTGACTACAATTTTTCCATGTGATGTGCACCTTAATTACCTCATTTAGAACACCTAAGTGACCTCAAAATAACACCTAAGCAAGCTAAATATAAGTGTAGGAATAATACATAATAATAAATACAAGGAAAATAATATCTTACACTTACATATATGATACATCTACAGCCAAATTGAATATTTGATCATGATGAATTAGGATTGCATAAAACTAGTTTGAGACTTGGCTGAAGACTGTTTGAGTTGCTTGGAACCTGATTTGGGAAGAATAGGAAATGTTTGCTCAATGTGAACTTGTGTAATAAGACTCTGAATAGAAATTTGGCAAGTTGTGTAATAAGCGACTTGATTGTGCCTTTATAGAAATCCAAATGGGATGACCATGCATTAGGAAGCCTAAAAACACGAAAGTCGACATAAGGGAGGGTTTGGTTTGAAAAATTGACTGTGGGTGGATTTAACCATACCCAACATTCCTGTCCCATAAGGATAAGTGTCAAGATTTAGTTCCAAGTTAAGGCATACAAATATATAATAGTATTTTATCGATCATAACAATTCTATGTGCGATAAATGATGGTCTTGAGATAAAATAAGTCATCTCTTGTGTTTAGGATAGGGTGTGGTAGCCAAATAGGTACTAATTAAGTGCACAAATTAATTAAAGATTAAAAGGGTTAAAATAGACATAATCAAGTATTTGTGACCAAATTTTAGTTACTATAAGTCTAGAACTGAAATTTTCTAGATTAAAGGAAATCATATATCTTATTGTGAAACACACACTTTGTCTTCGAGTTATTACTTTAATTATGCAAGTCCCCATACACTTTCACAAACCTTTCAAAGAACATGAAGTAATTAATTTATTCTTTTTGAAAATTGAAATCTAAAAAGCTTTAATTTGATATTTTAAAAATTGTTTGAATTTTTGAATATTTGAAAATTTGCTTGAACTTTGACCATTTTAACATTTCTTTAAACTTTGATACTTTAAAAACTTGAAATAAGAGTATGGAAGGAATACACTTGTACGTGTAAAATCATTGTTGCTCCTTTGTGAATTTTCTTGGTAATGATATTTCCTTGAAGCATTGGATAATTAGTGCCTCTCATGAAGCACTCTGAGAAGATGATTCCTTAGTTAAACCATTGGACAAGATTAGGGGTGATCAAACCCCAAATTGAATTTGCAACTTGTTGAATGGTAATAACACCCAAAAAGGGATGTTAAAAAATCAATATATGATTTTTGATCTTTAACCCCAAGAGTAAAACGAGTTGAAATCCAAATAGATTCGCACACATAATGTTGAAGTGCTTAGTAATCTCTAAGTTAGGCACTATGCACCTAGAACTGAATCGATCACTACAAATGGTTTATGATTCAATTTCAACTTTATTTATGAAATGTGTTACCACAAGAGCATGAAGTACACCCATGATCCTACCATGTCCATAATTGGTAAAATCAGAATGTGTTTAGAAGTGGAATGAAACTGTATCATGTCGCCATTATAATTATATAAATTTGAAATTGTATATAAATGATCATTCAAACCAAAAATAGGATTGCATATGCATGGGCTATGACATCATAATATGTGCCAATTACTAATTTTTGAAACATTTGAAACTTTTAAGATTGTGTTTGTGCCAAACTAATTTTGTACACTTTTGTAACTTTTAAATTTTGTTTGTGCCAAACTAATTTTTTACACCTTTAAAGAAGGATTCATACATGAAAAACCCATTGAAATTACCCCTTTGGATGAAATGAAATCGATCTTATAAAGTCACTTATCTCAAAATAAAATTTAACTTGTAATATTCATAGTGAAGATGTTATCATTCAAAAATGTAACATTTGGATAATTGATTTGTTAGCATAACGATATTTTTAATTTGTATATAAATCAAGAGTTAAGGCCTATAAGATGTATGAATGAAGCTCATGGAACTAGAATATAGAATTAGTATGTGATGTTAGGAATGCATGATATGGATCATGGTACTTATGAAACTCAACAAGCTCAACAAGCACACTCATAACAAGAATAATAATAGAAATTTTAGGTGATAAGACCAAGGGCCGCATATATGGGATTTTCAAATTTTGTAAAGTGAAATATTGCATGCTTTATAGACATGAATAATGTCAAAAATAAGGGACATGTTCAAATGTTATGCAGAACACATAAGGCTAAGGGCCAAAGTAAATACATGTTTAAATGTCACACACAACATATAGGGCTAATTATCAAAGCAAGGACATTTTCAAATATCACCCAAAAAACATAGGGCCAAAGGCCAAAGCAAGAACATGTTCAAATGTTACACACAATGCACACCATCTTATAGAGATACATCAATCAAGTTTTGCACACATTTTCCAAGGGCCAACATAATAGAAAAACACAACGTGATCTACTATGTACAAGTAAACAACATTAATAGAACATAGAGTTAGAAAGGTAGTATAAACCATCGCATATGTAATGTGATAACATCCTAGTAAATGTAACATTCATGTACACTATATAAGATATAAATGTTAGCAAGACATATATAGATAAGATAAAGCTCAATAATATAGTGGTCATATAATAATGTCACCTGCATACTATCACCTATGGAAAAAATGCCGCCATCTTATTATGGTTAATAGGTAGATAAAATTACAACATCTTAATCCATAGAAAAGTTTATATGTCCTACACAACATTCATGAGTACTAGTGAAACACGTGTAATATAGACACAATATGTTATCTACTAATTATGAGATAAATGACATATTGCAAAGATGTAAACTAGATTGTTAATCATGTTCAGGTCCTAATTTTATATATTTTTAGTATCATGAATGTTTTTATATTTTGACATATATGACTGTTTTTGTATCTTGACATATTAGGTATTAACAAGGCTAGAAACTGAAATAAATCAAGGTGTTGAAAATAGGAGATTAAGGATACTTGAATAACTCATAACATGTGTCAATGATAACAATGTGCTATAAGATATTGGCATGGTGAAACATTAAAAATATGCCTCCATTGTGATATTGGGAAGTATGTAATAACAATAATAGTATGTAGAATATGGACTGTACATTCTCATTTATCAAATGTATAGATGTCGAAAGATGTCACATGTGTGAGCAATATGGTATGAAATGAAATATTTTGCATAAAAAATAGTGTTTTTCATACTGAAACTAATTTATTAATCTAAAATTGGAAGATTTAAGGCTTAGTGTTATGAAAATGTAATTTTTAGGCAGACAAAAAAAAAGGACAAGATCACTCAACTAGGACAACAGTGTTGGGAATTATTGTTTGAGTATGAAATTTTTGTCTTAGATGAAAAATGACTTTATGTTGAGGTAAACTATAACAACAAAGAGATATATGGCATGTTCTAGTAGAATTGATTCTTGTTTTGATCTACTCATATATAGAAGATGAGATGAAATAGAATGGCAAAGAGGCCAAAAAGTCAACAAAATCTAAGGGCATAGAATAAATGATCAAGCGATCACATATGCAAGCAAATAAAATAATGTACTACTTGGACATAAAGCCAAATATATATTCCCAGTTATTATAAGTAGTGTTAGCTACAAGACTTTATAGAATGTATTTTGTCAATGTTACTAAACATGGTATAGAATATATTGTTGTATGTAGATCAAATTCATATTTCTCTTAATTCATAATACGTGTTTAATAAAATTAAATATGAAAGAATCTACTCCTCACCACTGCGAGTGGGGGTCCCTCATGGTGAAAATAGAGTACCATCTCAGTCTATTGTTATTATTTAACTTATAATCTGCCATTAACAATTTACTCCCATGGCTAGTCTATCATTTTCAAACACAAAATTAATGTTTTCAAGGGAGAGACACCAAAATTTGAGTGGGGTCTAATACATGAGATGGTTTTTGGGGATATGGACCCAAATATTTTGTACAATTTTATCATGAAAAGTCGATGAAATTTTATTTTAAATTAAAATCGATTATATTTTATAGATAAAAAAACATAAATATAGTCACATGGCCATCAAATTTATACCTTGAGGGCATCAACAATGTGGGTATTAAATCATGTACAATGTTCAAGGAGTTGTGGTCTAATGTAAATGGGGCACTTGTAATAACTATGGGAACAAGAACACATAATAATGATGCTTTATATAGGCACCTTGAAATTCAAATTTCAAAACTCTTATGATCTATGGAATTACGTCCCATTGGTTCGTTTAATCTTGTTTATATTGCTTTTTATGAACTTTGTTGGATCAAGAAAAATAATTAGTTTTATAATATAATTTCTTGTTCATTTTTTATTTAATATTTTGATGAGCCATACATGATGTGTTCAATTATGTAGGTACTTTTACTAAAATGTTAATGAAGGTCTAAGGGGTAATAAATAGAAAATTTTTAGAGTTAATTTTTTGGAATAACATAGATTTTTGTAATTTTTAAAATAAAAATTTATGAAAAAGTGGATGTATACTTGCACATTAAAATTGTGAATATGACGAGTTTTTCTATGTGTATAATTTGTTTTGAATTTTTATACATGTCAGTAGTATAAATCTGATAGAGAGTTGACTTTTTATTTTAAATGAATGATATAACCTATTTGACAAGTAATATGAAAAATTCATATGAATGAACCCAATATTAACATTAATTCTTCCAATATTTAAATTGATACATGTGTAGTTGAGATGAAGTGTACTGACAATAGTATAATATTTTATGTACAAGTTTAAGATTACATATGAATTAGGATATAATATCAATGCATTATAATTATGTATACATATCTTTGTAACTAAAAAACATTCATCCATTTTTCATACTAAAAAAGTACAAGATTTGGACCCCACATCCCCAAACACCCTCTTATGTAATGGACCTCACTCAAATTCCAGTGTATCTCCCTTATTTTAGGTTAACGGGTATAACTATCTTCTTGATCACCCTTCTATGATTAAAAATTGTACTACAAACTGAGTTGTGGGTTGGGAGTTCTCATAGGTTCTATTCTCTAACAAGAAGCTTATTTTTTACATTTTTCATAAGGTCGCACATTTATTGCATTGAATATACCATTTCACTACCCTTTAGGTGGATTGTCACTCTATTTAATGCCATCATCATTAGGACCTACAACATTTTTTTCATGTAAAGGTGCCAAAGCTAGCACAAAAATTTATTGGAAGGACCTACATGAGGTAATGATCCTATCCCTAAAAGCCTCCTCGATGTTATATTAGAATACCCAAAGTTTGATAGATCTTTGTTGGTTGGGTCCCTACTAAAAGTAATTTCAAATCTTAGGTCCATATCACTTGGTTAGTCCCCCATGGTGTTAAACTTGAGGGAGTCTAAAGCTTGAACAATATTTTTTTTCTTGTTCAAGTTTAATAACTCAAAGCATTGTTAAACTATTATTTCTTAAGGACCCTGGTTTATCCATAACATGCTATTAGTTTTCTCTCACTAGACCTGAGACTTTGTCATCTCAAAGTAAGCCAAATTGAAAAATCCCGGTGTTGATATATTTTTATGGCCTTCCCTTTCACTTTTGGAATTCTTTCCATCTATTGATTAAACCCATATAGCACTTCACAGGGTTTGATAAAGAAATATCTTATGTATCCTGACCTCATGAGTACGTATGTATGGAACTAGATCTTGCCAAAGATGTGAAGGAAACTATTGATATTCAAATTGATGACAAGTGTTTATGTTAGAGGGTGATTCATATTAACATGACCAATACTTGTTTTCATTTTCAGGCCACAAATTATAAAATTTGTGATTTCCCATTGATGGCCAACTCCATACTGGCCCCACCACTCAAAACCTCTATCAATGTGATTAAAAATACATAAACATCTTCAAATAAATGGATTGTTTTTACCAAGAAGGGTAAATTAGTAATCTCAAACTATGGGTAAGGCCCAAATGTTGTGTATAAATGCATAGGGAGTATTAAGGTGGCCATAAAGTAACCATCTCTCACCACCCAATAGATGGTGGTGGTACCTATTATATCTGCACCTAACAACAACCTTTTTTCAACTCTCAGAGCCAAATAACAATATTTCAATCATTACAACTCACTCATGAGGTGAAAAACCTAGATGCAACATATAAACTTCTTGTGTTTGATCTAAATCGTTGCATGGTAGAGAGTGAATTATGTCTCCACCACCTGAAGATGGAAATTATGTCCAAGAAAAGTGATGGGTCTTTCAATTAAGTGATTTGATGAAATGAAACCACCAATCCAACCTAAAAAACTAATTTTTGGGCTAAGGAAGACGAGGAAACCACTATGAAAACAAGGGTTAATCAATGTTAGTGTACTCACAGAATGTGCGAGGACTTACTAACATGATCTAAAAATTAATTGCAATGGATACATGTCAGTAGTTTGTTAATATGAAAAATATTTTATTGCAATAAGTGAATATTTTTTATATTTTCCCTCTTTTGTCACCAAAAACATTTAACTAATAGTTATTTGACAAATGTCTACTCATGAGAATGGATGTGGGGGTGTGAAATAACCTAACTAGGTTTGACACCAATTAGCACATTTTTTAACACAAAATTAATTCTATAACATAGTTACCAATTATTGTTTATAAAGTAAAATAATACTATAGTAAATTAAAATCAGTTTCATATAAATCATTTTTACAACCAATAAATTATTTTTGCTATATCTAAATTATTAGTCAAAAAAATTATTAGAAAAAGTTTATTCCATGAAATCAAGTACATGATCCAAATATACATCGACCCCATCGGCTCAAAAGATACAATAATATTATGATTACTAAATAAGTCATAGTAGCCTCAGTTGTAAGTGTACAACAACCTCAATATAAAATTATATATACAATAGTATAAACAACCTCAGTTGAAAATGTACAATAGAACACAAAATTTGTACCAAAATTCATTCAATACCATGAGTAGAATATGAGATTAGTTTGATTAGATGTATGGAGGGAGAACATCATCTAGGTATTTTACCTCAATGATTAATAATCATTAGATCTAATGATAGAACCATGAAATCAAAGCCCTTACTCTAAATCAATATTACACACCTCAAATTGAGCAAAAGGAACAAAAGATTCAAATGCAAACCAAATGAAATATAAATATGAAAATCATACCTCAAATTTGTAATGAAATCTTCCTTGACATATAAAGTTTCTCTTTGAAGATTACTTGAAGAATGAATATTTGATCATGGATGTTTGATTACAACAGGTTTCTCATGATTTAGGCAACACTTTGTTATATTTGATGGCTTGATTGATATATGATATGGATAAAAAACTGTACCAAGTTGAGATTACTAGATGATAGTGATAGATCAATAAACAAATGTTAGTTTGCATGGGTATGTAGGTGAGCCTATAGAAGGTGGTGACGAGAATCAAGGGTCAAAATTTGGCCACAAGGGATACAAATCAAGGGATGGAAATGAATGTGAGGATGGTAGTTAGAAGTAGTGTTAAAAAATTCATGAAATTCTTAAGAGAGGAGTGGGCGAGGGGCTCTACAAAATTTGGAGGATTCTATATGAAGATTAGGGAGTTATAAATGTAGTTAGGAATAATAAATGGTGATTGGGTGGGGATTGGTAGGTGGATGTATAGGAAGGGCTAGTGGCATAGTTGAGGGTAGGTGAGTAAGAATTTTAAATTCCTAGATAATGTGAGGATTTCATCAGTGATCAAATAGATTAATAAGAGAGTGATAATAGGATGAGGGGTGAGGTTGATATGATGGAGGAATAAATAGGGGATGCTTGATTAATATTAGGATAATTAGGGATTAAGATGTAAAAGTGGTAAATGGACAAAATTAGCATGAGATGAAGACATAATTAACAATGAATAGTGAAGTGGTAAATTTTAGATGTATACATTTTTACCTCTTTGAAAGGGCATTGCGATTGGAAGAAATTAATGACATTTCAAAGAAGTGAAAAGTCACATGAGTTAGGAAGTTAATAAAAATTAGGATGCGTGATGGCTCCTCAAGGGGTGATGTGAGGATGAACAAGATTATTGGACACTCAAAAGCAAATGAGGGGTGGGATGCATGGATAAAATAAATAGTTGGGTTGGACATGATATATGGGATAGATGTGATGGATATGAGGTGATGTTTTAAATCTATGAGCTACAATTTGATCAAGATTTTTAATTGATGATGCCCATGGTAAAGGCATATATGAGGGAGTGAAATATGATAAATTTATGATCTTGGATGTGCCCCAATTGAAGGGTGGAAGATATAGACTTTGAATGGATGTTCAAGTAAATATGTGAGATTTGAATGTATCTCGGGTAAGGATGCATGTTAGGGAGAGTTGTGGGCTTGAATTGGAGAATTGATTAAGTGATATCATGAGCTTTAGACGTATCCTAAGTATGGACGCATGTCAAGGAGAGATAAGAGATTAGAATGGATGATTGATTAATTAATGGGGACATACGTGTCCCTAAATGATTGATTGTATCACATGGAAGTGATTATAAATAGGATGGATGATTATGGGAGTGACATGATTATCATCGAGCTGACCTTAGACACTCCATGTGACTTATGCATTTCCTACATAGTCCATAGGGACCTTAGGCTGATGTAGTTCTCCCAAAATGGGAAGAATGACATGATGGATGAGATAATAAATGATAATAGGATGGAGGGATGCCCTAAAGATGCCCCAAGGAGATGATGATGTGGTAGATGATATGATTTGTGATAGATGATAGGTTATGATAATGTTAGAATAGTTTTGATTAGTCTTAAGCCATACATTTTTAAAAATCATGTTTAACATAGTACTAGGTAGTATACACCATTATATGTGTATAAGCATGATGATGTTGTGTTGTAATGCATATTAGACCAACAAAAAGATTTAAAGATAAAAAAAAAGTGTGCAAGTAACATGTAAAGTACCATTGGTACAAGGAACCAAGATGACATATTTGCTTTATGCTATTGCACTAACACAAGATGAGATCAAGAATATAAAAAGTAATGATTTGATAAAGATATTTAAAAAATGCTTAATGAAAGACACATATATGCATAATTACAAATTAATAACAATATGGATGAAAACACTTGATAAAATACAGTTAATATTCTTAATGATCCAAGAAAGATATGACAATAACATATAATATTACACAAGCAACAAATAAAATGAACACACAGGTATGTATGTGAAAAGGTACACCAAATATGTGATGGTCATTGTGTTAATTGAAGATATTTGGGATGGGTGGATGAATCAAAATTCAACTTACCTTGTTTGATGTTGCCCCTAGACAAAGATATATGCTATGAGGTTGGATTTTATAAACAATTGGTTAAAGGGATAATAACAATGACAAATTGGATAAGGATAGGGATTTTGATTAGGACACTGGATAAAATAATTGGGATATTTATTAATTTTCTAGATTTTATTATTTTTTGGCTTTCTGGGATATGCACGTAAAAAGGGGGGTTATTAGCAAAAGGAAAACCAAGCCTATCAACCAGGATGGGGAATGACATTAGATGAAATGATGAAATGATTTTGGGTGATGCTCAAATGGGATGAGGGATGATGAATAAATTATGGATCTCCAATGACTGCATTGCATGAGAACCAGAGGTCACATCATCAAAATGTCACTTAGAGTAAATTCCAAGATGTTTGTAGAACATGTCTCAATACTTTACCCACTCCCTTACTAAGGTCAAGATGGGAAGAAAGGATGGACATAATATGATGGATAAGGATGGTCCTAGGATAGGTATTTCAATGCAAATGGGGCTGAAAAGGGATTTTAGGATATAAAAGAGGGATGAAGTGTATTTTTCCCCCTAGTGTCGAGTTAAATGTAAATAAAAAATTATTTACACATGATGTCAAAAACTGAGTTTCATCATGATACTTTCCCAAGGCACCAAAAAAATGGTTTTTAGCATTGGATGAATGATTCTTAATTTATTTTATCTTAATTTTTAATTTTTAATTTTTTGATATTTTTTTGATGGCTTCTTGATTTTTTGGAGGCATACGAGATGCATGATGTTGAAACTTTCTTGATATTCATCTGATACTTATTCTAGGTAGGTTTGTCACTAGGATCTTATTTTTTATAGTGGGTTCACTGATGTTGTGGTGATATTCATTGATAGTTGAATTAACTTCCTTTTGACATCTCAACCAATTGTCTTTGTAGCCCCTACAAGGTATAATGTTGCTCATAAAAGTGAGGTTTAGTATTAACTAGATTAAGTCTTAGATCTAATGGTGATGTATGTGGTTTGGATGGATGATAGGATCATTATGGGAGGTAAAACTATTAGGAGACTATAAATTAGGATAAATAACTACACATGTCATTGTTAATTCTAGATGCTTTGAATGTGCTTTATGAAACACGAATTTAGATATTGTGGGGTCTAAGACCTCAATACTCTTTTTTTCTTTGATTTGAATGATTATAGTATTATGGACTACTCTGATATTGATTCTAGTGATGTCTTGATCAAATGATGTAAAGATGATGTGTACCTATATTGGTGCCTCACAAAGGGTTTCATCATCAAACTCCTCTTGATTTGTTCAATTTATATGATTTTGATTTCCCACTAGTGCCTTAAAGAGGTTTTCAAAAAGGGACTTTATTTTTTTATTTTGTTGATTATTAATTTAATTTTGATTGTCCCATAATGTTTTAAGGATTTTTTCATTAGGTAGCATTGATTTTTGTCTTTGTTGATTATGTGATTCACTTTGATTGTGACTTTTTGCTAGATTATACTCTCCTGGTTTAATATTTTCTTGGATCCCCATAGAATATGTAATTGACATGTCACTATGGAAGGAGTCCAATGATGTGTGACTTTGTTGATCCCAATCAACTATTGAGGGAGATGGATTATCAAGAAACATGAAAGGATCGATGGTGTAAAAAATATGCCAAACATCTACAAAAGGATTGGTGAGGTAAATGAATGGGTTGAGGGAGGCATGAACCTGATAGAGGTTACTATGAGGATACAATTTCATGGCCATAGAAAACTTCCTCATGAATTTTGAAAGGATCACTCAGGTTATACTAATCTGCAATTAGCATGTAGTTGATGTCATACACTCTCGATTTTGATGTAAATAATAATGATGATTTAGACATTGAATCCAATATGGATTCAGATGCTAATGATGGCTTTGATCTTGATGTAGATGACACTGATGTTAATTTCGATGTTGAATCTAAAATTTATTTGGAAATTGATTCTAATGATGCTATTATGGATGGTGTCGATGTTATGATGTTGTTGGTAGATGACTTTTGGCTTCTGGCTACAAGGATCGACTGTTAGTTAATTTTGTCCACAAGTACCTTATTCAATTTTCTCTTAGTGATGGATATAAGGTGGATGGTTGGTGAATGATGGGTTCTTCAAAGATGGGCTCATTAAAGAGGGATTGTCAAAGACATGTGGGATAGGATTATCAAAAATAGGATCTTTGAGGGAATATGGGTACTGGTAAAGAGGCTCATCAAAGATAGGTTTGCTATCAAATAAGGGTTTATCAAAAATGGATTTGTTGTCTTGGCCTTGGTTTGGAAATGGAATATTTTGATCCTACTCTGGTATGTAATCTTGGTATATCACATCCTGTTCATTCTTAGACGTGGATTCATTTGATTCAATCTCAATTTCAATATCACCATGGTCAATGAGATATTGGACATAATTTTTGAATATGAGACATCTATTAGTAGAATTCCTTTAAATTATGTGGTATTGATAGTATTGGCCTTCTATATACCAAGAGGGATTATTTTTTTTGGATCAAAAGGCTTACTATATGGGTAGATGATCATATTAGTTATGGCTAGTTGGGAAAATATGGATTCCAAGGATTCACTGAGAGGAGTATATACTCTCTGTTCATAGATTTATTTGGATGTGGAAGAATTTGAATCTAGATCAGATGATTGTCTTTGGTGTAGTGATGGAAATACATAATTAGATGGTGGTGTTTGATGTGGCTCAAGGGACAAATTGCTATAGGATAAGTTTATCAGGATAGGGTTCCCTTTGCTACTATGATAGGGAATGTCATGATTAAGGATTTAACTGGTAGATAAAAAATTTGATTTTGATTGGCTAGGTCAGAGGTTAGGATTAGGATGAGTTAGATGGGGATGGGTCTAAGTGTTCCTAATTATGATGGAAACTAGTTTTATGTGATTAAATTCCACAGGAAGTCGAGACCAAATTTATAAGAGATATAAAAAGATATTGTCCTTATTTACAAAGATGTATTGTTTTATTAAAGTTATATCCAAATCTATTTCCAAAAAGTCATTGTAACTACTTGGACCGTATTCAGTTTGATTTCCAGGGTGTTCTGTATCATTATAATGAGTTTATTCAAAGTTCCAAGGATTTTTGAAATATTCATGATATGAGGTGTGTCCAAGCTTATATAGATATCGAGTTTGTGGTGTCATGTTTTTTTGTCTTAGATTTATTTGATGTGCTTGTTGGGATGGATGTATTAGATGTGGGTTATTAATCTTACTTTGGATTATTCTTGATTTTGGATTGATTAATTGTATTAGATATGGGTTGGTTCATGTGATGGGAGTTTAATTTTAGTAGAATAAGCTTTCTTTTAGGTTGATTCAAGTTTGATAAAGGATTGATGATTCAATTTTAATTTGGATTGAGATGATATGATATAAAATTGGTGATTGATATGGATAATATAAGATGGGTGATTGATATTGATTAGGTTAGATATAAGATGATTGATTATTAATTGGATGTTGAATTGTCTTGAGCAAATTGGATTGGTCTGATATGAGGCTGGATTAATTTTGATTAGTTAAGGCTAGCCCTAAGATTGATATAAGATTTCATTGATGAAGGTTAACTTAACTTGATGTCTTGAGATAAATAAAGGATGGATTTCACATTTAGTCATCCATAAACAACATGTGCAGGGAATTGAATGAAAAAATTGGGAGATGAAAGTGGGATGTTTGGATGAAGTGGAATAAATTTGGATTTTAGACCATTTGGAGAAGGCTTGTTTTAGTTTGCTTTCAAGTTTGACCTTGGAGTGATGTGATGTGAATGATTGAATTTAATTAAGAGGTATCAAGTGGATGAGCTTGAGAAAATATGATTTGGATGTGAATTAGCTAAGTTTTGATGTAATTTGGTTACAATAACCTTTGATGTTGATTTGATGTTTGAACTTGATGATGAGTTAAGCTCTTGGATTTTACTAAGATGTGCGGGGGGGGGGGGTTGAGGAAGGAGGTGGGGGCTAGATTTGACAATATATAGAGATGTGACTAGGTCCTAATTAACCTTTAACAATGTTGACTTGATTTGATTTAGACTAACTCAAGTGATTAAATGATCTGTTCAAGTTGGATTATATGACTTAGATGATTTGGACTAAACTAAGTAAATGATTGCTTGGATTATATTTGACTAAGCGGATGGTTAGATTTGAGTATACCTTAGATTTAATAAAGCTTAAGAGGGTTTATTATGATATGTTAAAGGGGATGGTCTTTGATGTGGGTTGAGTCAAGCTTATGTTTAGGATAATCATGATGATGATAGGATTGGACTTGTTTACATAATTTAGACTAGGGGAATCCTATATCGTGTTAGAGTTTGGTTTAGACAAGGTATGATGTAACGATGTTTAAGTGTAACAAGGCAGGATGAAAGAATGTCTATGATGTGTATGTTAAGGGTGATATTAGGATAAGGTGTGATTAGGTTTTTGTTGGATGTTTAGTTAGGTGGTGGATGTCTCAAACTTGATTAGGGATTAATATTAAGCAAGTTTAATTGGATAATGGTTATAAAGGGGTTGTCAACAATATGGTGTGATGAGTTGGGATTAGAGTTAAGCAAGACTAAGTTTTGTTGTTTGGATTGGCTTAATAATAAAATGATTAGATTGGACTTTGTTTATGCACTTTTGGCTTATTAGGATTGGATCAAAAGTGTTGGTTTTTGGTTTATGATGAGGTTATATAGTGATAAATGTGGAAAAAAGTAAGCTTATTGGATGATTATGTGTTTTGACAAGATTAGGTGATGTGATATTTTTAGATTGGGCATGATTTATTTTAGGTGTCTTAATTATGACTTGATGGGGTTTCGATTAAGATTGTGTGTTTAGACAAATGGATATCTATGTTGCATTGATTGTGATGAGATTCTCATTTGGTGTAGGTTGTAAGGTTTACAAATATTACAAGTCCCAAAAACACAAAAACAAAATCAAGTAATTTATAAGCCCATACAAGTAGATATGGGTGTGTAAGTTAACTACCAACACACTAATCTACTTGCATAAAGTGATGGCTATGTTGGTCTCTCAACCCTCACTTTACGTATGTATGTGGTGAATACTCTTAGGGGATATTATTTCCCCTATATTGATACTTATTTTGGATGAAAGGTCTGAGTCTAGGATTAATAAGGCTCTCTAAGGGTGTCCACTAAATACCTTATGGTACGTGGGGCTTGAGCCCATATAAGGATGTTTTTTGATGCCTATATATCATAGTATGGACTCCTCACCTCATGAAACCCTATAAGGATGTTTTTTGAAAATATGACAAATGCACGAGGATCAATTCTATGTCACGTTTCCTCCTAGAAAATAAAAATGTGGAAGAGGTTTATCGACATTTTTCAATCCCCAAGATCACCCTACAGGTGAAAGGGGAGAACATACAAAGTATTATCCTCAAGTAGACAAATAAGTAGCACAAAAATTACACAAACATGATAAAACAACTTTGATTACTCTTGATCTCTAAGGTCACCCATGGGGTATGTGGAGACAACATACATAATCGATTTGCCTACACACGTACAAATAAAGAAATGTAAATAAAATGTAATTATGATTAAAATTTGATTATTTTAGCCATTGATTATCTTTGACGAGTAGTCACATGGTTATTGTAGCTCCTTTGTGGATGATCCTACAAAAGTGATGTTAGTAATTTAGACTCATGTTTTTTGGCAAGCAATCTTGTTGAAAATGACGTTAGCAATTTTGATTGTTGGTATTGAGAGGTGAAATACAAAAATAATGTTAGTAGTTTTGATAATTTATGCTTTGGAAAATGAACTTTCAAAAAATGACATATTTTTTGAATGTTTTGTCTTAGACGTTCAAGTACGTACATGTTAGAAAAAAATTCCTCTATCCTTAAATGTTTTTGAAAACAAAATTGACGATATTTTTACCTACTCTAAATATTAATATATCTTATTTTGATTTTTGTTATTTTTGAAAAATGAAACTAAAAAATTTATAAGAAACATAATATACTCAATAAAACCTTTGAATCTCAAGTGACAAGAAGCTTATACATTTAGAATAAATTTTTTCAATCCCATAACACAAATTTCACAAAATCCTCAAGTGACAAGAAGTATATATTTTGCTTTTTTTTTAAAATCTCGTGACACAAAATTTCTTTATAGCTCAAAGTTGTTTTGTTAACGCTAGATTCCAACATCTAAACATTACTTAGATTAATCTAAGAATATTAATTGGGAAACAAAATAGATAAAACCTTGGCTTAAAATGACAAATGTTAGCTGACTTTAAACATTTCAACATTATTTCTTCTATAAAAAAGGCATACAAAACCCAAAGTGTGTAGTTTTTGGGTGAAAATGACTAGGAAAATTATCATGCCAAAGCACACAATCTACAAATTTATCTTAAATACACAAATCTTTGATTTTAAAAAATGATTCGATAGGCGGTCTATTGTCGTTCTATCAGGAAAACTAAATTAATGTCAGATTTGACAATATTTGCATGAGAGAATCCTTTACAATTTTGATAGCCTATTTAAAATTTCACCTTGCATATGATTGAACAGTTATTTTCATGTCATGATGGGAATTGAAACATCGTTGCCTCCAAAACTTCCACCTATTTTCCAGTTGGGTGCATGGATCTAAAATTAAATGTTGAAGATAATATTTTATGTCTGTCTAAAGATGGCATTAATGAAGACTGGATGGAACAAATGTAATAAATGTTAAATTCAAAAAGCCTTGGGAATCAAAAATAATATCTCATGTCTTGACCTCAAAATGAAGGTTTTTAGGGTTTTTTTTGTTTTGCTAAGGTTTTCTCCATGCATGCCATTAAGTTAGCCCTTATTTTTCTACTTGACTAGCCTTGTGTCATATTGCGGCCTTAGTCACCTATGAGGCTTAGAATTTATTATCATTTAGGATTTCTCACCTTCAGGTAAGGCCAACCTTTATAATTTTTTCTCCCCATTCTATACCAATTTTTTTTGCTATAGAGAAGAATGAAGGAGCATCGAGCAATGGCCCCCTGCAAGTACCCAAAGAAGTTTGTCTCAAAGGTTTACCATGAGGTAATGCCTTGGATCCTGATGTTATATTTCCTATTCCTAAATTTAATTTTGCATGTCAATGGTTAGAGCAATTTTATTTAATAGGATATTTTTTCAGGAGAATCCCCTATAAAAGTATGTTACAGTCTTGGGTTCAATTTCACTAGGCATCTCATGGCATTAATATGGAGAGCATATAGAACATGACTAAGGGTTTCTTTCTCCTCTAATTCTATGACCTATCCCATGTTGGAGGAATCCTCCATAAGTCTACCACTTGGTATGTCAGGAAATCGCTTGTGGTTCTTTCCCCCTAGACATGAGACTTTGTGGTATCAAAGCACATTGCTCTTAAAGTCTTAATTTGGGTTGAATTTCTAGGCCTCTCACTCCCATGTTGACACTTTATTCACCAAATAGCATCCTCCATAGGCCATGTGGTTTATCATGAAAAAAACTAGTTCTACTCTACCATACTTCAAAAGAGGGTCTGCGTAGAAGTAGACCTCTCTCGAGATCTCAAGGAGTTTGTAAAAATCCATGTCGATGATGTGAGGCACTCTTAGTGAGTCCTATATATCAAATTTCCTAACACTTGCTTCCATTTTAAAGCCAAAAACCATAAGATACAAGATTTTCTCCTTCAGTTGGCTTGCAATAATGCGTCTAACCACTCAACCTCTCCCCCCAAGCCCTCTCCTGAAGTTAGTAAGACACCAGCTGAGGATGGTTGGAATATGGTTGAGAAGAAAACCACTTGTACCAACACCACAAACTTAGATAATACTCCTAAAGGAGGCAAGCCATCTTTGAACAATGGCCCATAGGAACAAGATCCTATTGATAAAGAGCCCTCTCCAACTGTAACCCTAAAATTGGTAGAAAAGCCCAAGGTGTTCAACACTCCTTTGGCTACTAAAATTTTATTCAAATGTTTTGAGGCATGTGCACCCAATTATTTAGACTCACAACCAACCACTCTTCCACTTCCTACTCAGTGGGATATTCCCAAATGCTCTCATAGCCCTCTTTAGAGGATTGATGAGGTAGAGGAAGGATAGTTTTTAGCTGAGCCTAAATTGAGGAAATAATATGAGTTCTTAAGTTCCAACAGTGGGCACTTTATGCAGAATAAGTATGACACCCTAGAAAGGATGGACTCAGAGGACATGTCCCTTGACACCCATCATCTATGAATTATTTTTCATGGAATGTTTGGGGTCTCATAGACCCAAAACATAAGTTTTTTATGCGTGATTTCAGAAGGAAGTTTCCTGAGATGGACATTCTCTATCTACAAGAAGTCAAGGTGGTAAATTTTTTGTTGATAGTTGTCAATCCATCTAACACGTCAGTATCGTTCTTCATATTAATGATACCACAAGACGTGGAAGGGTGATCACATACATTTCTCCAAGGTGGCGGCCACACATAGTGCAATTTAACATGGACCCCACCAACTAGTTAGTAGGGGCTCTTTTTAACATTGAAATCCACTCTTTTGGATTTATTAATATTTATGGCTTAAATGATGCCTTGGAACATACCCATTTATGGTGGTGGATAGTAGATGATCTCCCTGAGGCCCATTTCATATTATGTGGCAACTTTTATATGGTGGCATCTCCTAAGGACAAAATGGGACACTTGCCTATGAGGTAGGCAGCTAGAAAAAAGGAGGCATGGTTTTACATATGCACTAAATGGGGCCTTTATGACCCCAATTTAACATGTCATCCTGTAGATGGAGTTTGGTACACTTGGAGTAATTTTAGGGAAGGCCCCACTCATATTATGAAACATCTAGATAGGGCAATGATGTCCACCTAATTGTACTTCTCTTTTGATAATGACTTTTTTCCTCTGGTGTAGGTGCTACTAGATTTTGGGCTTTCCAATCACTCCCTCATTTGGTTTCGTATGACATGGTAGTTAATGAAACCCAAATTCCACAAAATAAAATTCTCTCTTAACATCCCCTTGCTCAAAAATGGGCCCATGGTGGCACACATTAGGAGAGTTTAGAATATAGATCCGTGTCCTTGCTAAGAATCTAGTTGGATTCTCTAGTGGGATACTGCTATTAGAAGGATCTATGGCTGCCAACTTACCAAAATTTAGAGACACTCCTTCTCTACTACTACCTCAAAATTGATCCACATGACTCTAGCTCTAGAAAAATATCCCTTTAATGAGATCTTATAGGTGAGACTTGCATTCTTGAGGCACTACATTCAGATTACAGAAAACTATAATACTTAGGAAGCCTAAGTCAAATCCATGATTCATTGGCTTAAAATAGGGGACAAAGCTTCTAAATAGTTATTTCAAATGTTATGAGCCAAAATCTTGAAGCAATAAATACAAGTCATTATTGAGGCTGGTAACAGACTTAGAAAGACACCATAGATTATGCAAGGTTTTATTTGCCATTATTAGCAAGTTTTTAAAGCTCAAGCATCTTCGGTTGAGTTTGAAATTTCCCTACAATAATGAATTTCAGTGGTGCTATCCAAACTCACTCCCACCCAATGGGTGATTTGCATCATGTCCCTCACTATTGATGATTTGCATGAATTAGTGTCTGACATGGCTAATGATAAAGCCTCTAGCATTGATGGCTTCCCTTGTGAATTATACAAAACTCTTTGGGATATTGTTGGTAATGATTTCATAAGGTTTATCAAGAAGCATTTCATGCACATTCATTGGGTAAAAATATAAATAAAAGAAATATCAAATTCATACCTAAGTAGGGAGATCTTGAGTTGATTTAGAATTGGCAGCCCATCACCCTCCTGAATGTTTCCTATAAAATTATTGCCAAGGCTATGGTAATTTGACTGTGTAATATGTTGCCTCTCATTGTGCATCTAGAACAAACGGGCTTCATCGTAAGCTATTATATCTTAGAATACATCATTTCCATCTAGGAAGGGATGAATTGGGCTAGACAATCTAAGTAACAAGCTATGTTCATCAAAATTGACTTTGAAAAAGCTTATGATTACATCGAAAGGCCTTTTATCTTATCCATGCTTTGAGCTTTGGGCTTCAGGCCCATCTTTACTCAAACCATTTAGATACTTTTCTCAAATGCCTCAGATGTCCTCTTCAATAATAGGGTCACCTTTGAGAAATTTGACTTATTCCATTCCATTCACCAAGGGTGCCCTCTGGATCCTACCTTGTATGTTCTTATAGTTGAGGGTTTTGGATATCCTCTTAACAATGCCTAAGCTAGTGGCCTTATTAATGGAATTTATCTTCTCCCTTCCAATGTAGCTAATCTGTATGAAGACATGCAATTGCTTAATGGCCACTTTGTATATGACTCATTCCTTACCCTCACTGAAGATGAAGCCAATGTGGACAATGCCTTACAGTGTCTTAACACCTTCTACACAACCTCTGGATCCAACATCTAATGGTAGAAAACCCATTGCTATAGACAATCATAACTCCCTCTGCCAATGTGGGTCGCTGAATGTGGTTATAAGTAGATCCAACATGATGAAATATTTAAATTTTTTGGCATCCCCTTTACTTTCGATGCTTCACCACCTTTGTTGTGGTAATATGTTGTTGATAAATTTGTTAAGAAGCTAGATTACTGGGTGACCAAGCCTCTTTCATTGGTATGAAAATTTCAAATCTGCTAAAAACTTCTTATGTCCACCCATGTGTACTACTCATCATGATGGGTACCTTCCAAAAAATCTTACCAAAAGTTGGAGAAACTACTCAAAGATTTCCTTTCGGCCAATTCCCCACAAGGTAGAGGATTCCATAGGGTAGCCTAGGAATATTTCTACCTCATGCATGAAGCAAGAGGGATGGGACTCATTGACATAGCTCAACAAGGAACTGTCTTATGTGTAAATGGATTGTATGGGCCATTGAGGGCCCAAAAGCTTGGAAGTTATTATTAATACACTGTATCTCCTCAAACTTTCCCAAGGGAAAGAAAGCATAGAAAGGGCTCAATTTCCCCACTCTTCATCTAGTCTTCCATCCAAATCACTGGGTCCTTTATGGTGAAAAGCATCTGGAAGGCTTGGGAAAAAATTAAGCCATGGCTACTATAGAATGGCTTTATTTTCCATAACGGGCTCTCTGTTAACTCCCACTCTCTTTGGTGGTCTCTTATTTTTCTCACAATGAAGTACGGATGGAAAAATTTCCTTGGATCAACACCCTCAATCTTTACGACAGAGGAATTCATACCATCTAGGATATCTTTTGTAGGTGCTCTCACTCTTGGTTATCTTGGGAGGAAGTGAAAGCTAAATTTTAGTTGGCCAATACAGACTAAGAATCCTACCAAGAGATCTTTAATGTCATCCTAATTTATATGCTCCATAAAATCTCAGTCCATTCCACTCAATCATGGTGGGAGGACTAGAAATGGTATGTTGAGACCCCTTTCTGCAAGTGCACTCCTTAGCTTGGCTATGCATGGCTCACCCCCATTTTCCCATGGTTGAAAAACATAACACCTACTGGGGGCTACAATCATCTATTAAAACATGGAGATTTCACTTCAACACTATTTTGGGGGCTTATGTGGAGCCCAAGTTTGCTCATTTTGCTTAGTGTATACTGCACCAAGGCTTACCTATTGGCATAAGACTCATTTATCTTAGAGTCCACCTATCTACTTGCCCCTTTTGTGGCCACTTTGAGATTCTTCCTCATCTCTTTTAGTACTATTCCAAAGCTTAAAGGGTCTAGGCTTAGATCCATGATCTTTTAAGGCCTTTCCAACCCAAATTCTTCCTTTGGTAGCACATCCTCCTTGAAAACAAACCTATGATGTCCTTCAAATACACACAAGTCTAACATACTTTCAGAGTGGAGATTCTCTTCTAGATTTCAAAAGAAAGAAATAATTCTATGTTTAATCATGCTTCTACTGATTGTAAAGTTTTTGCTTTACACAAAACTTCTATCTTCTCTAATTTATTTTGTAGATTCAATTTCAAGCCAATAAAGTGGCTATGAAGTTTGTGCATCTCCAGGATCTCCTCTCCCATTAGGGAGATGCTCCTTGTGCTATGGCTTGGGTTCCACCTTCTCAATACAGGGATCCTATATTGGATGATAGATTGCCTCAGTCACCTCATGGTGGGCATCATCACAACGATTCCAGGCATCGCTCTCCCAGTGGTACCCTGTACTAATGCATCTCCCCTCCCGAGTAGTAGCGAGGGTGGTAGTCATTTCCTCCTTCCCCTATTTGGTAGGATGGTTGGGGAATTTTTCTTCCTCCTTCATGCCTTGATTCTTGGGGGGAACCACTTGGAGACCATGAAGATGTGGTAGATAATTTCTCCAAGCTCTCTTTAACTATCTTGCCCACTCAGACACAAGCATATGAGGATATAGACACTGAACAAATTATTTGTTGAGAGCCTATTCCATATGGTAATGATTTTCTAAGCTCAGATTGGGGTCTTGATGATATGGATCTATCACCATTTGGCCTTACTCTTGCTGCATAAAAATTATCTCTTTTTATGACTTTGTGATTTAGTGACTTATTTCTAGGCTTTGCCTAGATTATGATACTTTTAATTTTGTTCCTAGGATCTACTTAGTGTGTCATGGCATGATCTCATACAATATAGCTTAACCAACACATGCTAATTCCCAACATGAGTTGGTCATCGCCAATCATTGGGGGTTGGTCAATGCTTAAAACAAACCATAGTTTGAGGTGGTTTAATCTGCAGTTAAATTATTACCGACCCCATCGCTTAATTCTAACCATTCCCACCATGGTCACCGCCAACTTCACCATGAAATTAGTGGGAAATTGGTTAAAATGGTAATGGTGGTCACTGCTAAATTTACCACCAATTGTCACGTGTCATGGAACTAGTGAGCATGGCATGAAAATCATGAGGGCAATGGTAATGTTAGATTACCATGCCCTAACATGTAGATAATAATGGTTTCTTATTTTCCTTCATCATGGTTTCTTAGATTAGTGTTAATTGGGTAATGCCAAGCCTAAATAGATGTCCTTCACCATTCACTCAGTGCTGCATCCAAGGTGGAGGGAGATAGTTCAAGTAGAGGTAGTCTGAACAAGAGTGAAAGAGTCAGTGTTTAGTTAAATGTCGAGGTAAATTGTGAAAGGTTTTATCATTTTCACCATTCTTCAGTGAATGATTCATTCTATTTGAGGGTTTCATATGAACCTATTCAAGGCTACCCTTGATTCTTTATAGATTATGTCTTAACACATAGTGATTTACATGATTGTGAGTTGTGTTTATGAACTCTATTTATAACCAGACTATATATTGAGATTTGACATATTTTACAAGTTGTTCTTCCCATAAAAACATATACACAATCCTCCTTTTCAAAGTAAATAGAGTTTTATTGTTCAAACATGGAATATCCTTTAATAGCCTATCATTTTAAAGGACAAAATAAAGCAAAGCTCAATGTTACCTTATTAAAATGATAGTGCATATGACCCTGCATAAAAGATAATGGTGCAAATGACCCTACATAAAATCGAGTCCCTAACTTATTTAGGATAGTTAATTCATATTTGTGATCATAGAATGGCAAGTGGTCATTGAATAAGCTGAACAAGGAAAGAAACCCTAGAGTTTTTTATAAATGTGAAAAAATTAAATCCATAACTTATTAACACAGACAAAATCCAAAACATAGGAAGCAAGAATAGGTATGGGGAAAAAAGGAAAACACTTTAGATAAGCACATTCACAATGTGTTCATAATCCTCCTTTGCATAAATTATTTAGATGAAAATGCAAAGAAAAAGTAGGGAAGATTGTAATAAATCGGTTAAAAGGACATCTGTCTTCAATTTTACCTATAACTACTATTTTTGGGGGCCTGTTTCTCCTTCGCAAAGTCCCACTATACATAAGGTTAAGCTCACCTAGGATTTTGTCTTTGTTAATAAGTTATATTTATACATAAAGACAATCTCTTTTATGTAGGGTCATATGCACTACAAATTTAGAGGAAGAGAGTTGTTCAATAGGGTACAATAGGGTGCATAGGAGCCTTTCTAGTATTTTCCAAGCTTTAATATCTTCACCTCTATTTTCAATTCATGTGTTTTTATTCACCATTTCATGTGTATTTATGCTTGAAAGTGCCTAAATGTAATCTATTCTTTGTGATGGGGTCATCATGTATGTGTGATTTTAAGTATATTGAAAGTGTTACTCTTATCATGTTTCATGTGTTTGTGCAGAATTTCACAAAGTGAAAGTGTGCGAGTCCATGTTTGTTATACTCCCATTGTAGGGTGTATAAGAACATCTATAGTATTTTCCAATCTTTAATTTCTTTAGCCTTATTTTTAATTCTTGTGTGTTTATTCACCATTTCCTATGTATTTATGCTTACAAGTGCCTAAATGTATTCTATTCTTTGTGATGGGGTCATCATGTATGTGTGATTTTGAGCACATTGAAAGTGTTATTCTTATCATATTTCATGTGTTTGTACAGACTTCCACAAATTAAGAATGTGTTAATCCATGTTTGTGTTTACAGTACTCCCATTATACTATGCAATGCATAATTACTATTGTTGACTTCTTCATTCAGAATGTTCAGTGATCTTATTAAATATTTCCATCAACGTCTTTCATGGAAGCTGCAACGAAAATTATTTTTTTTGCATACAATATCCATGGACTTGATATTCAAGGCTTAAAAATTATTATTGCTAACCTTTAAAATTTACAAAGGCATGTTTTGGTTCTTTTAAAGTTTTCAAAATGTAATGTATCCATTACATTTTCTCTATCTCATCTACTGCATACAAAGGTTTATTTAGCTTATCCTTGAATCACCACATGAGGCATTGCCATATTATATAGATTGTTTCCAAATGAATTGCTATGTTATGTTTTTATAATGTGAAAAGACAATCTTTGCTTTAGAACATTACACTATCTACAGAAAATGTAATGCCTTCTCATATATACATTTACTTATTGGAGGCTCGTAATATATACTTTAAATATAGGGTGTCAATTTCATGAACAGTGGTTGGCCTAATTATTTTGTGACTGCTACGCTATGTTGCCAATTAGTCGGATTACCCTGGCTATCAGAACACCATTGTAATATCATGGTGACCTTTACGATGATTTCTATAAGCATTTCATTGGTAAGATTTAGTGTTGTAAAGCATATTCTTGACTTGTTTGAATGCAATTTTTTTGTTGGCAACAAAAACTATGAATGTTAACTGCTACAAATTTAAGATGGATGAGTGGGAATTAGATAATTGCCTTAAAGAAATTTATGCTGAGACTGAACAAATGGCATTCATTTTTAGCTACTGTACTCAAACGTGAATTTGAGTTATATTATTTTTTTGTTGATGCTAATATGTTATTACATGCATTGTGTTAGCAAAAAGAAGTCAGTTGAAAGTCCACATTACGTCCAAGTGCTCAATTTAGAAGTTCCCCTCGCCCCCTTAGAGATCAAAGGAAGAATCTATATAGAGGATTAACAATTGGGGATGGTATTCTTGATGTTATGAGACAACCATCCCCTATTCATGAACAACTAGGGGTGTAATCCCAGTGTGAGATGGAATCTTTACCGAATAAAGATGCAAACAAGGGGATGACATAGGTAATTTTATTAATGGTCCATGTATTTTCAATGCCTACTTTAATGTTCTTTCTGCATATGTAAAATGCTCAATATTTTCAAACCATGGATCCCTTTTTTGATTTATTACATTGCCCTTTTTAATACTATAAAAGGAGGGGGTGGAGCAAATCAAAAGTGAAGAGGGTGTCCTGAAATTGCCTAATGACTATTTCTCAACAAATGTATGGGAACCTTTGGCTCCCCTTAATGTTTGGTTTCTCATCATTTCAAATAATGTTTCTTTATTCCCTCTTACAAAAATCAAAATTAAAATAATTTTGACTGACATACTATACATTTTTCTATGTTTTTTTTTTTTTATGTTTTAGTTGGGAGGGGTGGAGTGGAGCCACATAGACATGGTTGATTTTCACCTGCAAAATGAATCCATCCCTAAAAAATGTGCATATTTTTTGTACTCTCTCTTCATTTTCCATGTTCAATAATTACAAACCATGCATCCCTACTTTTATATGTTATATCTTTTTTAATACTGTAGGAGGAGGGGGTGGAGCAGACTAAAGGTGAAGAAGGTGTACTCGAAGCATCCAATGGCTATTTCCCAAGAGATTTATGGGAAAATTTGAATACCCTTAATGTTTGATTACTCCTGATGTTCAATAATATTTCTTTCTTCCCTCTTAGAATAATCAAGATTAGAATTTTCTTGACACACCATGCATTTTTCTATGTTGTTTTTGTTTTATGTTTTAGTTGGAAGGGGTGGACTAGAGCCACATGGATGTGGCTGATAGTCACCTACATAATGAATTCATCCCTAAAAATGTGTGTATTTTTTCTAATCTCTCTTTCATTTGGCATGCTTATAGCCCTGTGTTTGTTGTTCCATATATGTCTGGAGTTGAACTCACATGTATATGTCCACCTATGTGGTAGGAGGAGGTGGAGTCATATGACCTTGATGACAACAATGATGAGGATGTTGATGTTGATGTTGATGATAATGGTTATTAGCTTCTAGACACTTCACAATCTAAAATGGAGGAGGAACGAAATGTTGTACAAACATTTGATTATCTTTGATGACATTTTCTTATGTTTATTATTTTATGCTTTTAACATTATATTGTGTTTGATGATGTTATACTTTGTTTATTGAGTTATGTTGTTAACCTCCCATCTCTTCCTTGTTGAATGACAATATGAAAGTGAGTACATAATCGAAGATTGGGGTATTTCAAGGCAAATTGTGCACCTTTGCTTTTTGAGGCCATGTGACACATTTAGAGCTGATGGTGGCCATCCATTTTGGTCAAGAGACATGCTTAACACTCACCATCATAAGATTCATGATCAACAACCCAATCCAAAGATGCCCCTTGGGTGTGCTAGAGGTGGTAAATGTACGCATAAGGGAAGATAAATCAATAAAAGTCAAACAAAAAGGAGGCCAATAGACCAAATCTTGAAAAATTAGAGCATCAACAAGAGAGAAAGGCTAGAAAGATCATGGATGGCTTGGGAGGATGTGTTTGAGTTATGTTATCTTTGTGAGATAGCCTTAAATTCTATTGAATATGAGATGGTTTCATATGATTCAAGTGAAAACTTGGCACAGAGAAGGGAAGCCTGCATTCAATGAAGATAATAACATTGATAAATGCGATAAGAAAGAGAATGGGTGAAACAATAATAAGGTGCATGAAATAATAGACCTTAGGTCAAATGCATTATGTTCATTGATTTTCATGAAGTTAATGTTAAGTTTGATTTAGCTTACTCATGCATTTGCCGAATGGTAGATATGTTCATCGGGGGGGGGGGGGGGGGGGGGGAGGCGTAACAAATGAAAGTGTGCATGATAGGTTACCTCACAAAATGATATTGTACTTATTATGATGACTACATATTAGATGCATTCTTATTTATTCCTCATACCTTTATTTTAACCCTACCATTACATATAATGATAGTGATGTATATTGTTATTACATATAGGCTTTTGGTGGAGATGAGTTGGTGTAGTCATAGGCATAGATGGACCATGTTTAGAAGGTATGATAGTTACTTCTTATTTACCAAAACCAACAAGTTTATTATTCATGTTGGTGTCTTCTTCTTGAATTTTGTCAAGATTTCTAAACTGCACATTTTAAAATGCAGGTGTCTAGGGTGACATGCATATGCGTGCATTCATGTGGTTGACTATTTCCACTTCTTTGTCCATTTCCAGAGGCCTAAAAGCCATTCCATGAACATTGATATTACCTTGCAGCTATTGTCTTGGACACTATTATTTATATACACACATTTTGGCAAAATATGTATGACATATTTGATGTGTGTCAAACATATTATTTGAACATGAGATTTGAATACAAGTGTTTCATTTTTAGTTTGTGCTAGATACATAGTTTTATGCTTATGTACAATTCAATCAATGGTTTGGTGGTTAATTTTCATTTATCGCTGAATTGCACAATCATGCATGGTTGAATGATGCAATGTTTTTCCCATGTACTCATTGTATATTTTTTACATGTATGGAATGTGTTGTTTTCAATTGGTGATCTATCGTTTTCACATGTATACCTTATTCTCCTTTCATTATTTCACATGTTGGTGACAAAGTTCACATGTTTTCATGTCTCTATGTATATATGAAAGTAACTGGTGGGGGGAAGTGAAATATAATATTTATATGCATGGATTGTCTCTCTAACATTCCTTTGTCTCATATCATGTGTTTGTCTATTAAGGCAATTGACATAATAATTGTCAATGACTATGACTTGCAATTTGAGGCATGGGAGGAGGGGTGAGAAGGAATGGGGAAACACTCCAATACATCAGAATGACCATGCCACAAGTAAATATTTCATACTCCAATATAATTATTTCATTGTTTTCATTTAAGTTAAAAATTCTTTGTGTAAGGAAACTATTCATAATTATAAAAAACTAGATGTTCTTAGTTTTTGAATATTCTCATGGACCCTCATTTATGTCTAGATTTTTTTTAGCTTTTCAATGCTAAAAATATTTAATGTTATCATTGAATTTCACATGTATCATAATTTTTGTAGATGAAGTCCCAATTCTAGAAGAGAATATGGCTACCCAATTGCCTGAGGACATGAAATAACTTCTCGCAAGGATGATATCCCAAAATGCAATAGGTGTAGAAGAACATATTTGTTTGCAAATATCACTAGTGACTGCAAAAAATAATCACTCAAGAAGGAAAACCAATTTTTGATTGAGCTTCTTGATGGTGTAAGGGCAAAGGTTATCAAGTTGGAAATTGTGTTGGCTGATAAAACCAGAGAGGTTGGGAAGTTACACCTTGCACTTCTCACACTAATGGATGAGAAGATGGACATTGAAATAAAGTTTTTCAATCTACAAGCTAGCCATGCCTACACAAAATTACTTTGTGATGCAAGGGTGGAGACTATGCAGTCCATGAAAATGAAGCATGAAGGAATAGTTTTCATATATGAGCAGCAAATATAGATTCTTTAGGTGGAATTTGATATCTTGTTTGCACAAGCCAACATGAATTTTCCCAATAGACATGGTATTCCATACACAAATAATGATAATTAGTTATGTGAAATAACTCATGTGTCTAGTATTATATGATGTATGCTTATGACTTTGGATGTAAATCAATTGAAACACATGCTTATTCACATTTTAATCTATAAAATCGATGTTTATTTGCCACCAATTTCTTATTTCATCTTGTGTATTCAATTCCTTTATGAATGAATGGATGACTTTGTTTAGAAGTTGTTTAGCCAAAATAAGTACAAATTGACTTCTTATGAAAATCTGCTATATCATCTTATTGATAAGCATATGAGCTATGCTATCATGGCGTTTAAAGTCCCGCGAGTGGCTTCTGAACCTGTTTTTGTAGCATCTTCTAATCATGTGGCTTATTTTTTATTTTTAAATATAAAATGAGAAAAAATGAGTGGTAATGACATAGTTTATAGGTGTTTTTGGAGCCATGACATTTTTCTATTATTTGCAAACTTGCTTAATCCTGTAACATATAGGCTAGATTATTTATGAATGTTCATAAAAGATGGTATTTGTGTCCTGATTGCATAAATATGGTCTTACCCTAATGTAACTCCTCCAACCTTTAAGAACCAAAATCCAATCCTTTGTTCACACGTTCTAACTAAATTTCCCTTGTACTGTGTAGATTATAAGGGTTTTCTACTGGACTGTGTCCTTGTTAGACAACCAACAACAATGTTTCAACCAAAGAGAGATTATAAACCACTTCAAACCTCCACAATGAACTTACCAACACGTTTTACAAGCCAAGAACTCACTAATCATATGGATTCTCTCAAACATCAGTCCTTGTAATCATGAAACAACAATGCAAGTATAGAAATAGGGCCTGTATATTGTCAACTTCCATTTTGGGGTATCTTTCTTTCAAGAATTATCATTAAGATCTTCTCTCCTAGTTATTGACATAAACAACTTTCTAGCATAATGATCTTACCTCTCTCCCAATGTATATCCATTCTAACATCTACCAAAATAGGGGTTATGGATTATGTAACAAAGTTGATCCTTTTGTGAACTATGAATAAAAGCTCACTGAATCTCTTGTATTCAAATAAAAAATCTTCCCTTCTACAGGAACCACATATTCATCTCTCAGTCACCATCTCATCACATAGTTGATTGATGTCTTAAAGCCAAAATATTACCTCATTCAATGATGGAGACAATAGTCTACAAGGCCTTAAGGATTCAATGGTCCATTTTACTCTTAGTTGCACCTTGTTTCTTATATTATCACAACTTTGTGAAGGTTTCTACTTTCTCAACCTATACACTGATGTTTTCCATACTAAACTCCAACTCTATTTTGTAACCAAACATTCCAATATCTTCCTTTTACAAGTGTAACCTACAACCCTAAATTGTTGTCTCCACCAATCATTCAATAACCTATAACTCCATAATAAGATGAAGAAATACATGGTCTCAAGGGCATTCAAGGTTAATATACATGATTCACAACCACTTAATACAGTTCAAGAACATCAACTTACATGGCTAAATTCCTTCTTTATTCATTACATCAACTTACATCACAAACAAATATCAACTAGAATCAACATCAGCTAACATCAAACTATTTGAAAATCATAAAAATTACATAAACAAACACATTTACACATATACATGTCACTTGTATTCATAGAAAAATTGTTGTAGACTTATATTCCCTGTTTTGAGTAATTGATTTTGTGGCTACGTATAAGTGTTTTGTTAATGAAGAGTGAGACTGGTAATAGTTTCCAAATGTGCTTGAAGAACATATAGCTTAACAATACATTTCCAAGGTATTTGAATGAACATATTTGAGAATACAGGTTTCAAGAATCAGGAAGGAAGTTTCTGTATTGAAGACCATATCTGTAGACCCTTATTTGGGTGTTATTTCTCTTATATGCAGACAATATATTAATTGTTAAGAGATCAGTGATGTTCAAATCATATTGTCATCCTTGTCCAAAGATCATTGGAATTTGTTTAAAACTATAATCTTTGAAGATTATCTAATAAACCCTCTAGTCATTGAAAAAGGGTTAGGACAGGCTTGTTTCCTATAGCAGTTAATGCAAAGTTGGACTATGTGCATTTCATTGAAGGAAATGATCATTGACTCAAGGATTAAATATTTTGGGGCATCTTGGTAAGTTATTTGAATGAGATTTAAGTTCCTTTTGCCAAAGTGTTTACATTGTATGTGTCTTTCTCAACCTTTACAAGTATACAGACCTATAAACTCATGATTTCTTGACATAATCAAAATAGATTTTGATACGGAAATCTTGGACAGTGGATTAGATAACAACATTTAATGATTAGAAGATGTGATGGAGGACAAGATAGACCTTAGGAAATTTTTATAGGTCCATGAAACTCATCAAACTATTATCAAATGTAATTTAAACCCTCTTGGCTGAGATAGAAACAGGAAAACCCTAAACCAAGGGTTTGAAGTATATAAAATGTTCTAGCTATCAAAAATTAGAGAAACTTGGTGGGAAGTTGGATTATGAAGTGTTCTAACATATTTTATGGGTTTTAGGGTCAAGGAGTATGTATCTGTATTGTTAGAGAGACTTGTGTATAAATAGGTGCTAAAATTGACCTAAGAGATCTAATGAAAGGTAATAGTGAGCAAAATAAGAATATTAAAGTGTTTTAAAGACTAAGTTGGGTTATGAACTATCAAGATAGTTAGATATTGGAAAAGGGTGTCTACATAAATGGTCTATTTTCAAATCCTTTTGAAACCCTGTATGAAGAGAGTAAGAGTAATTTGAATGCCCTCAGGTCTTAAAAACATTGTCAAAGAGCATGTTTAGATACCTTGAACCTAAAGATATGTTGAAGAACCATAAACCACATAGTGAACAATAAATTAGTGAAATTTTATAAATAAATGCGATCAAGAACAAGGCAAAGTGTGAGATAAGTATCTCATTGTCTGCATCAATAATGAAACATCAACATCAAGAACAACAACTAACATCAAGATCAAAATCAACAATAAATATGTAATACAAAAATATGTATTTTCTTTATCATTAAATTAAATTGTTTATTAATATTGAAACATATTTTTATAAAACATAGTCTATTCACTTTGATAACCATCACTTTCATCCATTAGATCGTAGTCATCATTAGTTTCATCCTCTAGAACATGCGTGAAAAAAATAGTGGTTCTATTATTGAAATACTTTGTCATGATTATATGAGAGGAAAGTATGTGGTGTGGGAGATTGTGTATCTCTTCCACAATGCAACATATGGTTGCATCAGACAAAGAATAGATGCTTGAAACATGTTATTTTGAACACTCTATAGTTTGAAACGTATTATGAAAAATAGTTTTGCACCAATGAAAATATTTTGTACTTGATCCAGATGCACATAGACATTCGGATAATTAGACACATTTTTTGGCAATAACTTCTCTAATAAGGGCCTAAAATATGTTGGAATGGCACTAGGAGTAACCCATGCATCAGGAAAAACAACATCATCCTATGGCCATTCATATGACCATTGTATGTAAAAGTCATTGTCGATCTTGTCTATGAATGTTGTGAAATTGTAGCTAACCATCAGAATGTGGTAGGGAGGATACACCATGTTTTAGTGTAGGAGAACATTGACCCAATTTAGTCCACCTGGTTGCTTAAAATTTGTTGTGGTTCCAAGCCTCCTCTAATTGAAGGCCTCAACCACATTACACAAGACTTCATGCAATGTTTGTCGTTCTACATTAAGCTGGTCTAGTACGTTTGATTTATTCCATTAAAACTTATGGAATTAATCTCTTATTTCTAAAGCACTCACCATGTATAATTAATTCCACCTACCATGAAATTACAAAAACTGATTAGCGATAATTTCCAAAAACAAATCACAAACTCTAGTTAATCATTTTGATTAACTATTGAATAAAGAGAAGATAAACTATTGAATGAAGAAAGTTGTATGAGTTTTGTTATGCCATTTTATATTTAATATTTCTTTAGATTCATTATGAATTGTATTAACAGATCCATGATTCCATATGTAGGTTTTTAATGTGTTTGTTATATTTATGAATGCAAAGAATACATATTTTAGAGGTATGAGTTCTTATTTCATAGTCCAAATGTATTGAGTAACATAGTAACACTGTTGTGAAATCAAAATATGTCCTTCATAAGACTTAGAATAATTTGAAGGATTCCAATAATTATTTTGGAAGCTAAAATGTGGTATTCTACCTTATGCCTTGCTTTGTGTCTTTCAAGAGAGAAAGGGTTACTTATTTCTTGGGGATATACTGTGAACCTGTTGAAACCATAGTTAGTGAGTGAAGTGTTTGTTGTAATGAAATTGAGTTATTCCAAATAATTAATGACTTCCAAGTATAAGATATGGCAGAGAAATGGGTTAGTGAGAGCCCTGTTTGGGTTGAAAGCCATCTTGTATAGAGGGATAAGACTTATTTATTTATTTGTCATGTCAATTAAATCAATGGAGTGGTATGGTTAAGTATCCCTCTCAACAAAATAGGTTTTAATTCCAATAAAATAATTGTGAAACACTTGACACGTGAATACATAACCCTATTGTAGTTAGAAGACCTATAGGTTACAAAGTGGAGCATAATCAACGTATGGAGGTCAAGTTATATCACATAGAAGTTCAATCACAGTTTATAATAATGTTGTTTTCTTGACACAGGCATAATAAGGTGTGAATATTGGAAAGACTCAATTAAGGGTTATTATAATGTATTAGTGCACTAACCTTGCTATGCATAGTTGATAAATATGCCCAGTCAATTGAGAAAGTTGATATTTAACATCGTAAGGACAAAAGTAAAGGATCACACCCAATGGAAAAGATGAAAAAGGTGATATTTAATGTGGTAAGTGTGATAAGATCATTCAAGACTATATAAAACCAAATATTGATTCCTTTAAGACTTAACCAAGATTTTACCCTTGCAAGTAATAAGGTGGTGACCTAGTAAAATACAAAGTGAAGGTATAAGACTAAGTGTGTTAAGAAAATGAATGTTATGAACTATTAAATGTAGGTTCGGGGTCATGTGATAGGAATACTAATGCTAATAAGGTGCAAAATAGCCCAAGGATCAACAATTAAGGAACTATACCAACAAGAATAGTGTAAAAAGGGGAAGAACTAGTGTGATACAAGGGTAATAAAGGACAAGCCAGAGTCAATGATTGTGAATAGTGTGTATATGGTTTATACTAAGCATGTGTTGCTTAGTTTTCTGGTAGAAGGATCAAATTTTGTTACACAGTCATCACCTTGTTCACAATAAAAGAAACTTTGAGCATAATGTATGAACCCTAATTGGAAGGGATTGAAAGGATAATTTGTTTGAAAGAGGGAAGAGAGTGTGATGTCAAAGAGTCTATAATGTGTTGAGACAATGAGAAAAAGTTTATAAGAGTTTTTGAGAAGGATGTGTTTGAAGATAAATAAGTGACAAGCATATATAATTGTTCATGCCCTATTTTAGGTTATACAACCCAACCAGTAATGTTTAAATCATAAAGAGATTAATGAATAAGTGTTGATGAATTGTAATGTTGTTGGGGAAATATGTATAATGAATGAGATAACCTTTTATAGACCTTAAAATATTTATAAGTTTGAACTATCAGTCTAAACCTACACACAGTCAAAGAAAACATGCATAGTTGACTGTAATTTAATTGTTGTAGCCATGAAATGGATTCTATAAGAGATATAGCCTATTCAAAGATTTAGAGGAGTTGAAATCAAACCCTAACATGGAAGTTACATCTTTTGAAGTGATGTGGAACTTCAAATAATGAATTTTAAGACCTCTTGGGCCTTTGTAAGGCATGCAAACCATATGCTTAGGGTTTAGGGTTTAGAATGAGTTTCAACAATCCAAACTTGGAATGTTTTTATAATATTGATAGATTGAAGGTAATATACATATTTAACCTAGTTTAAAACTTGTAAAACCTCCATAAGTACGGATTTTGAGTATTGTGTTGTCTTGAAGGCTTATAAAACCTAGTGGAATAAGGGTAGTGAAGGAAAAGTAAATTTGTGTAAAGGAGTAGGGTAAGAAATGATTGATTAAGCTGGGGGAGATAAAAGGGTATAAAAAATGTGAATATTTTTAATTTGATATATGTACATTGCCTAAACTTAGGAGCTTTGTCAATTTGGAGGGTTGGTTAACAGGTGCCGTAAAGAAGGAAGTATATTGTGTCTTGGGAGTTGTGTCAAGAAAGACAAGTATAAGTTGTATGGCCCAAAAGGGTCCTTGAAAATGTCATCATTTCTTTGATAAGGTCTGTCAGATACTCCCAACAAGGATAAATGTAAAAAAAAAAGGCTAGAAGCCTTTTGAAGACAAAGTAAGGATTGTGTGTAGAATACAAAGGCAAGGGGCAATCCAAGACTTGAAAGAGGTATATACAAGTATATTATGATCCTTAAAGACCATCTATGATTTGAGAATGTTTCTTTAGAACCTAAGTCTAATTTTGGACATTGAGACTTAACAAGGTTGCCTAATAAGAAACTAACTAGTGTGTGAGTCCTTATACCCTGTTTCACTTATGAAAATCAATTCAAAACTAGAAGGTTATTTCTGACAAAGTGGTGTATGGTTTAAATGAAAGGAATGATGTATAGACTAAGAGTGGTAAATAAAGGAGTATATTAGCTATTGTTTATATAGAAGGTAATGGTAAAGTGACAATATACAACCATCTAGAACAAAGGAACTACGTTTGCACATAATAGCACCTTGTTGCCAGTTTCAAGACAAAATGATTGTGAGAAGGGATAAAGACATTCAATTATTTTTGCCTTATCAACATTTAGAAGAGATTAAGATTCTGAGATTAAATTTGGGAAAGTGTTCGTAACCTCATGAATGCATATTATATTCTTGGAAACATTTGACACAGTCATACCCAACCTTACCCTCTGTACACAATCTGCCTTTGATGGACTGTTAACCCCCTAAGTAAAAATAAGTGTTAATGGTGATGTTCCTTCTTAAAGACAAATGGATTGTTATTTATATATATGTATATTGTTTAGTGAGCCTTTAAGGCAATATATGTGTGCTTGGATTTTGTGTACATCTATAGGGGTGGTAGGATTATTATTATAATCAAGAAAGCAAGATTTGGACAAACTATTTTAAGTGAAACAAACAAGTAAGATTCATTGTGAAGATCATTGTGATCCTTGAGTAATTGAGTAAGACGATTCCAAATGCAAGAAACCTATGAGAAAAGAAAATTGGGTGAACAAGTTTACATGTTAATGGAAATATACTTGCGTGAATGGAATCCCTACTAAAATGGTGGCATGAAAAAGTGTAGAGGTTAGTAAAATACATATCCTATTTACAATGAAAGGACCTTGAGCACAATTGTAGATAAGGGAGAAAAATTTCAACGTGGAGAATAGCATTGGAGGAAAGAATTAACTCCATCATAATGAATCTTTGTTGTGATGGAACACAAAGGTATGTTTGGTAAAGCCTTAGAATAGTAGAGGATATGATCTGAAGATAATTATGTTACAACACCTGTAACATGGTGTATTCTATCTTGAGGACATAGTCCCATTGTGAGGAAGATAAAGCTTTGATTCTTGTCTTGGATAGGTAAACATTGAATGGACAGTTTGAGGAGATGATTCCAATCACAGACAAGATTATGAACCCATTGGATACATTATAAGAGGTTTGAAAGGAAGCAAATGATTTATGTGGTAGTTACAGACCTGTATGTCATAATGTTATGCACAGTCAATAAACAAAACAAGGTGTAAGGAATCATTGAAGGTGAATGAGTCATATGTAGTGTGATTTATATGATATATAAAGGTGGGTAAACCATATATTATAACCCAGGTATGGGTTATAAGACATTTAAATGAGATTTGAAAGTGGAAACCCTCTGATAATAGTGTGTACCTTATTTTACATAGATAGTCACTTGAGTTTTTATAGTTCCATGCAAGAAATGGATATAAAAATGAATCTACCCTATTGGGAAAGGTGAAGGGGATGCAAACAGACCCAAGGAAGTGTATTTGATCCTTTGAAGTGTTGTATAACTTGATATTGATTTTTGTATACAAACATAGCACAAAATTGTGTGCTTTACGTCCAAGTACAAGTGAGCACGAAATTGTTGTCTTGTATTTTGTCATCCTAATTAGCTATCCTAGAGGAACAATTCATAATAAAAGTGATTTTTCACAGTGAAGGATTGGCTGCAAAAACGTTCCAAATCCCTTCAAAATGACCAACACAATGCCAAAAGTCTATCAAACTGAATTTTCAACAAAGAGTAGTGTGTGTTAAGAGAAAAGGTGATTTGCCTCTTCATAATGAATGAGTGTTTTTTTTTAATATATAATTTTCACTTTTTTCCTAAATCTTTGTAGGATACAATTCAAATTTTGTAATATTGTCTTTACTATATGGGCATGGAGTTAAATTGGTGATCCTGAAATACATTTTTGTTTGATTATTGTAGCTGATTTATGATTTTTAGATATTGGTATGAGACAAATATTTTGTTCCATTTGTATGGACACTCTCATAACAATAATGGTTGTGTTACCACAAGAGTGGTTGGTGATGATGTACATTATATTATTATTTTTGGGCATTGCTTAAATTCTTTCATGATCCTCCAATGGGTAATATTTTTTTGCATTTGATCATCTTAGTTCATCCTAGTCCCCTAAGGGGTAATCTCTTTGCATTTACATGGTGAGATGAGGGAATCATAGAGAGCTTGGGTAAAAAGAATATTCCAACTAAAGGATAAAGTATGACCACCAGCATAAAAGTAATATTATTGAAGATGACCACCATCACAAAAGTAGTTGTCAAAAAGTAGTTGATGTAAAAAGTAGTTGTAAAAAGAGGACTAAAGAGACTTTTCTAAGCATGAACAAGGTACTAAAGCCACTAACGAATGAAATAAACCACATAACTATTGCATTCTTCATTTATATAATTTTAGTAACATCATTTGTTTATATAATATTTATAAATTCGATTTATGTTTAAAATAATGGCTAGCTTTACCGCATTCCTTGAGGTAGGGTTCAAATATCACTCAGAAAATCCTTTAAGAGACAATACATTTATGCAATATGTTACAATGTGTAGGCAGTATAAAAGAACTATTAAAATTTAAAAAAAGGTATTTATTTTTCATTACATGCATTTATTATTGTTACATGCATCTATTGTTGTTGTGTTATCACTGAAACCTATAAAGGGTTGCAATCAGGATGCATGATCTCTATTATGTCCACCCCTATCTCACTTCATTGCCCTTTTAAGGTCGTCATCCCAAACTTGTCGTTTTGGATTGTTATGAGGTGGGGTTAGAAAATGTGTCATCTCCTATGACATGCTCAAATATCTATGTCTATTCATATTTTCTATGAAGTCTCTTTATCTACGGGTGGAAGTCCCATGCTGATCTTGCACTTTTTGGATTGGATGAGGCATTGGGTGTTGTGCATTTGATATCACCCTATTTTGTACCTTGTTGTAAACCTCTACCATATAGATTTTGAATAATTTATAGTTTCTACACTTCTTTCCAATGCACAACATCTGTCAAATATCTCTCATGATCCACATATCAGGGCCTCAACATCATCAAGTCTGGCAGTATATGAGATATATTCATAAAGTGAAAAACATCCAGTCAAAAATGTTGAAAAATATGAAAAACATATGATTGCAACTAGTTACTAGACTTACAATAACAACCCCCATCATCTGGTCTTCAGTGTCATCTGTCAGATTTGTTGTAACACCTTAAAGTTCATAGCCTAATCCTACATATCCATATCCAATACACCGTGCATTTTGGTGTGCAAATCTCCAACATCCATGCCTTGTCCCTCATTTTCAATTTGAACTCTGTTTTCCTTAACTTGGGCAATGAAAACTTATTACACAAACTACAATGACCTTGAAGTTGTTAATGCATACAATAAATGAGGGAAAGAAAACTTACATGGTACTCAACATTGATGTTGTTGATGCTCTCATTAACACCATGTATTGTGGTTGCATCCTTTACAACTACTTGAGTTATCATCTTTCTCACCAAGTCCACCTTGAGTACATGATTGCAAGTATATCCTTGGATTGAAAATGAGTAATTGCACATCAAAATTAAAGGTGCTACATTGAAGACGTGATAATGTAATGTCTCATATTTCATACTTTGCACCCATGTCATACGGGGGTCGTTATTGTCGAAGGTAACATGAGAATATGAGATGTTCAAAGCTCATACCCATGAAATATTTTCATGTCTTTCTACTTTGAAGTTCCTATAAAAGCCAATGTCCTTGCATAACTGTAACCACCAATAATGTATGTAAATTGATGTTGTTAGTTGGTGAACCAACCAATCCACCTTGCGATGTGTAGAAGTCCTTACTGTGCTTCAGAAATGACATTTCAAATGGGAATGGTAATGTTCTATAGATGCATTTGTGTCTTTCCAATCATGCGGAAGTGTCTGGAAACATCACAACCACATTATAACCCTATATGCCTAGTGTTGTTCTCAATATTTCATAAAGGTGGGCTGAGAGGAGTGATATCTTTCTATAAACTTTCTAGACTCCCTTGTATTCATGTCCTCATTGGCACAACTATGCATTATGAACCCCAAGTCATGAAACATCACACATTTGACATCATCATCTTTCACCTTTGCTATCAAATTATTCAACCACACATGATGAACATGTTAAATGTATAAGTAGACCTTACAATTGAATGTATCCCTGAATAACACAATAGTTTTGCATAAGTAAATGGAATAATGTGGGGATGGTGTTTATGAACATACAAATATGAAGTCCATGATGCATGTAGAAATAATGATGATGCACCTAATAGCTTTCATCTCTGCATCAGAATCATCAACCATAAAGGCACTAATTGTCCATTCAATGTCTTTTAAATTAACTCTTTGAAGAAGAATTTGCATCCATTGTCTTATGTCAACAGTACATGATCTAGACATAATGACCCATGCAACGGGCACCCCTTCATGTTTGGAATCAAACACCAACAATGTGTATAATGAGAACTGTAAAAGAAAACAATAAAAACATTGGAATGACTAATATTATTACAAACATCATAAAAACTAATATTATCAACTAATCTTACAAACATTGGCACAATACCTTCATTGCATTCATCCCAAACATTTCATCCATCACCAATAAGCTATGCTTCCCAATTCTCAACAACCATTTTAGTTGTTATGGGAGTTAGATGCCCAAGATGAAGGAGATTTCCTCATCCCCATCAAGCTCTCCCCCATTGTATCCCTAATATAAAAATGCTTGTCAAGATTGGCCAGTGCCCACTCCCAAATACTTGTTGCATCATCATAGTTATATAAATATTTTGCCTCCTTGATCAATCATTCTCTGTTATATATTTCATCCTTGCTCAAGAAATCATCTCGCTCTATTTCACCACTAAATAATAAAAGTTTCTCATGCACCATCTCCTGGTGTTTAAGGTGGATAACATCTTTAGACATTCCCAAAAATAGTAGCCTGTGAACCCATTCATTGAGTTGGGGGCTGATGTGAGGAGAGAAAAAAATTTCTTGCCTTTGAACTATTCATATTGTTGGTTGTGGTAATAGTTGTGCTCATTATCCATGTGTTCTACTTGATTTTATGTGAGTAGCACATGATTGGGTTTATAGACCATGCATCATGTGTTGAAATGATAATGACAACTACACCTTATATGCCTTCAACCCGACTGGCTACCCTTTCCCAACTTGGGCTTTAAAAACTTGTCTTTGGGCATGGCATCAATTTCTCAAAAGTCATCAGGGCCATATGAACACTAGTACTTGCACAATTGTGGTGAACAAATAAATAATCATGCAAGATGAAAATAAAATGTAAATGAACGAAACATAATAACATCTAAATAGACACCAGCTTGTAATGTATAGTGTGAAGTGACTCATATGACATATTCAAAGACTGTGGTGATCTTGATATCCTTTCCAACAAAATCTAAATATCTCTTATGATGTGAAACACAAAAAATTGTAGGGAACAATGCCCTTCTCAATTCTCCTTTGATGAAGTCATCAACCCTGTCCTGCTCAACCCAGGCAACCCACAAGTCTTCCTCATTGACGTTAGGATAATTAGTCCACTTGATATAACTGCAATCAAATGGGCCCTCGCATGGCTTCCGCAATTCAAGGCACATTATTTCTTCCCACCTTTTTTCCGTCTATTGTAACCTACAAGGAGAATATTTCATTGAACAAATTAGAAATGGAATTTTCATATTTTGAGTAAATGAAAATTTCCATGTATTATAGAGGACTTTTTTTTTAGAAATCAATATAAAATCCTTCATAAAACATATATAAATAACTGCATCAAAATGTAGAAATGGACAAAATAGTGCATGCACGAGGTAGTTGCGTTTATAGACGATCTTAAGTGGCATGCACTAACTGCATGCATATGGGTTGGGCTCAAGAATGTAATTTTGATATGAAGCCCATAGCTTCATGAAAGGGTTTAAGAAAAGGAAAAACTACTAGGAAGCCCATAAAATGAAGACAAGGGTTAAAGGAAAAGGGAATTTGCTACGAAGCCCATATAATCAGGAGAGGGTTAAAAAAAAAGAGAAATTGCTAAGAATCCCACATGATATTCTCATTGTCCATCAACTAATCATTTGATGTATTTAATTAGAGGCATGAACATACTATGAATTTATAGATAACACGTGAAAGGAAATGCTAGTAGGCGACACAAGAAATTTTTTTACAACATGTGTGCATTAATAATTATATGAGCCCATATGGGATGCAATTTATCCCATTCAATTGTAATGGTAGGTTGCCTTATCACCCACAGTAAGGTCAGGGCATAAACCATATTGAGTTATTATAGCTTTAGTGTAGCAAAATAGGCCACCAATTTTATTTAAATTATTTCCTTATAGACCACCACTACCATAATTCCCACATACCAGACCACAATTTTTTGGTCATTAAATTTAGGGAGGCCCATGAGAAGACAGAGCACAATTATGAAAGTAAATGAAAGCTTCTTCTTCATTACATGTACAAAATTATACAAAAAGCTGTCATCATAAAAAATATTCTTTTTCATTACATGTACAAAATTATACCATTGCCCAATGTCAATTGTTTACAACTAATCCGAGTAGTACCCATCTTGATCACAGGCATTATATTGTCCTCAGATTCTTCTAATGGTGTTAGAAAATGACTCCTTCGCCACATTGCTTATTGGTATGTAAGTTCATCTAAAATGTGTTCGAGATCTAATTTAGGATTTAAATATAGAGAATTCCACAATTGCATATAATTATCATGAAGACCGTCCCATGTTGAAATTTGAAATCTAATCACAAGGTGATATGTACGAAAGAATGTCTCTAGCAAGAATGTTGCATAACTAACTCTATCAAAGTACATGTCAAACCAACTATTTATCATGGGATTCAACAATATTTCATGCTATGAAATAGTTAATTCTAATAAGAGATTAGACTTAAAAATTAAATCTAATGTTTCCATTTGTCGATGTGACCAATTGCCTTTTAACAGATCCAAAGTAAAAGCATTATTAGTATTCCACCAAATCCTGGCAACGTGATTTGCATGAGTAGCCCAAGAAGGTAGTGGATAACTAAAAATTTCATTCAATTCATTTGTAACTTGATCTAAGTCTCTTCTTGTTACATCTCTGAGTTAGATTAGGGAATTCCATAAGTTATTGGAATGACAACTGGAAAGGGGTTGTGAAAATAGTGACATGTTGCAAACAAACACACAAACCACCAATATGACAAATATTGGATTAACATTCAACACTAGTACTTTACAAGTATTTTATGGGTCTCCATACTGATAAGGAGCCATAATGTGCATGTGACTGGAATCTCAACTATGAGATAAAGGGCTTCACCTCATATCCTAGATAATTCAATGCAACTACATGCTCTTAATATAACCTTAATTTTATACAAACACTTGGCAATAGATATATAAGGAAAAATTAAATCAATGTACAACTCTTTTGATTGAATGTCAAGACCTCTTGATAATATATGATAAAATAAGCATAAGAGACCCTGCTTATAATAGGGTTTGATGAGAATATAAATGATGTATGACCAAGCATTGTGCGTGTACGTGCATGTGCGTGTGGACGCACACTCCTCAAGGGCATATATACATGTATGTTGAACTTAAGAGATAATAAAAGGGGAAAATCAAAGCACAAAAGACCCATAAATTAAGGGGATAACCAAATGGGCTAACTAAGGAAAAAACACTAAAAGAATATTTTGGACATTTTGAGATCATTCAGAATTGTACAAAGGAAAATGAATAGTCGATATTTAGGTTTGCATACAATTTTCATCTGATGGATATATTATTATATGAAAATAGTGTTCACACAAATTCAAGTTATCTGAAAGACTTGAGTTAGGGGATGATGACATAAGGCCCAAAAAAATGAAAGTCTACTAAAAATATCTAAACGTATGTACATAGGCCATATGTGATAAAACATGAAATATACATAATTTAAAAGGGTCTTGTACTAGAATTAAGTGTCTACAATAACACACAAATATAAAAGGAGAGATGGGTCATCAATTATAAATTATATAAACTAACTAATAGAATTCTTATGATTATAAATGTTGATTTTGTTTTATCGTCGCCATATCATTGTTGTTATGTGTTAAGAATATGAATATATAAAGGAGGTCATGGAATCTACCACCACTCTCTATTTTTTTTTGTGCAACACATTGCTTACATTAACAAAATTTATACAAAACATTCATGTGTTCCCATTAACAGTTGTTCCCATTACAAACTAAAATCCATTGGCTATCCTGAAATGTGATTTTGAGTTGGCTGTATTGAGTGATGAAACTCCTAAATTTAAGGTCTCTAGTCTGAAAGGCATGGCGATGGCATAAAAAAAGAGGACTTTCAGGCTAAAACTGTTTATAAAGCAATAGATGGTTGGTCGCTAGGGGAGGTTCTGGGAGTGAGGTTTCCCCCAAATATTTTGTAGATACAGCGTATGATGCAAGATAAATGAATAAGAGGTCAATCACAGTGGTTCCCATTACAAAATAAAATCCATTGGTACTTGAAGGCTTTCGCTATATTATCTTATCATTTTCACGAACACAAAATGATAGACATTGAATAGAAATAGCAGAGTTTTTTATAAATGTGAAAAAATTAAATCAAGAAATAGGGTGTATATCTGATATGGTAGGAAATGGGGGGAAGGGTTCACTAAACAACAAGATATGGGAAGCGATGAGCTTAACTACAACAGATTTCCAACTCTTGAAACAAGTTGCATAGGAAGCAAATGGTTAATCTCCAATCACATCTCACAAGAATCAATGGTTAATCTCCAATCACGTCGCACATAAATCAAATGGTTGTTTCTCAAACTAAGTGAGTAGAATGCAATGTGTGTAATGCAATGGGTAGTTCAATATTCAATATTCCTGCCCAATCCTTTTTTCTCGCCCAGCTAACTACCAACTTCATTGCTAGTTAGTGGGCAGTTAGTTAAAATGGTAATGGTGAGTGGGTAGTTAGTTAGATAATGGTGAGTGAGTAGTTAAGTATATGCCATTGGGTAAGTTAGGTTCAACTGTAGTGAGTCAATGACCCCAAGTCAATTCACTAGTGATGACAACTATTCATTGATAAATAACACATGCCGAAAGTTGACATGTACTAGCTAAGCACATCGCTCTCATACTGCCTTATTTTTTTTAATCAAGCATTCAAGTGAACAAAGCTTCCCTGTTTTCCCCTATTTCTATATCATTCATAAGGATGTCACATCTACTAATCTAAATTACTGAAGGAACACACTGTGAGTCATATCTGTCAAGTTACAAGATAGGTTATTATTGTACTTCTTTCCACATACTACAACCTTGTGCACAAAAAAACCAACACATTAGGGGAGAACTACATCAGTATGAGTCCCTCTTCAAATTTTTGGCTATATAGGTAGCACCCACTAACATAGGGGTTTTTTGGGTTAGCTTGACACTATGAGCTTTACTAACACATTTTTTCAAGCTCATTATGAAGATGAAGAGCTAGGGTTTTGCTATTTGACAAGGAACAATAGTCCATGAGCCATATCTGAGCACCTCAAAGCAAAGGAGATAAAAAACTTAGAAAAATCTAGGTGGTTAGATCTAGATATAATAGGTATTCTATACTAGACACATGCATCATGTTAGACATAAGCATTGATGCAATCTTGTCAGGTCGATGCAAGTGCTCTTGGCTATAAAAGGTAATTTTCCATAATTTGATGACTGATTGAGAATTTAGATCTAATATGTTTCTAGCCTTTCCAAATCTATATCTATATTAACATTAGAATCAACTAAGTATTTTATTTTTATTATCATTGAAATATCTAATATTGTTGTACATAATATTTTTAGCATATATCAACATTTAATTTCAAATAGTGTTTATCTGAGTTTATAAATTAATTGCCCTGCTATAGATCTATTTATCACCCTTGTGCTTACTCATTTTTATATTATTATTCCTTTCCCCATTAATCCATATGAAACCAAGGTTAAGAGAATGTGTGGGTGTTTATTCATTTATACCTGTAGCTATATCTCATTATAAAAATACCTTGTCTTTTCCCATCTCCATTATCATTCAATGCACCTTAAAATCTTTCACCATTTTCATGTTTCGTAAGGTCTTGCCCTTCCAAACCACTTTTCCATTGCTTAATCTCATTGTAAAACAAAACATCTTGTACAGTTCATTGCCATGCCGTATGAAGGAACACACCCCCTCATTTTACATTGTCACCTCCATGGAAAATATCAAATTATTATCGCTTAATAATTCATGAACAAAATATGAGGTGGGGTCATAAATCATGGATTTAGAGGGAGGTGCGAATTTTGATTTCCACTCTTTTACTTTACAAAACCTTGCTTTACCAAAAATAAAAAATATATATCCTTTTCATCATAACTTGCACCATGGGGATAATTGGTAATTTATTATATTTTTTTCCATTTGCATAAGGATCATGGTATAAGGAGCTCAATGGACATCATTTTTATTTTATTTTTGTATTTAATAGCTTAAATTCCTAAATAGATCATACTACAATAAAATTTGATCTATAGGTTTTAATAGTTTGATGCCAATATCCAAAGATGAGGGGAGGAGAGCACTCAACTATTCATTAATCAACTTAACATGTAGGGAGGGATCTTCAAATGGAAATTTTATGATGGCGCGATCCTTTAATTTCCATTTAAATTTGTTTTTAAGCAAATTTTGTTAAAGTAATAAATATTCATATTTATTTGTCTTTAATTATGTGGAAAGGGGATATTATGTTAACTTTGTTGATGACAGATGTTTATAACGTGAGACAACAATGATCATGGAACATGTAATGATTAATGATCCATGGGGGTAGATGGATGGTGAGTGATGTAATCAATTTATCTATAAGGAGGCTAATTTATTCATTTAGAAAAAGTCACATTAAATTCTATTTGTTCTTGCATTGAATTCAAAAACATAGAGTAAAGTGGCATGTTTGACCTGAATTCACATTTAGTAGACACCAAACATTAGAGTCTCTTTAAATAGAATAACTAATTGTTGAACCACCTATTTGCAGACCCTTTCTATATAATTCTAAATATTTTTTTTAGGTTTGTTATTTATGGAGATGAGAGTGGTTTATTTCTTGGCAATGTTGTTGCATGGTGTAAGAGAAAACACTCTAGGTGTACTAGTTTATGACATACATTGAAGCTCATGTTACATTCTATGGAAATAATGATGTTTTAAGAATAATTAATTAGTAGTATTATTGCACTTTGACAATGTACAAAGTTTGAATATAGATCTATTGTTGTTGAAGAATTGTTCTTTCCATAGATTGTAGCATGTGCTTCAATTTAGGTATCAAGTTGGTATATTTAAATTATTCTCTCTTACACTACACAACAACAATGTCAGGAAATAAATCATTCTTATCTTCATTTGTAACAATTTTGAAAACAATCTTGTAGAATTATGTAAAAAGGGAGTGCAAATGGGAAATCAATCAAGTATGGTTTTAAGTCTCAGTTTCTGTTAAACATGAGTTTAGGACAAACATGACACTTTGTCTATGATTTTGAATTCAATACAGGGGAAAATAGAAATTAATGCAACTCTTTTTGAATGAGATGATCCATGTTTTATCGAATACATGGAGAGTAAATAATTTGATAATGTTTTACTGAACAAAAAATTAGATCTTTGATTTTCACCCTTTATTATTGTACTTAACATCCATCCACTCACCCTTTATCATTCATCGTTACATGTTCTATGATCACTATTATTTCATGTTATTTACAAATATAAAGTTTATTTTACAAATATTAGTTATGAATAATGTTATCATAATAATGCCCATCAGCGTAAAAATAGAGTTTAAATAGGTGAACATGTGAGACCCAACTTATTCACAAACTGAAAATAATAGCTAAGACTTTATCACTTACCACTGCACATGTGACATTAGGGGCCTTATTATTGTAGTACAACTTTGTGTTTATATTTGCTTCACTAAGTATTTCCAATACCCTCGACAAGAACATTGATGATGTTTGATATGATAGACATTTTTATGTATTTATTATGACTTTAGTTTTCAACAATCTTGGAGATATTCTTCACTGCCTTATGGAATTCCCCATACACCTTTTTTAGAAACTTAAAATATACCCTGATTTTTTGTCTCACCATTGCTAGTTTTACACACTATTATTCCAATGCAAACATTTGCTTATAGCTTTTTTGCTAAGCATCACAAATAATTCTTAAAAAGTTTTTATTTGCATGTTTAAAATGAGTGAATCCATTTTAATCTATCACAACAATTTCTCCAGTAATATTTTGGGGATAAATTTAGTTCCATTTTTGTAGTGCCCACTTTACAGTTATTGACAACTAAAATAACTATTCCATGGGGATGTGTTTAATAACCTAAATGCAATTGCCAAGTTATTTCGATGCATATTTGATTCTTTGGCTTAAAAAAGCTTTTGCTCAAACACTATCAAGGTGAGCCTAACATATTTTATTTATTTTTTAGGGGCCTTATCATTCAGAGAAAACTGGCTAAGTTGTTGCATTAAATGAATTTCTTTTTGGGATGTTAGGGCAACTTAACAAGTAGCATATAATGAAAATTGAAAGACAGGTCATCATGACTTGCAAATGGGGATAATAATTCTTGGTGTACTCATTTTTTTTGGGGTTACCATTTCTGTGTACCTCATATTATTTAGTCTTGTACTATTTTTGTAATGACAAATCTTGATAGGTGTTGTAGACTTATTAGATTGAAGACATTTCACGGATTTTTTTGATGTTTTCTAGGTGATTTTTAGTATTTTAAGAATCTTGAAAGGCACACAACTAGTTTCAAATGAAGTTTCAATTTTTGAGTCTTATAGGGATTTATTCAATACCTCTAATTTCAAGCACCCCAAGGATCTCTCTATAACGAGCAAGCTTAACAAGCATACACAAACTACATGTGTGTTAGCATCAGCTCGCCTTAGGTGAAATTTTCTAATCATCAATTAGACAACTTGAATGCCAACTATGATCTCCATCTACTTAACCACCACCATGACCACCGAGGCTGCTTAACCATCAAGGATGCTTAATTATAATCTCTAACTTCACCATCATGTGCTTGGTCACCATCATAGTTAACATATGCAACTCATCCAACGTGGCAACACCATGATGTGGACTGTGACTCATCGAGCATGCATGTATCTCTACCCTATCACCCATACACAAACCTCTATGCATTAATGTCACCATCCATGTTGAAATTAGGTAGGTGAGCTTGAATGTGGAAATTCCCATGTATTTTTGCCTCCATGTCCCTATCCCCCCTATTTTATCCATGTTTAAGGATTTCATCAGTTGAAGACTTAGAAGCTCGACAAACAGAGGGAAGGAACTAGTTCAAGATTGTAATCCTTGTAGGTAATCAAAAATATATCTTTGCAATATTATGCCTTCCTAAAGTCCACATGAGTTTAAAATGGCACACACAAACAAAAAAATTATGATCGTCATTATCTTGAAAAATCATTTTAATATAAAATTGAGATATTTGCTTGACAAAATGTGTTCAATCCTTCCTTGTTTTCTTTAAATAATACTTAATTTTCCATTTGGGAAAACACATAGGGTGAGGGGAGAAACTAGAATTTAGACTTGCTTATTTCTTCTCTTAGAGGGGCTTTAGACATTTTGAACTTTAACCTTGCCACACATTTTTTTATCCTACAATCAATCTCAAATAGGCAAAAATAAATCACTAAAGGCAAACTCTTCTCTTTATTTGAAGGAATTTATGTCTTGCTTTAATACTCTTCACCATAAGTTTGACACAATTCTACTAGTTCAGTGCACTGAGGTTTGGAATAGAACTTAAAAAATTATAGTATCAAAGGTTCAAATGTCAATTGCATAAACCTTTTGATTAGATTTTATCATAGATGATGTAACATCGTATATCTCACTTTAAAATGTTGTTATATGACCCCCTAAGCCTACATGGCAAGGAGAAAAACATTCTCCCTCTCCTCTTTTTGGGACCCCCAAAAAAATTCATCATTTATTACAACAAAAAATGACTCAATGATTAAAAAGAATAGTAGTATTGGTTATCCTAATGAAAAGAATCCCTAGTTTGGCATTGTTTTTTATTAGAAAGTAATGCATTTGAAAATGTTAGGGCTTTAGTGAAATACAATTAGTATATGTGTGTAGTATGAACAAACAAGTTCAAGGTCAAAAATTGGTTTTACACAACTTTATGTTATTAAATTTATTAATATCAATGTTACAGATTACATCAAATTATGGCATCATCAAAATGTAGTTCAATTTATTGTTTAGCTTTAAAATGGATATTCTAGAAGTTATATCTAACAACAAAGAAGTGTATGTGACACTCAAGTTCTCCTTATTTGTAATATGGACCAAAAGTGTACTCTTAAGTTTTTCTACAATGTTTTTATAATTTCTACAAGGACTTATTGTTAAGAAAAGTATAAGATGAAAGGTTTTTATTTAACATATTTATGAACAATAGCTTAAGCCCAAACATTCATAAATGTTCCAACTAAACAAATATTTCTCTCTCTCCATAATCTAGGTTTGAAATAATAATCTAATATTTTTCTATATCCATAATTTAAATTTGAAATAGTAATCACATATAACTTTGGTGTCCTTAATGCAAATTGGATACTTTTGAGAAGGAATATTTATAAAATAACTTAATTAACTGAAAATTAAAATAAATGCAAATGTGATGTCATGGATCATTGCGAGATGCATTTTAAGGCTAAATTTGAAACACTTCATGTGATGTCACCCCATATATTCATGACAATAACATACCACTAAAACATAGTCCAAACTTAGGCTACGTTGTATGGCTCCACTTTAGACAACCTAATGTTTTACCACTTGAACTCATCACATCTATTCAAATTGTACCCTTTTCTATACCCTTATGCAATGGGCAAGGATAAATTATGTACTTTGTAAAATGATGGATAAAGTGCATTCCTTTCTTATGGGGAAGGTATGTGTACTCTATAAAAGAAAGGGGGTAGGGTATATACACCTTGATAAATAATAAAAGGTAAATATAATTAACAATCCCCTTGGTGACTCACTTGATGATGGTCCTAAAAACTACATGTACCTTACCTTATGGTAGTATGCTTCATTATACTTGAATTTGTACAACTACCTTCACTCACTAAGTGAGATTATAAAGTTGTCAAAAGGATATTGTTTAAACAGAGTTAACAAGCAAATGGATTCAAGCATTCCATTTTCACTTTTTATAACATTGAGATTTTCAATGAGGAATTTTATGTTTAGTAATTCATATCTCAAAAATCTCAAAATAGTTTCAAGTAATATACCAAGGCTCTGGAGAGGGATGACTAACTTGCACTACCTAGAATAACACTTTCAAAAACTAATGTCACTTTCTATCATGATCATCATCAGGTGATTCATGATACATATTATCTATTTATTAACATTTTAATCATAAAATAATATTTTAATTTCAATTTTGCTAACATTTGCATTTCTTGTGTTTCACAACCTTTTATCAATAATCCTTTAAATTTCCATATCTGATTAACAATTAAGTTTACCAATTTTATAATCCTACTAATAACATTTCTAAAGTTGAGTAAACATTATAATAAACCATTTTTTTATTAATAATTAGGAAAGGATTGATTTGTAAGCCAAGAGAATTGATCCCATATTTCTAAAGTTAACACTATAAAAAAAACTACAAAGCTTGATGTGCATTTTTAGATGCAAAGCAAATAAAACTGCCATGTAATGTATCAAAATTAAATCAAATATGAAAGAGCGTTATCTTTTTCTCTAATTGAATTAGATCACAAAACAATCTTTAACTCTTTACTTCTTTTAGGATGTTAAGAGATCTAGTTACAAACTATGCATAAATTTTTAAAATATAGTACTAAACCCATTGAACAAAAAACATTATCATGGTTATCCATCCTTCATGATCCAACTATCAAATTCCAATGGTTCATCCTTTTTATAACCACAAAGGCATTACCTATCTCTTTCTATGTTGTCTTTGGGTAAAAGAAAATCATAGTAGTGGGTGTACCAAAATGCTTTCCCTATATCAATTTATTTTTCCTATATCAATTTTAAAGTTTAGTTTGGTCTTTTAGTCCATAAAACTTCAGAATTGCATCCACCAATTCTCTTTTAGCTTTAAAATTCCTCAACCTCAATGGGCTTGATAGTGAAGTTATGTGTACTCTGTAGATAAAAATAGATTCAAATCTAGAGGGGGCAGGGCATAAACACATTGTTGAACACTATGTTAGGTAAATAATAAACAATGCCCTCGTGGACTTAAAAATGGGGGGAATCATACCCCAGTTTAGTGTCTCTATTGGGATAAACTTAAAAAAATCTACCTTTAGCCCACCCCCTTCTCTCTCTCTCTCTCTCTCTCTCTCTCTCTCTCTCTCTCTCTCTCTCATCTCTCCTCTCTCTCTCTCTCTCTCTCTCTCTCTCTCTCTCTCTCCTCTCTCTCTCATCTCTCTCTCTCTCTCTCTCTCTCTCTACACACACACACACACACACACACACACACACACACACATAGACACACCTTTACCCCCACTTTACTCCACCCCTTCACCCTATCTCTCCCTCCTCCTTTCTCCCTCTCTTTCTATATATAGATATATAGATATTGTAATGTATTATGTTGACAGGAGTCTTTTTGTTATCAACCAAATGTACTTAATATAATGGCCAACCACACTAGGCAAATGAAAGGGAATCTCGATAATCAAGGTTTCAACTCAAAAATTCAATTAACTTCAAAGGATATAATTAACATCTTTGGGACAAGAAACATATATTTTATTGTCTTCTAATAAAAAACCATGAAGCTCACACTGCATTGGTATTTCAATAGAAAAAGCGTGAATGTGATAAATAAAATGATGCTACAACTTTTTAAGATAGGCATGTTGTTGTAGACACCTATTACATTTTTGGTATAATTATTTGTGGTTTTGGTTTCGAAACCTTGGAAGTGATATCATGTTTCTCATTAGAAATTAAATATGAGAACTAGTGTTTATGCATTGCTTAATTTTCCATTTTACTAGAATCAATTTTGTTTCTAGATAAATACTATGCCTTTAGCTAAAGTTAATAACAACTAGTTAATAGAAAAATATCTTCATGGCATATATTTCTGTTAGGAATTTTTTATTGTAATTATGGGATTCAATGTTTCAGTCCCCCATATAAAGAAAGCTTCCATAGATTAAGAGCCAAATTTAAAATAGCCTAATATATATAAATAGGCTAGGATCCTATAACTAAACCTTTCATATTGTCATCTTTATAGATCATCTCTTTGAAAAATATAAATTTATGTATGTTGTATTGTGTGTTCATATGCTAAGCATATACTTGACATAACTTTTTTGAGACCACAAATAACAAAAATAGAAACTAATCATACATAAAAGCAAATGAAGTAATATGAACCAATGTAGTGATTTGACATAATGCATTCTCATATTCAGATTAATTGGATCAATAACCTCAACCTTTTTTCAACATTACTCACAATATTATAACAATACTATGACCTAGAACTTATCTTTATATACAGAGTACCATTTAAACTCTTCAACCCTATTCTTCACCATGAAGTAAGCACATAAAAAATAAATTAAGTTCATTACAATTTTGGTAAATTTATATATAACAAAGTGATCATTATTCACATATATATTGCATTAGCCCCAAATATTATTTGAACCCCAATGGCCTTCTCACCTGAAGCGCTATATGAGGTAGGATATCTACTGAGTGGGGAATACATACTTTACTTCTCAAATAAAATAGGTTAAAATAATTGAACTAAAAATAGAGTTGTCAATGCACCACAAACAACCACCATAATTAACCATACAAACAAATGGAATAGTGTTTTATTCATATCCTCTTAGAATGAGGCTTGGTCAAAGAATGATTATGAATTGGATACATTCTACCTGAGATCAATTACTAAAGCCAATGAGGGGTAGAAGGCAAGTCAATTAATATTTAAATTATACACAAACAACTAATGAGTAGTGGATGAAAGATATATAATACAAATTGAATGTCTTGAAATACTTACAATGAATATGGTTTCAGATGAAGAACATTGATACTCTAAACTAGAATACAAACATTTTTGCTCCCATCTTCACCTTGGTAAATCTACATGTTAAACTCGTCTCAAGGAGCTGAAAGAATTAATATCTCCCAAATACTAAAGCAAATGCAAAATTATTTAAAAAATAAAGTTCTCTATAAAATTATTGATTACCCTCTCAGGTTTAAGTATCTTGTAATGAAAGATACTTTATTCCAATGAGTTTAAACATGACCTTGGATGAAACAAATGTTGTTGCCTTAGATGGTAAATAAATTACTTTGTTAGGATAAAGGATGTGATGGCTTTGATGTTAAAGGATTTTTTTGCCTTTGATGTTACTAGAGTTGTTGCCTCTATCTCCTCCCCTTCTAAAAGAGAAAAAATGGAATTATTATAGTCATATTTTCCTTGAATTGAGCATTGCATAGCTTGCACCTACAAATACTACATATGACTAAATAATATCCATCCCTAAAGTAGTATTTGGGCATTAGCTAGGTTCATTTATTAAAAAATTATGAAAATAACATACTCTACAATAATAATAGGTAATTGTTAAAAGTAGGCTATTTTATTTCATTGTGCATTCTTTAATTATAGTACATTTCTATAGATCTCAAAACATTTAATTTGATAGGTCATTGTTAAAAGTAGGCTATTTTATTTTATTGTGCATTCTTTAATTATAGTACATTTATATAAATCTCTATGTACACCTTTCTTCTCAAAATTTCTTCTTCTAAAAGGTTCCTTTAGCATTATCCTTGAACTTTATGGAGAATACTACACTGGATGGCTCAAGGGAGACCACAGTAGTAGACAATAATAATAATTCAAATTAAGAACCTATGTGTTCAGACAAACTAACATTAAATAAGTAAAAAGTAAAAAAGAATGCAGAAGAATGGTCATGATAAGAAGGGACCAAAGCTATCTTCCAAAAACCATATAGCTGAAGTTAAAACATGTTTGAAGCATTAAGGATGAAAGAACAAGGGATTCACTATCCAACACCCACAAACTAGGTCCCACTACCATCTGAACCAATCACATTTTTTTAAATATTTAGCACTTTTTGGTAGGAAAATTGTGATTGGTTGGGAGTTTAGTGGGTCTCAATTTGTGAGTGTTGGTTATGTTCAGGGAAAGAATAATGGGAAATTTGAGCAGCAAAAATTTGACAACGAAGGACTATTAAGAGCAAGTGTGTAAACCATAGAAATTTAGTAAATATTGCATTAGTATTTAATTTAAACTAAAAATTTATGAACTATGGAAACACTATAATTTTAAAATTTAACAATTAATAAAACCCATCTCTTGTGTCAACCTTAACATATAATATACAAATTTTAATCATAAGAAGGAAAAATAAAACCCTAAACAATTCAATATATCAAATGAATAGTTTATGTACAATTTGATCAAATATTTAGATATATTTCATTATATATGGTGTACAACTCCAAAATAAGCATGGATTTAGATATTTATTCCACACGAAAGGCCATCATACACGATATTTAAGCATTAATGTGTCAGGCTTATAAGCCATATAAGATTGGTTGAGTATAATTATTGGAGAGATTATAATGATTGGTTATGGATGATTATTGGTGAAATTTATAATTAAAAGTTGTATTCTTTGATACCCTGGGTTTTAAAACAAAAATGGGTTCTCCACATAATTGGGATTGATTAGGTAATGTACCATTAGACAAAGGGGAAAATTTGAATTCACATGTAGTTAACAAAGGTAAACATGCCCTTACCTCAAAGCTTCCACACTTCATTTGTAGTTTACATACTGATACTCTACAGCTCGAATACCTTAATATGGGTGATGCCCTTACCTTATTCATTGGCCTGCAGATGCTTAACCCTTTACAAAATCTATGCGCTTCATAGCAATAAGACATTAAGGTACCACCAACATGCATGTAGTTAGTGCGTGTTGGTTAAGCTTATCTATGAATGTGATCTCCATTGATTTATAGATGTTAACCTAAGGCATGATTTATAATATACACATGTTGTACAATTTTTCTTGTGCTACCTACCAACATTTCCTTTAACATGATGTTCATAAAGGTGAACATGCCCTCACCTTGAAGTTGTGCCATTGCTTCCATAGTTTACACACTAATAATTTATCACCTTAAAGTTGTGCCTTGAAGTTGTGGAAGTGGAATGAAGAGCATTTTGGTAATATATTTCAAAGGAAGATTAAGGCCTTGACAGATTTTAAAGTTGAAACAACTATAGGAGGTCAATGTAGCTGAAGATTGGGATCAAGAGATTATTAAAAAGGAAAAGGCTCTAATGATTGATTTTAAGTAGATCTTACGAATGGAGGAAACACATTGGAAACAAATGTTGGAACACAACTCTCTACTAAGAGGGGGGTGAATCAGTAGTTTGATTAAACTTAGTCCTTTAATACTTTTAATGCAGAATAAAAAGTATATACAGAGATCACACACACAAATAGACACAACATCATATGTATACGTGGAAAACCCAATATGGGAAAAATCATGATGAGAATAGTTGCTAGAATCTACTATTTTAATCTAACCTCACAATCAAAACCTTGTTGGTTACAATATTTAAGGGCACTGACACTAAGGAGACACCAATCCCTTGGTTTAAGAACACCAAATCTAAGTAAGTACCAACTCCCTAACTGAGCATCAATTCAACTCTTTTGATGGTGCCTACCAATCAGATCTATATTATGGAGTTACAACTTCAGATTAAAATATTGATTCATAAACAAAAGAATTATTTGTTCTCTATTATATGTCTAGTTTGTAACTGTTCATACTCTGCACATTTCTCTCTTCTCTTCTCTTCTCTTCCCCTCTAGTTTTGTGTCTCTATATTTATCTATTAGACACAATTCAATAATGCCAATAACACTTATTATATCCTAGATGACATATTTATATGCATTAGATCTAGGTCTCACATCTTATCTGTGTTCACACTTGGTCTGTAACACATCACGCTCTATCCATGGACTCAGTTCAATTACAATTTTCTCACTTATTGAATTCATGCTCCACCACCATGATTCTCTATCTGATTACTATATTTAACATATATTGGGTGTTGGTTTTGATGCACATGTCATATTACATAATTTATATCGATCACAGTGATCTATATCATTCTTTGTGTCGTATAATGTATCTTTCCTGCATGTTTCTCTGCTTGACCATTGGGATGAACATATATTTAAATATTGACCATTTATCTTAAGTTTCACACTATGATCTGATGATCTTTATTCAATTTTATCAACTTTAAAATGTGTTTATTTGATCAAGCTCTGACAAGCTTGCATGCTCTGTTGGATCTTACATGCTCTGACAAGCTTACATGCACATCTGTTGATCTTTTATCCAAGTTCCCAGAAGTCATTAGATCTTAAAATTAACATGGGCTTTACCTATGTCTAACGTTAAACATCAATCACTTGTTCCCATTAAGTCCACTTGCTCCATTAGATCTTCATTGCATGATCATCCGCTCACCATTCGATATTTTGACAAGCTTGAACTTTATCTCTGATAAGCCCTTGTGAATGTGACACTTGGCACCTTCACATGCCTTCTGCACCTTTTCTATTAATTCTTGATTTTAAGACACTTGGCATCCTCACGTTAATCCTAGACTATTTAACTTTAAATTGCTCCATAGATTTACTATGCAAGCTCTGTGATTGTGACACTTGTCACTAGTGCATTTACTCGAACGTGCCTTTGAAAAATTGACTTTGCTATGCTTCATTAGATCTTCAACATATAATTAAGTGCTAATTGTTGATCAAAATAGGATAGATATTAAGTCTAATACTTAAAAAATATTAAGGTCTTTGATCACTACTCGAGTTGGTAATTGTTAGGTCGAAGGGGTCGATTTCACAATGATGAGGAAGGCTTAATTTATAAATTAAGTAACCGGTTCTTGTCTATATCCAGTCAACACAAAAATAAAACTTGCTTGTGAATGCCATGGCTTAAACCCTTAGGGTTTAATTGAGAAACCATGTAATGTTCAAGAAAAAAGATAAATCAATTCTGAGATCATTTCTTCTCAATTGAACCTACGGACCATATATCTAGGATGCTCTTGAAAAACTCATAACAAATATTCTCTTCAAGTGGTCCATAAAGGGTCTATGTAAGATCATGACAAATTTGCACTATGCAACTATAAAGCATGTTGTTCTCTCCATCAATCATGCCTAATTATTTGACATCAATGACATTCATAATGTCCTTTTTGACATCAATGATAATCATATTGCCAACAATCTCCCTATTTGGCATTGATGGCAAACTAAATGCTCTGATCTTGTACCATGATTGTAAACTCTGATCCTTCTTTGGCATTTATTGCATTAACTTCTGATGAAATGAAATTAAAGTTGTTCATACCAATCTTGCTCCCCTTTAGGAAATAGAACATTTTCCTAAACTTAACTTGGACACATGCTCTGCTCTTTCCAACTTTGCAAAGAGCATTTGCACTTTTTCTCCCCCTTTGACATCAATGGCAAAGGGACTCCAACTTTCTCATAGTTTGTCCAAAATTTTCTCCCCTTTATCAAATAAAAGAGTTTGTCTAAGAATCTGTAACCATCAACTCATTAATTTTTTTACAAAATATGCATACCTAAGTTTCCTTTTCTCTCTTCTTTCAGGGATTAACAAGAGTTATGTGATACTCCCCCTAGACTCATGCCCTATCACTAGGATCTAGTGATGTGATGTAGGAGCCATCACTTCCAATTTCTATTTCAAATACTCAAATTATTCCTTGGGAAGAGGTTTGGTGAATATGTCTACAACTTAATCCTAAGTTGACACATACTCTATTGTGACCTCTTGATCTCTAACCTTTTTTCATAAGAAGTGATACTTGATTGATATATGCTTAGTTCTATATGCATCACTTGATTCTTTGTTATGTTAATAGCACTTGAATTATCACAAAGAATAAAGATAGGTGATTTGTACTCTAACTTGAGATTTTTGAGTGTTTGCTTCATCCGTAAGACTTGAGTGCAACATATCACTACTGCCACATACTCTATTTCTACTATAGAAAGATTAGCTGTCTCTTGCTTTTTGCTTAGCCATGAAACAAGTCTATTTTTAAGGAAAAATGCACCACCACTAGTGCTTCTTCTATCATTCACACTTCCTATCCAATCAAAATTTGTATATGATGTCAAAATGAAATATTCACTTTTAGGATACCATAGACCATCGTCAATTATGCTCTGGATATATCTAAAGATCATTTTCACTGCATTCACATGTGACTCTTTAGGAGCATCTTAAAATCTTGCATCCATGCATACTTCTTGCATGATATCAAGTCTTGATGTAGTTAAGTATAAAAAGTTACCTATCATTGATCTGTATGTAGTCTAATTTGCATCAAGGGACTCATCCTCTTTGATCAACTTGCATCTAGTTATCATGGGAGTACTTACTAGTTTGTTTTCTTCCATCCCAAACTTCTTGAGCATTTTCTTAGCATATTTAGTTTGAGATATAAATATCACTTCATCATTTTGTGCTATCTGTAGACCAAGGAAGAAAAAAAGTTCTCCAAGCATAGACATCTCAAACTCATTTTGCATTTGAGTAGCAAAATCTTTGCACATTCTGTTGTTATTTTCACTAAAAATAATGTTATCTACATTTACAACAAAAATTAACATATGCTCACCTTCTGATTTGAAGTACTGATTATTTTCTACACATCTTTATTGAATTCTTGTTATAGGTACTGGTCTAATCTTCAATACCATTCTATAGGTGCCTATTTTATACCATACAAAGATTTTTTCAGTCTGCACACATAATCTTCTTCTAATAGCTGAAAACTTTTTCTAAGTTCCCATTCAAGAAAGCAAACTTGACATCCATTTGATAGAATTTGAATTTATTGTAAATAGAGAATGCTAGAATATTTTTATGGCTTTCAATATAGCAACTAGAGAAAATGTTTCCTCTAAATTTATGACATCAACTTGTGCATATCTTTTGCACACCAATCTTGCCTTATTACTTATAATAGTTCCATCCCATTGATCTTGTTTCTAAAGATCCATTTTGTACCTATTACATTTTTGTTTGAAGGTTTTGGAACTAATTCCCAAGTTTGTTTTTTTCAATTTGGCTCAGTTCTTCCTCCATATATTTTAGCCAATTATCATCATTTCTAGCTTCAACATAGCTCTTAGACTCAATTTCAGACATTAGAGCAAAACTTACATGCTCCTTGTTTATTTCAACTCTTTTCCTTATCCGAACTCCTTCATTTTTATTGCTAATGATCTTCTCTATAGGATGATCATTTTGAATAAATATTGCAGGTGGATTTTCATTTACTTCCTCATGCTCTTCATTAGCTGCTTCCTCTTCATAATATGATTCTTCATTACAGATTTCTCTGTTAGGTTTGACATGTTTCAATCCTTCTTCAACCTTGACATTGATGCTCTCTATAATCTTGTGTACCATTTTGTTGTAACATATGTAGGTTTTGCTTTGGATGGAATAACCAAGAAATATAGGTTTTCCTTCATCACATGTTGATTTAAAGCTTCCCAACTTATCTTGTTTTCTCTTGATGTAGCATTTGCTGCCAAATACTTTGAAGTACCTAATAGAGGCAGGTTTTCCATATCATAGTTCATATGGAGTTTTGTCACTGTTTACCCTTAGTTGAACTATGTCCAAGATATATATTGTTGTTTGTACTACTTCTCTCTAGTATCCATCAAGTAACTTGGCCTCTTTTAATGTTGTTTTAGCCATATCCTTGATTGTCCTATTATTTCTTTCTACAACACTCTGTTGTGGAGTCTTTGTTGTAGAGTAATGTCTTTTGATTCCATGTTTCTCACAATACTCAATGAACTTATTTGAGATGAATTCTCCACCTCTATCAAATCTTAAGCATTTTATTTTTTTTCAAATCTTATTCTCCACCATGACCCTAAAGATATTGAATCTCTCAAATGTCTTAAACTTGTCCTTCAAAAAGGTTTCCCATGTCATTTTTGAGTAATCATCTATAAATAACATGAAGTATCTATCTCTTTTAGATCCTCTTGTCTTAGTAGGACAACAAAGATCAGTCTAAATTAATTCTAGAGGCTTTGTAGTTGTATACTCCTTTGTTTGAAATCTGATTCTTGTCTACTTACATTGTTGACATTCCTTACAAGTAGTGTCTACATGTTTGGTTATCTTAGGCATGTGTCTAACACACTTATTTGAGATCACCTTTATTAGGGTATCAAAATTGACATGTCCCATTCTTCTATGTCATAACCAACTCTCATCAATATTTCTTATTAGACAACTGTTACCATTCACTTCACTAAGATTATAGGTATTGATTTTAGTTATTCTCCCTTTTAAAACTAGTCTTCCAGATCTCCTTATTGTATAGCCTTCTGCATCAAATGTGACCTTATATCCATTGTCACACATTTGGTTAAAACTTAATAGATTATGTTTCAATCTTTCAAAATAAAGGACATCATGTGTAGGTATTTTTTCATCTATGTTCAAAGTTCCTTTACCTCAGATCTTTACTATAGTATTATCTCCCAAGCTGACAGATCTTTCCTTACATTTTATTATTTTGATGAACTTACTCTTGTCACCAGTCTTTTTTTTGGAGCAACCACTATTTATTACCTAAAAATTTTGATCCTTAGCATGGAGTGTAGTTTGAGCAATCATAGATTGATTTTTCACTTTCCACACATCCTTGGGTTTCTTATTTGGTTTCTTTTTCTCCTTTTAAGATATTTGTGATCCTTTATTCACACTGGGAGGCATGTCTTTCTTTTCACTTTGTATTTTTGATCTTACAAAGTTTGTTTTACATTTTCTAGCTATGTGAGCAAAATTATTGCAATTATAACATATTACATTTGTATATAATAAGCATGAAAATAAATTTCTATTTACAAAATTTATTCTCCTTTTAGGTACAACTCTAAAATCACTATTCCTATGACCAAACTGATTACAGGTATAACAATAACCATAGAAAGATGAGGAATAAATGGTCATAGAATTTATTTGTGTAGGACGAGGAAATATTTTTAACTCTGGCTTCTTCAAATCTTCCACCCTTATAAAACCATCTGCATCATCTACATTTGTGTTTTGCATCTTCTTTGAATTTGTAGAGATTTGATCATTGCTCTTCTTCCTTTCTTCAGGCTTATTTTCTCCTTTAGCCTTCTTCATAACAAGAGTGTTTGTTTTTGTCTCTATATCTCTAGAGGCATTCGTACAAGATTTTTCATTCTTTGTTCCTGATTCTCCTTCTTTGAAGTTGTCATATAAGTTTGCACATGTACTGGCTATGGGACTTTTCCCATTTTCATAACCAAGCCCATATTTATCTTTTGATGGCTTTTTAGAGTTGATCAATTCATCAAGAATTACTAAACCTCCTTTCAACTTCAGACATTTATCTATTTTTTCTTTAGATTTTTCAAGTTCTTTTCTCAAAGCCACTATCTCTGCTTCTAAATTCATTCATTCATCAATTTTATATTGTAGTTCAAGTTTGACTATCTCTTCTATTCTTTTGGCCTCTTCAACTTGTGTATTTAGGCTAACCACAATTTGATCAATTTTTTCAAGACTTTTAGACACCTTTTCAATCTCTTTTTGTCCAAGTTTAATCTATTTTGATTTCTCTTTTATCAGTTTGTCAATTTCATTTAGAGCACATATAAGTTCACATTCTAGATCCACTTCTCCTTCTTTATCAGAGTCTTTAATTTCTTCTTGATCCACAGAGGCTGATCCTAATGTCATGAATAGAGATTCATTTGCCTCAGCCACAAAGGCACAATCATGGTCATCATTTGAGCGATCACACTCATCCAATGAATCATTGTCTTCTTTTGTGTATAAGCCTTTCTTATTTTTGAAGAAGTTCTTATTTTTAAAATAGTGGGGTTTCATCTTTTTACTATCCTCTTATTGCTCAGAGTTATCATTTTTGTTATATAAGGGCATTTAGTAGTAAAATGTCATATTTCACCATAGTTAAAGCATTTATAGGTTAACTTATCTTTGTAATTTTTAGACCCTCTTCTTAATCTTTTGCCAAAGTTGCCTTCTCCTTCATCAATCTCAAATATAGATGTAGGTGCTTTTACCTTTACTGGTTTGGATGTTTTGAATGTAGATTCTCTCTTGAAGGTATCTATTTTTCCCATTCTCATCTCATAGGCTATGAATGTTCCATGCAACTCATCAATAGTGAGTTTATCTAAATCTCTTGCTTTCTCTATTACAGAGATTTTAGAGTCATAACTTGATGGTAGAGATCTTAGGACCTTTTTGACATGATCAGATCTTTAATATCTTCTCCAAGGCCTTTGATTACATTGCCTATTTCATCTATTGTGAGGAGGTAGTCTTCAATTTTATCTTCTTCATTCATTTTAAGTTTTTTAAATTTGCCTTTGTATGTTTATAGTTTGGCCTGCTTTACCTTATAATCACCTTCATAGATGCTCTTCAATTTGTTCCAGATATTTTGAGAATTTTGACAATGAATCACTTTGGAAAACTTTGAATTAGACAATCTACATAGAATAAAATTCTTAGCCTTATCATTGCTCTCATATGCTTTCTGGGTAGCCTGATCAGTAGGAGTTGTAGCAAGACTTGTATATCTATTTACAACAGACATCCGTACATCAAACCCTAATGAATATAAATATGCTTCCATTTTAATGCTTCAAAATGCATAGTTTGATCCATCAAAGAGAGGTGCTTTGTTTGAAGAAGAGCCTTCTTGACTAGCCATTTGTGTTCATCATCCAAGATCAACCTGAGCTCATTAAGATTTTTTTAAAGAAACAAGGCTCTGATACCAATTATTGGAACACAACTATTTATTGAGAGGGGGTGAATCAGTAGTTTGATTTAACTAAGTCCTTTAATACTTTTAATGCAGAATAAAAAGTATATGCAGAGATCATACACATAACTAGACATAACACCATATGTATACATAGAAAAATAAATATAGAAAAAACTATAGTGAGAATAGCTGCTAAAATCTATTGTTGTAATCCATCCTTATAGTCAAAACCTCATTGGTTACAACATTTAAGGGCACCAACCCTAAAGATACACCAATCCCCTAGTTTAAGAGCACAAACTCTAAGTAAACACCAACTCCTTAACTGAGCACCAACTTAGCTCTTTTGATGGAACCTACCAATCAGATCTATATTATGAAGCTATAACTCCAAATTATAATATTGATTCATAAATTAATCTAATTCTCTATTCTTTGTTACAGGTCTAGTATTTAACTGTTCATACTCTACACATTTCTCTCTTCTCTTCCCTTCTCTTCTCTTCCCCTCTAGTTATATTTATTTATATTTCTTTATTGTATCCTAGATGACATATTTATAGATATTGGATCTAGGTCTTGCATCTTCTCTGTGTTCACACTTGGTCTATAACACATCACACTTCATCCTTGAACTCAGTTCAATTGATAGGGTTATCACTTCTTGAATTCATGATCCACCACTATGATTCTCTATCTTATTATTATATCTAACATATATTTTGCTATGGTTTTGATGCGCATGCCATATTATATAATTTAGATCGATCATAGCGATCTATATCATTCTTTATGTCATATAATGCATCTTTCCTCCATGTTTCTTCCCTTGACCATTGGGATGAACATATTTTTTAAATATTGACCATTGATCTTAAGTTTTTCATCGTGACCTGATTGTTGGGGATCAACCAACAATGGATTACACTTGTGAAAGCAATGAATGCGGAAATAAATCAGATAGATAAGTAACTGAAATGATAAATAACACAGAACAAGATATACAAGAAAACACCCTGAAAACTTGTATTAAAACTCTTTACAATAGGAATACAATTGAAGAAACTTCGTTCTTCCACACCTCTCTCAGATGCACACAAGATCTCTCACTAGATCTCTATTCCTCAAGAGCTCTCTCTCAAGTACACTCAAATCCAACAACCTGGATTGATGCAACTCAATACTGTCCTTCAAACATTCACAATGTTCTACTTTTTACAGTTCAACTCTCATACACATACAATAGCTAAGAAGATCTTTCCTACATATAGAAAATAGGAAACTTGAGCATGCTCTTACAACAAACAGTTAAGCCTCTTCAACAAGGGCTCTAAAAATAATATTGCTAACAATAGAGACACGAGCTTGAGTCTACAACTCAAACTCATCATGCAAACACTCGCTTCTGTCCTCAGAAATCGCTTTCTGGATACACAGGTAACCGACGTCGGTTCCTGCCTGTTCGCCTGTGACCGTTGCCAGCCGACCCTACTACCGACGTCGGCGCCTCTGTAACTGCAACTGACCGACGTCGGTCGCTCCTGACCGACGCTGGCATCTGTGTAGACCCGAACCTGTTTGTGTGCTCCTTGGTGAAGCTTTTAGCTCCACATCCTAACAATCTCCCACTTGGAGATAAACCAGCTGCACCAATACCTGTACAGCAACATCTTCTAGCTCCTCCATCTTTAACTCAATCATGAAGACCAATAGAAGTTGAATGAAGATTCAACTTCTCCTTAGTAACCAGCTTTGTTAGCATATCAGCAGGATTCTTGTCTGTATGGATCTTCTCCAGCTTCAACTCACCATCTTCCAATACCTGCCGTATGAAGTGGTACCTTAGCTGTATGTGCTTGGTTCTAGAATGAAAAGCTGAGTTCTTAGCCAAATGGATTGCACTCTGACTGTCACTATGCAATCTGCAACTCCCATGCTCCCTTCCAAGCTCTTCCCTGAACCGTGTCATCCATATCATCTCCTTACTAGCTTCTGTAGCTGTAATGTACTCTGCTTCTGTAGTTGACAAGGCTACAACCTTCTGCAACTTAGATATCCAACTAACTGCCGTTCCACCTACAGTAAAAACATAACCTGTAGTGCTCCTCCTACCATCCAAATCACCTGCCATATCTGAATCTACATAGCCATGTAGAGAAGTATCTGAACCTCCATAGCACAAGTGTCTACTACTGGTTCCTCTCAGATATCTAAGGATCCATTGAACTGCTTTCCAATGTTCCTTACCTGGATTGGCCATATACTTGCTTACTACTCCCACTGCTTGGGCAATATCCGGTCTAGTACACACCATTGCATACATCAAACTTCCTACCGTGGAAGAATATGGAACCTTACTCATGTACTCTACCTCATCATGTGAATTAGGACATTGTTCTTTACTCAACTTAAAATGTCCAGCCAAAGGTGTGCTTACCGGTTTAACATCCTGCATATTGAACCGTTTCAACACCTTGTCCACATAATATTCTTGAGACAGTATCAACCTGTGATTTTCTCTGTCCCTCTTAATGCTCATGCCAAGGATTTTCTTTGCTGCTCCCAAATCCTTCATAGCAAACGTTTGAGCTAACTTCACCTTAAGCTCAGAGATATCCTGCATGTGAGATCCTGCAACCAGCATATCATCTACATACAACAATAGAATAATATATCTACCGTTATCAAATCTCTTAAAATATACACAATGGTCGGATTGACACCTACTGTAGCCATGCTCAGTCATAAACCTGTCAAATTTCAAGTACCATTGCCTAGGAGCTTGCTTGAGGCCATACAAGCTTTTCTTCAACCTGCACACTAGTTTCTCCTTACCCTTGACCTCAAAACCTTCTGGTTGTTCCATGTAAATTTCCTCATCCAAATCTCCATGAAGAAATGCTGTCTTAACATCTAGCTACTCAAGATGCAAATCCTCAAAAGCAACCAAAGACAATACAACCCTTATAGAAGTCATCTTAACAACAGGAGAAAAAATCTCACCAAAGTCAATACCTGGCTTTTGTGTAAATCCTTTTACCACCAATCTGGCCTTATATCTCATCTGTCCATCCTCACCTTCTTTCAACCTGTAGGTCCACCTGTTCTTCAGTGTTCTCTTACCAGCTGGCAATTCAACCAAATCCCATGTTTGGTTCTCTCTTAAGGACTCCATCTCCTCAACCATGCCACGCTCCCACTTACTCCTGGACTCCACCTGTAATGCTTCTTCAAAACTCTCTAGTTCTCCACCATCGGTTAGCAATAAATAATATAAGGAAGGAGAATATCTAATTGGAGGCTTACTTACCCTTTCAGACCTCCTGATGGGTGTCTTGGACTCGTTCTCAACAATCTGTCCACCCAAATTTTTTGACAGTGACCGACCTCGGCCACCTGTAGACCTGTTACTGGCCGACGCCGATTCTTTCTGGCCAACGTCGGTGCTTGGTCTGCCGACGTCGGTCTCTGTATGACCGACATCGGTTTCTGTACTGCCGACGCCGGTCCCTAACCTGCCGATGTCGGTCTCTGTGTTTTCCTGTAAGTGATTATTTCTTTTTCCCGCGAGCTCATTTTGGACCATAACTTCATCCAATTCACCATTGCTCTGCCCAGATTGATCTAGCTTCCTTATCTGATCACTGTACATCACTCTTTCATTGAAAACAACATCAGGGCTCCTAATTACCTTGTTAGTTCCTAGATTCCAAAATTTGAAACCAAAATCATCCGAGCCATAGCCTATAAACGTGCACCTCATAGACTTAGCATCAAGCTTCTTTCTATTTTCCTTATCTATGTGCACAAAGGCTTCACAACCAAAAACTTTGAGATATGAGAGATCTACCTTTTTACCTGTCCATGCCTCTTCTGGAATTCCACCATCCAGCGCTGTAGAGGGTCCTCTGTTGATCAGGTACACTGCGGTGTCAACTGCTTCTGCCCAAAACTCTAAGGGCAACCCTGCATGCAATCTCATACATCTTGCACGCTCCATGATAGTTCTGTTCATCCTTTCAGCAATACCATTCTGCTGAGGCATCCTTGGAACCGTCCTTTGCCTACGGATTCTGTGAGTGTAACAATACCAGTTAAACTTAAGACTACAGAACTCACCGCCATTATCGGATCTCAAGCACTTTAATTTTCTGCCTGTTTCATTCTCAACCATGGCTTTCCAAATCTTAAAAGTCTCAAAAACATCAGATTTCTTTTTAATACAGTAGATCCATACCTTTCTTGTGGCGTCATCTATGAATGTAACATAGTACTGTGATCCGCCAATAGAGGCTACCTGAGCCGGTCCCCACACGTCTGTGTGAACAAGCTGCAACTTCTGCCTTTTCTTAGTAGACCCAGTCTTGAGAAAACTAACCCTTTTCTGTTTTCCAAATACACAATGCTCACAAAATTCTAGATCCATACTTTTCAAATCTGAAAGCATACCTTTAGACTTAAGAATTGACATCCCCTTCTCACTCATGTGGCCAAGCCTTGAGTGCCACAATTTAGCATCCACATCTGAAGTAGATAGAATGGAAGGAGATTTGTTAGTAACACAATTACACAAATAGAGAGTACCTTCTCTCTTACCTCTGGCCATAACAAGTGCACCCTTGGTCACCTTCCAAGAATCTGCTGTGAGAGTTACTGTACAACCCTCATCACCTAGCTTACCTGCAGAAATCAAATTTATTTTCAAACTAGGAACATGCATCACATCTCTCAACACCCATGTGTTGCCATTCTGCATCTTTAGCTGCACTTTACCTTTGCCAGTAATCTTACAAGGCTCATCATCCCCTAAGTACACTATTCCAAAATCTCTATGGACATAGTCACTGAAATATTCTCTGTTAGGGGTAGCATGGAAAGATGCACCAGAATGTAATACCCAAGATTCTATATTATTATGCAAAGAGAAAATAAGAGCATCCTGTGCAATACCTGCAACCTTTGTCTCTTCCTTTCCTTCGTGCTGATTCTCCTCCTTAGGCTTTGACCAGCAATCTCTGCTTATGTGCCCCAACTTTCCACAGTTCCAGCATTGTGGCCTTCTGCCATTCCTGGATTTGGATCTGCCTCTTCCCTTAGACTTAGATCTTGATCTCCTCTTGCTCTTTTCTTTTTGCCTTCCCCTGCTCTCAAGATTTAAAGCGTTCCCAGATGTCTCTTCTGTGCTTTTCCTGCGAATTTCCTCATTCAAGATAACACTAACCACATCCTCTACTTTTAAAATATTCGAAGCAGAAGCAGTATTAGAAATTGCCATTACCAAGCCATGCCAGCTTTCAGGCAAAGAACATAATATTAAAAGAGCCTTTATTTCATCTTCAAATACAATATTGATAGAACTTAACTGATTAACAATACCATGGAAATCATTCAGGTGATTAGAAACAGATCCACCTTCTTGCATATGCAAATTAAATAACTGCTTCATTAAATATACCTTATTTGAAGCTGAGGGTTTTTCATACAAATTTGCTAACGTAGTCATTAACTCTATCGTAGTTTTTTCTTGTGACAAATTAGATATCACAGTGGAGGCCAGACTCAGTCTTATATACCCAAGAGCCTTTCTGTCAAGAACTTCCCATTCTTCATCCTCCATGTCCTTGGGCTTCTTTGCTATCCCACCTAACGGTAAGTAAAGATCCTTCTGATACATATAGTCCTCTATCTGCATTCTCCATTGTTGATAGTTCTTGCCATTAAACTTTTCCATTCTCAACTTACTTTCTTCTGCCATTGCTTCTCCCACTCAAACAGAAATCCCTGCAGAAACCTCTGTGAGCAACCTGTAATCCAAACACACTACACAGATCTGAACCACCTGTTAGTGAACCTGGCTCTGATACCACTTGTTGGGGATCAACCAACAATGGATTACACTTGTGAAAGCAATGAATGCGGAAATAAATCAGATAGATAAGTAACTGAAATGATAAATAGCACAGAACAAGATATACAAGAAAACACCCTGAAAACTTGTATTAAAACTCTTTACAATAGGAATACAATTGAAGAAACTTCGTTCTTCCACACCTCTCTCAGATGCACACAAGATCTCTCACTAGATCTCTATTCCTCAAGAGCTCTCTCTCAAGTACACTCAAATCCAACAACCTAGATTGATGCAACTCAATAATGTCCTTCAAACATTCACAATGTTCTACTTTTTACAGTTCAACTCTCATACACATACAATAGCTAAGAAGATCTTTCCTACATATAGAAAATAGGAAACTTGAGCATGCTCTTACAACAAACAGTTAAGCCTCTTCAACAAGGGCTCTAAAAATAATATTGCTAACAATAGAGACGCGAGCTTGAGTCTACAACTCAAACTCATCATGCAAACACTCGCTTCTGTCCTCAGAAATCGCTTTCTGGACACACAGGTAACCGACGTCGGTTCCTGCCTGTTCGCCTGTGACCGTCGCCGACCGACCCTACTGCCGATGTCGGCGCCTCTGTAACTGCAACTGACCGACGTCAGTCGCTCCTGACCGACGCCGGCGTCTGTGTAGACCCGAACCTGTTTGTGTGCTCATTGGTGAAGCTTTTAGCTCCACATCCTAACACTGATGATCCTTATTCAATTTTCTCAACTTTAAAATGTGTCTATTTGATCAATCTCTAACAGGATTACACACTTCATTGGATCTTTATACGCTTTCAAAATTTGACATTTCAACCTTTAAAGTGCATCCATTGGTCTTTTTATCCGAGCTCCCACATGTTGTTATATATACAAAGTATCACAAACTTTACCTCTTTTTAATGTTAAACATCTATTACTTGTTCCCATTGAGTCCACTCACTTTGTTATATCTTTATTGCATGATCACTTGCTCACTGTTTGATCTTCTGACAAGCTCAAATTTTATCTCTGACAATCTCCCATGAATGTGACACTTGGCACCCTCACATGTCTTTTGCACCTTTTTGGTTAGTTCCCACTATTGAGACACTTAGAATCCTCACGTTAATCCTTAACTATATGACTTTAAATCACTTCATAGATTTATTGTGCAAACTTCATGACTATGACACTTGTCACTAGTGTGTTTACTCAGAGGTGCCTTATCTTTGCTACGCTTCATTAGATATTCAATGTATGATTAATCACTAACTATTGATCAAGCTGGGATAAATATTAAGTCTAAGACTTAGGAAATATTAAGGTCTTTGATCACTGCTCGAGCCGGTAATTACTAGGTCGAAGGGGTTGGTTTCATAATGATGAGGAAGGCTTAAGTTATAACTTAAGTAATCGGTTCTTATTTATATTTGGTAAACATAAAAATAGAACATGCTTGTGAATGCCATGGCTTAAACCCTTAGGTTTTAACTAAGAAACCCTATAATGTTTGAGAGCAAAGATAAGTCAATTTTGAGCTCATTTCTTCTCAACTGAACTTGCAGACCATATATCTAGGATGCTCTTGAAAAAACCATAACAAATATTCTATTAATTTATTTTCAAGTGGTCTAGAAATGGTATTTGTAAAATCATGAAAACTTTGTACTATGCAACTATAAAACATGTTCTTCTCTCCATCAATCCTGCCTAATCCTTTGACATCAATGACATTCATAATGTCCCTTTTGACATCGATGGCAATCATATTGACAACAATAAAAATACAAGGTAAAATAACTCAAGGATGTAATAAAAAATAAAAATTATTTTATCCACTCAATTTGATCCTACACATTTCCAATCATATCAACAATATTGTAATGCCTATGGGGGCAATCTCCATGGAAGATGTTAAAATAGAAAAGGGGGGCTAAAATTTTCTCTATGTCACTTCTTCAAAAAGAGAAACTAGAAAAAAATCAGGTGCAACACAACTATCTATCTATATTTTGATTATATTCATGACCAAAGGGAAATACAATTCTACAAAAAAGGGGTAAAAAGTAACTGTATAATAGGTATCATGGAAATACCTGACAAAAACCTGCATTGGGAACTTTTATATCTTAGAGATCTCATTAGGGCTGATGTTATAGCCACTTCATTTTCCCATGTACCAAAATCACAATGAAAAGCTATCCCAACCCTACATTTACCAATGAAACACTACAATTTCTTCCATCATATGATACTCTACAAATATCCTTTCAAAAGTATATCTTGTAACACCCATGTGGAACTAAGTAGAAATACATGCATTGGGCTCTGCTACGTATATATAAAGAAAATAATAATTTATAAATAAATAGTTATTTTGAAGTGTATATTTATAAATTTTGAAGTGGAAAATCCCTTTTGACTTTAAAATGGGTAGAATTCATAGAGTCTTCTTAAAACTTCACAATGACATTGATTTCAAAGCAAACCATTTCTTCTCGATTAATGATTGCAGAGTCTTCTTTAAAATTAATAATTGTGTCTTAATTGCAAGGATATATGTTTGTGATTTTTAATGTGCATTTCATAGTGCATTTTTAGTATTTATAAGGGGTTAAATGGAATAATACATGCAAAATAAAGTATTTGAATGTTAGATACAAGAAATAAAGCTAAGGGGGTGTTGTCATGTTTCTTTATTTTGATGTGTATGACTAAATATTGCATGCATATAATTGAAGTAGTTTAAATTCTCATATTTTGATGTTTATGTAGTTCATTGCTAATATATATAGTATATGTGAGCATCACATGCATTTATTGTTTATTGTCTGATGGAAAGGAAGGGTTATTTATATCAAATGCATGTTATTTAGTCCTAAAAATGAAATCATAAGGCAATATGGTAGATTGATATCCGATGAAGCTTCTTTACATTGTGACCCTTGCCTTGATTTCATAGGTGATCTTGGCTTATGTTTGTATTTACATGATGAAAGAGGTTTGTGCATGAAGGTTGATTTGTAAGATGTTTTTACATAGATGAAAGAGGATAGGGATGCCCTTGGAGGTATTTGTCGTAAAGTACATGAGGGCACCACTTTATTATATGGGTTTTTTTAAGGTATTAACATCCCATTGTGCAAATGAATCTCTTAAACAAGGAGCATCATAGGAGGAACAAAATGAAATAATGGAAACAAGTATGGATGAATTGGGCATGCCTGCTTTATAAGACATGCTTGAATAATAATATTTTGATACTATGTCCTATTTTGGAGTGCACTACATCATCACTGAGGTGCTTATAAAATAATATTTTTATATTGTGTCTGATTTTAGTGTGCATGACATCATCATTGAGGTGCCTACATAATAATATTTTGATATTGTGTCTGATTTTAGAGTACATGCCATCATCTTTGAGGTACCTAAAAAATAATATTTTGATATTGTGTTAGATTTTAGAGTGCACAACATCATCATTGAGGTGCCTTCATAACAATATTTTGATAGTGTGTCTGATTTTTGAGTGCACAACATCACTATCAATGTACACTCATTTTCATTCCTTCGTTGTATAACATTCACATTTGTTTTTGTAGTACTAATCTCCATTGTCTTTAGTAATGTGATGTAAAGATGATTAAATGTCAAAAACATTATTTTAGGATATACATTATATTGTAATCAAAAGACAACAAACTATTGTTTTAATGATATTTGATTATGATGTGTTTATGTAGTGATGACTACATGTTATAATGTTATGTCCATAACTATCATGAGATACAATGTAATTCTATAACAATGAGTATGTGTTATAATGATAATCTTATTTTATTGCCATTGTGCATCTGTATTTATAATATTCAATTCCACTAATGAAGTGCCTAATGTATTTATTTATTATAGTTACAAAATACCTTAATAGCTTGAATAGCCTAATACGGGTGGTGCTCTTTCCTTATTCATAAGTGTTCTACCCTTGTGTTATTGATAGGTGTATAAGTCCAAAACCATTTTGGACATCTATGAAATTTGTATACATCCAACATTCATATAACCCATCCTCTATGTATATGTTTTGTGTATTTTCCAACAAAATTATGTAACTCCCACTGTGGAAGCCCAGTGAGGGTCCATTTAACTATTGAAATGTCAAGTGGGAAAATTTTCTGCCATCAATAATGAAGACTTATGGGTCTCTTAGGTGGATGGTGATAGGGTTGACAACCTTGTGAAATAAGAATAAAGAAAAAAGTCATTGGATAAGTGCACGGAGTTGAGGGACAATTTCACGGACGTTTTATGTAACACAATCGCATTCATAAATAATGTGATCACGTTATTTAAATTATGGTTAGATAATTATCGAGTCCTAACACAATCATGTTACTATTATTTTACACATTTGAACAAATGGAGTGAATGTTGGTAAACATGAATAAGTTTATATTTATATTGTTACATTTATTTTCTTATACTTTTAACTTTATTTTAGTAAATATAATAAATTAGGGTCACTCAACATCTGATAGAGTTGGTCTCATAGTTTCATGCCTTATGATGTAGAAAATAGTTTTCCAAAATCTAATCAGGTTAGTACTTAGGCATTTTCAGGGTCTAAGTATTAAACCTAGGGATTTCAAGACATAATTTTTGAAATTGATGTCCACTTTTTGTAAACATATAGTCATTTTTTAGGTTTATGTGCCTTCCAAGTTGATTTTTGGCATTTCTAAGAGTCTTAGGTTTGTCAAAATTGAATTTTAAAAACCACTCACTTTGATATTGATGTAAAGTGGTGTGATTGGAGTAGCATAGGTGACATTGATGACCTACACACATCAAATGGCCACTTTTTGTTAATTTCACTTGTTTATAGTCCCTCCCTCATCCCTGATCACCTTATACTTGTGCCTTATCAACCCTAATCACTCTCTCATCATTATTTATTATCCCTAATCACTCCCTCATTAAACCTCATTATCCTTAGTCATCTCTAATCACTACCTCATCATCCATGATTACTCTCTCATTGACCCTCACTATTCCTCATCATCCTTAATCAATTACTCCTCATCCCTCATCACTCCCTTATTAACCCTCAACATCCATCATCATATTTATTCACTCCCTCATTGGCTCTCACCATCCCTCATTGTCCCTAATCACTCCTTCATTGGCTCTTACCATCCCTCATCATCCCTAATCACTCTTTCATTGGCTCTCACCATCCCTAATCATAATTTCATCATCCCTAATCACTTCTTCATCATCCCTAATCACTCCCTTATTGACCTTCACCATTCCTCATCATTTATAATTGTTCCTTCATCATCCATAATCACTCCCTAATTGATCATCACCATCCCTCATCATCTCTAACCATTGCTTCATCATACCTCATCATCTTTGATCACTCATTCCTCATCCCTCATCACCTCTAATCACTCCCTCATTAATCCTCACCATCCCTCATCATCCCTAATCACTTTGTCATCCTCCCTAATCACTCCCTCATTAACCCTCACCACCCCTCATCATCCCTATTGACTCCCTCATCATCTCTACTCAATTCATCCTCATCCATGCTCATCCTTAATCACTCCATATAATGCCTTGATGGTGGTATTTTTTTGGGTTTTAAAAAATTTAGGAGTTACAAGTGGAGAGTTAAGTGATAGCATAAAATATAAGCCATAGTGATCAAAATGATGTAGAGGCAAATTTTAAACATAAATATTTAACACCTATGATAAAATTTGGGCCTATAAGAAATGATGTTACAATTCAAAATTGAAAATCCACTAAAAAAAGAGAAGCAATTAAAACCACCATAGCACCAAAAATGGGTAGTAAATACATGAGAATCACCAAGATATATGATTTCCTGAAACCAATCAATTACTTTCCATATGAGGACATTTTACGATTTGAATAATTACATTGAAGGCCTTTTATTTGTATGTCTATTGATTGAGTCATCATACTAAAGAATGGAAAATAAATTTCAAATGATTAGAACAAGTAGTCCAATATTAAAAAGTGATGCTTAATTCATAAATTAAATATTCGATCCAATGAAGAGTGTCACACTATGCGTTCTCTACTTGCACATCTCGAGAAGTGGGTACAATTTATCTATCATTATAGAAAGGTAAGTAGATAATAGATTATGAACCCAATGATATGGTCGGTACTAAAAACATCTCTACTTCCCCCAATAAGAAATTGTATGAATTAAAAATATTATTTCATTAATAAATGTAGATCATTGGTGAGCCAATACACTTCATCATTTCCAATAGAAGTCAGAAAAAATTAATTTCTCCTCAAGCATATTTTCAAAAATTTAACTTGAAATTTATACATCATCCATAACCATACGCTAGTGTATGGTCTAGTGTAGGCCTTGAGAAATGGATCGCCATAAGCTAGTGTATGGTCTAGTGTAGGCCTTGAGAAATGGATCACCTAGTAGTGTCAAAAATTTTAAATAGGCAATCCTTTGTGACATCTCACCATTATAGGTGTGTGATGTTTTACATGTAGTCAAACATATATTTACCATTATGCCTTTTATGTTAACTCATGTAATGAATTCATTCATTTCAAGATGTTGAATGACATCCTCAAGCCCTTTACCTATGTCATTGTTTTAATCTACCTTGATGACATCTTAATCTTTAGAAAACATGGGACGAACATCTACACCATGTTGAAATAGTGTTTCACATTTTGAAGAAACATATTTTTATGATAACATGAATAAATGTTCATTTTTCATGAAAGAGATAAAATATTTGGGACACAATTTACAAATAAGTAATGCATGTGTGAACCTGACCAAGATTCAAGTCATAAAGGAATGGGAAACACTAATTAACATTGCATCTGATTCAAATCTTCTCAGCATTAGAAAATTATACTAGAGATTTGTGTTTAATTTTTATCTTTTGAACCAAATTCCAAAGGTAGAATTGAATAAAGTTTCATCTAGTCAGCTTCAAAACAAAGATAATTAGATGAACTAAAATTTAGACTCTATTTTGTGTTAGTACTTATGTTAATTGACTATAAATTTGGAAGATCATCCAATTCATTCAGTAATAAAATTGAATATCACAAATGGGTATTAACACAAGTCCTAGAAAAGAGTTAATTTCTATTAGAATAGATTAAACAATATATGATTGGAATAAAAGATATATTTAGAGTATATATTTATATCAGATGATGAGGGAGTGATTAGGGATGGTGAGGATCAATGATGGAGTGATGAGGGATGGTGAAATATGGTGAGGGTCAATGAGGGAATGATTAGTGGTGATGATGGATGATGAAATATTGATTAAGTATTATGAAGGATGAGGAGGGAGTGATTAGGAATGGTGATAATTAATGGAGTGAATAGGGATGATAATTGTGAGTGATTAGAGATTATGAGAGATAATGAAGGTCAATGAGGGAGTGATTAGGGATGGGGAAGAATGAGGAGTGAGTGAATAAGGATGAGGAAGAGATTAGGGATGATGAGTGATGAGAAAGGAGTGATTAGGGACCATGAAGAATAGGGAGGGGGTGATTAGGGTTGATGATGGATAGTGAGGGTCAATTAAAGAGTTATTATGGATGATAAGGGGGTGATTAGAGATGACTACAGATAGTGAGGGTCAATGAATGAGTGATTAGGGACAATGAGGAATGACATGGGAGAGTGATTAGAGGTGATGAGGGATGATTAGGAAGTGATCAAGGATGAGGGAGGGATGATGAAAAAGTGAAATTAACACAAAGTGGTTATTTGATGTGTGTAGGTTATCAATATGACCTACACTACTCCAATCACACCACTTTGAGTCAAATTCAAAGTGAGTAGTTTTTAAACATTAATTTTGACAAACCTAGGACTCCAATAAATGTGAAGAATTAATCTAAAAGGCACAAAAACTTAAAAATAAGTATATGTTTACCAAAAATGGACATAAATTACAAAAGTTATGTACTAAAATCCCTAGGTTTAATACCTAGACCCTAAAAATGTCTAAGTACTAACTAGATTGGATTTTGAAAAACTATTTTCCACATCGTAAGGTGCACAGCTATGAGACCAAATCTATCAGATGTTGAATGAGCCTAATTTATTATGGATGATGAAATATAATGAGGGACAAGGAGGGAGTGATTAGGAATGATGAGGGATAGTGAGGGTCAATGAAAGAGTTATCAGGGATGATGGAGTGATTAGAGATGACTAGGGATAGTGAGGTTCAATGAGGGAGTGATTAAGGACAATGAAGAATGATGAGAGAGTGATTAAGGGTGATGAGACATGAGTAGGAAGTGATCAGGGATGAGAGAGGGATGATAGATAAGTGAAATTAACATAGAGTGGTCATTTGATGTCTGTAAGTCATTAATGTGACCTATGCTACGCCAATCACACCACTTTGCACCAATTTTGAAGTGAGTGGTTTAAAAACTTCAATTTTGACAAACCTAAGACTCCTAAAAATGTCAAGAATCAATTTAGAAGGCACAAAAACCTAAAAATTGATTATATGCTTACCAAAAATGGACATCAATGTTGAAAATTTGAGTGTCATGCTGTACAAAAGAGATTGTTATTTGTAATATTGTCATTGATATCGAATGATGAATGTTATATCAAGAATTAATGATAAAGGTGTTGTATTGCACAGACTTGTGGAGTAAATTGGGTTTGTAAGACTATTTCTCTTCTCTCTATCTTTTCAGTCAAGCATGTCGAGAAATCTGAATGAGTCTTGCCTCATGAGTTGATCGGTTTTTTCAAAAGACTTAACTTCATTCAATTTTACAAGTTGAGTAGTATTGAGAACCTAAGTTGGTCTAGTGGAGTTGATCAGGTTTACCAAGTGACTTAACTTCCTTTCAGTTTATAAGTTAAGTAGCGTCAAGAACCTAAGTTGGTCTAGCAGAGTTGATCGGGTTTCCAGAATGACTTAACTGCTCTCATCTTTATAAGTCAAGCAATGTGAAGAACTCAAATGGGTCAAAGAAGAGTTAATCAGGGTTATGGAATGACTTTACTTCGTTCATTTTTATAAGTTGAGTAAAATCGAGAACCCAAATGGGTCTAAGTGAGTTAATCGAGTTTATGGAATGACTTTACTTCTTTCATGTTTATGAGTTGAGCAACGTTAAGAACCTAAATGGGTCTAATGAAGTTAATCGAGGTTATGGAATGACTTAACTTCTTTTGAACTTATAAGTCAAGCAATATAAAAAACTTGAAATTTTAAACAAAATGGTTTTTTTCATAAAAATTGTCCCAAACAAAAATTCTAAAGGGGTCGTTGCAAAAAGTTTGAAGGGTAAGTGGACACGAACAAAGTTTTCGAAGGGTAAGTGGACCGTTTCAAAAATGTTGAAGGGATATTTTTAAAAAGTCTGAAGGGTAAGTAGACCGTTCCAAAAATTCCAAAGGGATCTTTATAAGAAGTCTGAAGGGTAAGTGGACCATTGCAAAATTTTTGAAGGGATATTTTCAAAAAGTCCGAACGGTAAGTGGACCATTGAAAAAGTTTTGAAGGGCAAGTGGACCATTTAAGAAAGTCTGAAGGAATATTTTCAAAAAGTTTGAAGGGTATGTGGATCCTTACAAAAAAGTCGAAGGGTAGTTTTTGAAATGGCCAAAGGGTATGTGGACCCCGACAAAAAATCTGAAGGGTAGTTTTTGAAAAAGCCAAAGGGTATGTGGACCCTTAAATAAAATCTGAAGGGCACTTAGACATTCCTTCGAGGAAATTATCTATAATAATTTCTTTGGGGATATTGTATAGGGAAATTATCCCAAAAAACCCTTGACAAAAAGCTTGCAACAAATTGTCCGAAGAGAAAGGTCACTTGTAACTTTGTCAAAGAATAAAGTGTGGAAGTCTTATAGGGCATTCTCAAAGGGATAAGGCATGTTAAAGATTGAGCAAGTCTACAAGGATCAACGGTGTAAAAACATTACAATAATCTTGAAGAAAATGAGATCACATCAACATGTTGGAGTTTAACGATACAATAGAAAGGGTAAAGATCAAGAATGTTTGAGATAATCGAAAGGAGTAAAAGTGACCCAATGATATAGGAGATAGTGAGATGCAAAAAGAAGCTCGATGGTTAATGAAAGAGATCAAAATTGGAATGAAGAAAGAAATAAAAGGCCTAAATTTAATATGTTCTAATGGTCAGTAAAGGAGTAGGTAGAATTGGTGATGAACTCGAGTCTGCACGAAGCTCAAGAGTAATCCTCGATTAAAGAAGTGACATAGTTATGATCAGAATCTAGTAGTTGCCAAAAATAGAAAAGAGATTTGAGCATTAAAGTATGACACATGAATCAAGACATGAGAATTCACATATGTCAAAGTTGCTTTTAATGAGAACTGGTTAATTGTAGCTAAAGTGTGAATGTAATTAGAGATAGAAAACCCTAAGCTTCATTTTCCTTACATATACGATATCTTGAACATTGAAATTGGCTTTTTGTCACTATTGTTGTCACCATTGTAATTTTGAGAGTGAGTCAAAGGCTATCGAATAGAGACATATGCAGATGGAGTAAAAGGCTATTGATTAGAGACATATGTAGATAGAGTAAAATGCAAAAGAAAAAGGGGGAATGAAGCGTGTCTGAATAAAACATATCCAAACATACGCAGATAAAGAAAATGGGTTACCATTGCTGTTATAGAAACTGAAAAGTTCCATCAAATAAAAATTGAAGGGTGTCAACTCAAAAAGTATGCAGACATAGAGTGAAAGATAGTGGGACACAGAGTAAGGCAGAGAGGAAGAAAGATCACATAGAGAATGTGTAGAGATTGAGTACAAAGAAAGAAAAAACACATAGAGAATGAGCAGAGAAGAAGAATAGGCATACACAGAATAAATCAAGAGTGAGCAATTACAGACTAGACTTGTAATAAAGAAATCGAATTGCATTCATTTATGAATCTATCTTGTATACTAGAGTTGTAACTCTTGATTGGTTGGTGCCATCAGACAAACTGGGTTGGTGCTCAGTTAGGGGATTGGAGTCTCCTTAAGGTTGGTGCCCTTAAATATTATAACTAGTAAGGTTAAACTGAGTTGGTTCTCAGTTAGGAGATTGGTGTCTTCTAAGGAAAGGTGTCCTTGAATGTAACCGGTGTGGTTTTGTCAGTGAGGTGATTTAACTATGAGGTTGGATTAAAATAGTATATTTTAACAGCGATTCTCATCATGTTTTTCCCTTTGGGTTTTCCATGTATAAATCTAGTGTACTATGATTTTGTTTGTGTGTGTGCTCTCTATATTTGTTCTTTGATATGCATATATTTTTGTATCTTCATTGTAAAGTTAAAGAACTAGTTTTTAGTTGATCTACTGATTTATCTGCCCTCTCAGTAGATAGTTGTGTTCAACAATCAATTGTAAAAATTATGTCCTGAAAGCCTTAGGTTTAATACTTAGACCCTACAATGCCTAAGTATTGACTTGATTGGATTTAAAAAAAATATTTTTCACATCATAAGGCGTGCAACTATGAGACCAACTCTATCAGATGTTGAGTAACCCTAATTTCTTATATTTACTAAAATAAATTTAAAGTATAAGACATTATTATACTTAACATTTAGTGTAGGAAATAGAAGCTTCTGGCCAAAGTTACCTTCATGTGCAACTCCCACCTATTTTTATATGTAAAATAGCATAAATGTGATGTTGCCTTTTATGTACAAAATTGCCTTCATGTGTAGCTCCCACATGTTTAGGGATGTTGAGAATATATAACGTGATTACATTATTAAGCAACATGATTGCATTATTAAGTAACACGATCATGATATTTTAATTGAATTCAATTATCACACCTTTTGGCTTGGGAATGGCTTGGATTCCCAAGCCAAAGGCTTGTACTGTCAATGTATAGTTAAGTTTTGAAATGTATGAAAATAAACAACAAATTTCAACTTTAATTTCCAAATACACTAAGAATTTCAATCTAAAAATTCAAAAACTTGATACCCTCACGACGAGCACGCTCTCCTCTTTTCAAAAATATGATTCTTATAATTTTTAGATTAATTTAAGGTTTCAAACTATATTTATTTCTAACTATACTTTTTTATGTCACTACATGTTGCAAACATACATGCCTATACATGTTTATATAATTTGTCTTTCGTTGATTCAAGTGAAAAAAAAATTATATGGTGACGTAGTAGGCCTAATTCTACACACATTAAAAAACATTGATTTTCATTTTTTAAGTTGTTAGGCGTGATTCATAGATGACTATCCATTTCTTTGTCAATTTTTAGGGTCTATTTACTTACAAAATTCATAAAAAAAGGTATTCATTGAAAAAATACAAAAAACTATAGGTGATGTGCTAGAAGCTTTTATATAAATTTTCCTTAAATAGTTTCAAATAATATTAAACATTGATCAAAAGGTGTGTGTCACGACCATCTATCTACTATGTTTTCTAAAAAAATAGGAGTTTATCTTAAAATTTTATATGTTTGACCTAGTTATACTTAACCATTTTTAAAAAAAATTAGTGTTTTAAAAACTAGACTCGAAATGCTACATATCATGTTTTTACACCATCTTCAAATTTGGAGTGTAGGTATCTCAAATTATCTACATAAGTTCAAATTTCTAAAATTTCAGAAAAATCATGCCTGTGGGTAGGCCACTTTTGTCCTCCCAACTTCGTGCACTTACCCCATTCCCTACAAATTTTTGTTTCACATTGCTTGAAAAAAACACCTGTTCTTGGCAAGCAATGCAGATTCAATGCTACCTTTGAATATGTCATGTAAGTGACTTCCCATTTTATATTGGCATGGTGCCCTTGTGTTATTGATTGGCTTACATGTCTATTTTTTTTTTTTTTTTGACATCTATGTGTTTCGTATACATCCAATATTATAACAACCCATCATCTCTGTAATATTTCTGAGTATGTTCCAACAAAATTATATTATGTTATCTAGTAGCCAACACAAACAATTTATCCTTCACTTGAAAAAGGTTAGAAAATCAAGATTCCAATTCTTCTTACAATGTGGTAGCTACAAAAAAAAATTATATTTACTTTAAAAAGGGTAAAGTACCTTATTACTTTAAAATGGGTAGAATTCACATAGTCTTGTATAATATTCAATTCCATTAATGAGGTGGCTATTGTATTTATAGTATACAGTTGTGCAGTACCTAAATAACTTAAATAGACTAATATGGTTGGTTCGCATTCCTTATTCTTCATCGTGGTGCCATGGAATTATTAACTTGCTTACAAGTCCACAATCATTCCAAACATCTATATAGTTCTTATACATCCAACACCCAATGGATGATGGTCAATATTGTTGGTTACAAGCATAATTTTCACAAATTTATAATTATGTTTTCATTATGAGAATATATGTTGGAGATGTTGAATGCCCACTGCATAGATTATTTTTAGTATTGGAAATGGGTTAAATGGAATAGTGCATACAAAATAAAGCATTAGAATATAGGTACGAGAAATGTAAATAAATAAGTGTTGTCATGTTTCTTGATTCTAATGTGTCTGATTACCCATTGCGATGATGTATATATGTTGTTTGAATGATGTTTTGATTACCATATTCTTATGTTGTATGCATTATTCATTTGTACATTACAATATTCCATTAATCACAAAAGTCCATTGATAATTGGTTGAATGAAAAGTTATCCTTGTAGGTTGGAATAGATGGTGAATAGGTGGGAAGAAATTATGCAGTTTATACTAAAGAAGCCAAGCAAGGGTCCATTTTATTACAACAATATCAAGTGGGAGAATTTTTCTGACATCAATGACAAATACTTGTGGTTCGTTTGGGTTGATGTTAACAGTGTTGACGACTTCGTCAAAGGAGAATCAATAAGGGAGTTGTTCCCTACATATTTTCATGTTACATATGGCAAGAGAAAATCACCATTTCCTAGAAAGTAGAGCAGGATCAATGCTACCTTTGAGTATGTCATGTAAGTGACCTACCATTTTATATATAAATTGGGTTTCTATTAAGATGTTATTTTGTTCCATTCGCACATCATTTATGTAGCATACGGGCCTGATGATTTTTGAGAAATTGATGCCATGCCAAAAGATAAGTTTGTAATGTTGAAGTCCAAAAAGGTTAGCCAGTTGAGTTGAAAACATATAAGGTGTGGTTTTTAGTGTTATTTCAGCACACGATATATGGTTGTTAGACTTTAACATGTATTGCTCACATACAATTAGGTGAAACACATAGACAATGAATGGAATCATTTCCATAACTAACAACATGAATAGTTCAATGGCAAAAATATTGTTTTGCTCTTTACATCAACCCCCGACTGAATGAATGGGTTCATAGGCTACTATTTTTGGAATGTCTAATAATGTTATCCATCTTAAATAATGGGATATGGTATATGAGAAACTTGTATTGTTTAATGGTGAAACACAACGGGGTGACTTCCTAACCAAGGATGGTATATACAACAGAGAATACCTGATCAAAAATAAAAAATGTCTATAGTCCTAATGATGTAAAAAGTGTCCAAGAGTGGGCACTAGTAGATATCGACAAGTGGTTTTTCTACCAAGGATACAACAAGGGAGCGATTGATGGGGATGGTGAAATCCCTTTCATCCTAGGCATCCAACTCCTATAATAACTAGAATGGTTGTTGATTTTTTGTAAGTGCAGCTTATTAGTGATGGACTAAACATTTGGGATGGATGCAATGAAGGTATGTTTCCAATGTTTGTAATATTAGTTTATAATATACATATTTCATAATAGCTAAGATCATTTGAGTTTTATATTTTTGTATAATTCCAATTGTACACATTATTGGTGTTTGATTCCAAACATGAAGGCGTGCCCATTGCATGGGTCATTATGTCACAGTCTTATACTACTGACATAATCTAATGGATGAAAATTATTCTACAAAGAGTACATTTGAAAGACATTGAATCGACAATCAATGCTTTCATGGTGGATGATGTTGGTGCAGAGATAAAAGTTATTAGGTGCATATTAATTATTTATACACGCATCATGGAGTTCATATTTTTCAGTTTATAGACACCATTCTCACCTTATACCATAAAATCTTACAAGATTATTGTGTTATGCAGGGAGACATTCAATTATGAGTTCAACTTATTTAGTTACCATGTTCATCGTGTGTGGTTATAGAATTTGATAGAAAAGGTGAAATGATATGACGTAAGATGCATGATGTTAAATGAGTTGGGGTACATAATGCATAGTTGTGCTAATAAAGACATGGAAAAAATAGATTCCAAAAAGTTTTTAGAAAGGTATCGATCTACTCAAGCTAATTTTTTCAAGTATTGGGAACAACATTACAGAGATAGAGTTGCAATGTGGTCATGATATTGTCATGCACTTCTACATGATGGGAAAGAAACAAATTTAGCCATAAAATCTTACCATTCCCATTTAAAAATTCATTTTTTGAGCACAATACAAACTTATACACATCACATAGTAGATTGGTTGGTTCACCAACTAACCATAACTATTTACATATATTATTGGTGGCTACAAGTATGCAAGGACAATGGATTCCACAAGAACTTCAAAGTAGAGAGACTTGAAAATATTTCATGGGTTAGGGCTTTATAGATGCATTATACTTGATACAACAACAATAAATGCATGTACGTTCAACGTATAATAAAATATTTTTATATCTTGTGATGTAATTATCTTCATTTGATGCATCATAAACTATATGGAAATATAGCCCTGTGCCGAAAGGAATGCAAGGCATTCAATTTAGTCATTAATTCAAAAAATTTATAACACTTTTTCATTCTTTGTTTGATGAGAATTTTGAATGTGTTGAATTAAATGTGTTCCATGAATTATGTATTCTATCAATATTTATTTTTTTAACCATAGTAGGTTCCTTCTCGTGATTATCTAAGTAGAGTAACTAATGTATGACCAAAATACCATTACAGTGTATTCAAATGCTCATTGTTTTAAATAATGTCCATGAAAAAAATGCTTGAAAGTGATGCCAAAAATTTTCATTATGGACTCAATTTGGCATATGCTTTGAAGTTGTTTCCTATTATCCCCTTACATACTTTGTTGGTTTTGATAATTTGTAGTTTGTGTTATTACAATGAATCTCTAAATATGGTAAGGTTGTGTATGTTTCAAACCTTAATTTGACTTATACTAAATTATTATGTGTTTATACATCAACATTGAACTTGTTTATGTGGTTTACATCTATTTGATTCAATTATTTAGCAATTAAATTGAATTGCTTCCATGCATTTATGATAATTTTTTTGTAGTCATTATCCAATATTGTATGTGTTTTTTTCCTATTAATTTATATCCCACTTCATTCCATTTTCAATATGGTAAGTAGAAAGATAATGCCTCTGCAACTGTGAACTCTAAATGGTTTTAGTTACTAGTGAATGCAGTTATGTGCATGTATTTTGTATGGCATGGAGGTTATTGATAATGAAAAGTATATGAAGACAATTATGTAAAGGAATATTTGGACACCAATTTAATTGTATTCACCATAAGCTATTAAATTTATATTTTTGAATTTATCCTTGATACACATGGATATAAATTACAAATTCTTTTATTTTTTCTTTATATTTTAGTTTTTTTAGGAAAAAAGTGCTTAGATATTATGGCGTAGGGCTGATTTCATGTGGATAGGTTTGTTCATATATTTTCAATTGCATCTATTGCCCCTTATTTAGATGGATAAGTTGATCCCTTGGATTAAAATGATGCATTCACACTATGATCATCATCCCCTTCTCAATTCAAAGTCCTAATTTTAATAGGTATGCTTTGGGAGAACATAAGGGACTATATGTATACAATGGCTAGTCATATAACTATTGTAGCCTAAACTTGCACACTATAGAAGTCAAGTAACCCTTCTCAAGTTTAGGACAACATGGAACTATATCCCTTCATATACAAGCCACTACAAGAGATAGATCTCTAGGTTTGAAAGGGCTAGCTCCCTTGATTTATCCTTCATGCTCACACTACACTAAGATAATAACTATTGGGGGTGAAAAGGGAATAAGGAGACATAAATTAAACCTATTATAATGAGTTGATACACCAAGATAACTCCACACAACACATTTACATATGCACTTAAGAAGAAAGACTACTCAAACTGAATTGTACCCTATGTACTTCTTGCATAAGTATTTCTCATAGAGGTAGATTGTAAGGTCTATCTAGAGATGGGTGAAAATAAGGTTTGATACAAGACACTAGTATTCCCTCTCATACTTCAAGACACACTTAAAAAATAATACACTTTATGAAACTTGTTATAAGATATTTCACTCACACAAACATGCAAGAGCAGAAATAGAAGCAAGGAGAGCATGATCATCACTATTCAACCATACAAACCACTTGACATACTTAAGTAAGAGATTTTAGAGAATTAATTCATCATAGAAAACATTATTCAAAGTAAAATGAGGTGTCAAAACCAATAGGGATTTTACATACCAATTTTGGATCCATTACAAAGCCAAAAATGCTTGAATATATAGAACTTAGAAGAGGAGAGAGAGAAGTGAAGCTCAAGGGTCACAAGACTAGGTATCGAACTTTAGAAACTAGTTAAAATTCCATGGAATGAAGTGGAAAAGAATTCAAGAAGCTATTATAAACATGTGTCAATCTCAAATAGAGCACCTTCCTCAAGTTGGCATAGACCCTTCATTGTCTTACTTTGAACTGCCTTCATGATGATGAAGAGTGCACTTGATTGTCAAAAATTGACATATGGAGCATTAAAACATATGATATGACATGAAAATGTAGAGAAGAGGTCAGTGCATGTCATCTACACCTCCCTAACTAATGCATTCATCCTTATCTCCTGTCATTTACTACCTATAGTAATTCATCACTAGTCTCCTAGGTCTATCCTCACACTTGTCACCTTAAAAACTTCTAGTTACTCCAAAAAATGTGATGAATATTATGCAGGACACCTATTGAAGACATATTTTTCCTCTAGTCTATCAAATAGACCTAAAAATATTATAAGTTACCTTGATCACCATCTCACTAGGCAGTCACTTCTACCTTCTCACTATTTGTTTAGACTACCTATGATTAACGAGTTCGTAGAGGACTCTTCATGAATAACCATGGTGAGAAATGAGTTTGATAAGCTATAAAAATTCCTTGAAGACTTCCTCAATGGCATTACTTGTCTATTCTCCTCTATACCTGTCAAACATATAACATTCTACAAGAAACATAGTATTAGACTAATTCGTACAGATAATAATATGTCCAAAGTGTATGTCATGGAGTCTAGGAGAGTGATAGGTATGTATAAGCCACTTTCACGGCCATTTAATCAACTTTAGATGAATTTCCCACCATATCTTTCCCATCAAGTTCAAGCCAAGATTTTGAGAGGGTTTTAGGAGGTTTAGACTGTTAAGGATTATTCATAAAATCCTAACGTCCAACCTTAGAACCAATTTCACAAATTGGGGGTATAGGATCCCCTTCAGATTTCCCCTAGTGTTTGAGGTCTCATGCACAAGGTCCATATAGATATGAGCACTTAAACTTGGCCTCTAGAGCTCTCTCACGCATTTTAGATAGGTCTGAGATGGTTATCTACAAACTAATATCTCCCACTAGTCCTTCACTTTCTCCTAAAGGTTTTCAGAAGGTTTAGAAAGCTCTCATGGTCATATGGATTAGTCTAGGCATTTGTAGGGCTTAAGCCTAGTTCTAGGCCTAATAGGCCTAAATGTGTTTATCTATATCATGACCCCCTGAAGGTTTCCAATGGTTTTAAGGACCTTTGTATCACTATTCACCTTTAGTCTAATCCCCTACTACATCCCACAGTCATTCAATAATGTCCCCTTCATCCATTTCACTCCTCATACCAAACTACAAATTATTTTATTCAAGGAGTGCCCTCTATCTAAGACAAAATAGAGGGCATCTCCCCTATTTATCCAACCAAAGTGAATTAATGGGAGGGTAGAATAGGATTTGACCACCTTATGTAAAAAGTTTCAGGTCTATCTCTCTTCTCTATAGTCCTCAATACTTCAAATCTTCAAGACATACTTATAATACCATGAGGACTATGCACAAAATTATGTGTAGGCCTGAGAGCCTTGAGTTATGATTGTAGGTTAATATCTTTACTTCTTCAGAGAACTTTGGAATGTATCATTACCACTTTGAGAGTGGTCTCGATATGATCAATTCATCATATATCTATACTAACCTTCCAAGCTCACATCTCTCATTTACTATACTTAGTCTACAGACTATGTTAACTATAAGTACTCACTTAGAAAAATGAGATTCTTGTAGGTGTATTTGAATATTAAACAATATGTTTTATGTGCTAATGTCCTCTTGAGGTCAACAAGACCATTCCATAGTTATTTGAATTCACTCTTGCCTTAGGGTTATGCTCACATTCAAACTACCTCTCTCTTTGAGTCCTGCTTATGAGCTAAAGGTTCATTTTGGTCTTAAGAACATTGTAGCTATTGAACACTTTCAATGGAGATTTTCCCTAGATGGAAATTACTTAGCCATCATCTTCCATAGCCTAGAAACTCTCTTTATATTGAGGATTGATATCCCCAACTAGGTTTCAAGATTGAATTGATTGGACCTGCATAGGCTTTATAGACACTTACCAAAAGATGGATCATTTTGTGATCAAAACATTATTCGGAGAATTGAAGGTAACATATCTCTCTAAATAACTTTGTCAATATGGAAACAAGGTTCTAGGTCTATTTTCATGTAATGGCCTCACCCTTATCACAATGGTGTTCTTTATACCTTAGACCTGATTAAATATTTCCATTGAGCTCAAACACTTTCATATCAACACTCCTCTGACCTCTGTGGATTGAACTTAAACCATTGATGGATATTGCCTATAGGTGAAGACATTATAGGACTATGAGTTGAGAATTGGTCTCCAAAACCATTATTAAACCTTTTGGATGTTTAGTCTTATTGTTTCCACTTTGGAAACCTCTCAAAACCTTAAGACCTCCCTTCTTCAACATCCCTAATCATGGTTTAATTTTACTTGACTGTAGGTGATAGTCACAAGGAAATCTGACTATGCTTATGTGTTAGGATTTTCACTCCAATAACCATGGCTACTTGAGACTATAATTTTGGAAGGAGAACTATTCACCATGTTGTAAGAGATTAGAAACAACATATCAACTTGCATTACCCTTGTTTTGAAGACCAAAATAGGGAGATATGACTCTACAACTGATGAAACACTATTTGCAAACTGTAATGGAGTTTTCTACTAGCAAAATGAGGTGTTTTTGTCAAATTATTCACCTTCACACATACAAACAGGGATGAAAAACTTTTTAGATAGATGTTCATACCCTTGAAAATCATGTACAACACTTGGCTTGCTCAGATCAATGCAAATAGAGAAGGAAAAATGAGGTGTTAGTGATGTGCAAGCAATTTTGAGAAACCAACCTTCTTAGCAATGGTTCATGAAGCAAAAACAACCAAGCCTTGACTATTGCCATGAATTGGAAGTACATAGAGATTAATATCACCCACCAAAGTCATTTTCTCTAACTCACCTCCTCCTATCTGTACCAAAGGAAGATTATTTGACCTTTCTGACTTGTCTAGGATGTCGATAGGAAAGAGAGGTCATTTTAACACTTTTTGAGCCTCTCAAATCTACCTGAGCATGGAAATGGATTATGGGGATCTGAAGGGACATTATTGAGCCTTTACACATTCTAAGAGTACTTTCCTTGTCTGTAAAACTGCCCTTAACTGCCTATTTTGCAGTGATCTCCTTAGATGGATGTTGAACCTACATTATGTCAATTATAGAACTAAATCTTGACACTCAACTAGCATCTTGGACATTAGAAAACACTTTGATATTTTTCCTTTCATGGAAGCTATGTACAAGTTCATTAAAAAGGCCAAAAAATGACCTAGAGGAAAATTAAGACATGACATAAATGACCAAGGTGTAAAACACATTAAGGCAAAACACAAACCAACTGAAAGGAAACACACATACCCTAATATGTACAATACCTCAAGACATTTGAGGTGAAGAACCTTCTTGATTGCTTCAACCAGGGTCAAATATAATGCCTCTTGCATCACTATTGTTCCAAGAAAATAATCCAACATATGAGGCATGTTTGTCTACGAAGACTCATTTGTGGAGATATCAAAAGACTAACCATGGTTAAGACTTCTGTTGACTTCAAGTTGGTCATTTGGAGTACTCAAAAACACTTTATTCAACTCTCCAAGAAACTTATTTATCCTTGTATTTGGATTGGACTTTGTCATGTTCTCTTGATAGTCTTCAATATGATCATTGGAGATCATCAAAGCTTCTTCAACCTTAGATACAATTGAGATAAGACATGTCTACAATTTAGAACCCTCAAGGTTGTCTTCTTGTTCACCAAACATTGCTTAGTCTATCAAAGTTATTCCTTGTTTGGTAAAGACCTCAAGATTTTCTTTATGCTCATCAACCACATCATATTATTCTAAGGTTGATTCTTACTTTATATAAGTCTCAAGCTCCTCTTTATGCTCATTTAGTGCATGTTTGTCTTCATCATCAGGTTTGCACTCACTTTAAATGGATGAAGGTCTGCTAACCTCCTCAAATTCCTGAACAATGACACTGAATTGCTGCCACATCTCATCTATCTCTTCATGATGTTTAGGTTCAAGAATGTTTTCTTCTTTTGTAGACAGAATAAACAATGTTGGGATACTCACATCACCATCCACATATACAAGGTAGTTGCCCAATGCAATTTGTTCTATCATGTTATCATGATCTACCTCAAGGACTCCATCACAATCTTCATGAAGAATGTAAGTTCCAAGACCATTTTCTTCAAAACCACCTTGTTTAGCTCCCCACTCATCAAGATATAAATTAGATATGTCATCAAGGAGAGTTAGGGGTTCTTGATCACTAGGGTAATCATCTTTTTCAACATTATTGAAAATCATGTTAGAAGTGTAAGGCACATAGGGTTCAAAATAAAAATTATAAATAGGTTCAAATTTGATTGTCACTTTTTCACCATATCTAGTCCTAAAACCCATATAAGACTAATATAAAGTCAGATAACCTCCAATTTTAGCAGTGAACTCTCTAGACAAAAAAAGTTCAAAATGAGGAGGCACATCAACCACTACAACATCCTGAGAAATGGTGAAGGTAATGCAAGAATGTAAAATCAATTATAAACCTTTGATTATTCTAATGGTCTTGGCAGCTAACCCATCTAATTACAACACTCCTTTGGCATCGGATTCATACTTTAAGTTCAATTTGCCAGCTACTTTCTTGGGCATGAAACAAATACTAGCTCTACTATCAATAAGACAATTATGCACCAAATAATCTCTAATAATGATGGATACATATAATGGAGGAGGTTTGTTTACCTTTTCAACTTTACTTTATTGTCTTTCACTTGGATTCATGGTGTTTTTCAAGGTTGTCTCTCTTTAGCTAGGCTATTTGGATGTCAAATTGAGCTTGGATAGCTCCTCTTAAAGTAGGTCTTCTTGTTCAGGTATAGCCAATGTATCCCACATGGATACATTCACATGAGACCTCTTCATTTTATCCACAATGTTAGTGAAAGGAACATTAACTCTTTCTTGTCCACTAGGATGAATGGTGTTGCCTACACCTTGATAATTTTGAGGTATGAAAACACTCCTAGATTTATGATCTATTTGAGTTCCTTGTGCACTTGGAATGACATTAGAAAACCTAGTCATGTACTTATTTGATCATTCATTAGAGAACCATTAGCAACCCCTTGAACTTCCTCAACTACCTTCCTCTTGCTCCTTGTGTTTGCAGCTATAGAACTTGTATCCATACTTGACTATCCTTGATGATTGACTACACATGAGTCATCTTGATACCAATTTACCAATGTATACCCCACTTGAGCACCCTTCCCATCCGTCACTCCTCCATTCGTTACTTCATTTTGAGTCATAGCTAGCATAGTTCCTAAATTTGCCATGAAGGCTTGGTTGAAGGCTTCATTGATATAGGGAGATGGATCATAAGGTTGATCCTATGAAGTTTGACTATTATTCTCTTGGGCAAGGTTTTTTTGAGTAGGCACTAGTGTCCTTGAGGTAGAAAGAGTATTGGGGTTATATCTAACATATGGTTGTGATTGGACCAGTTATCCTTGACCTTGGGAATGACCTTGGAAAGTAGGTCTATTGCCTTGATAGTTGAGGCAGTATTGATTAGGATAATAGTGAATTTGGAAGGGCTTAACTTCTTGTTGTTGAATAATCCTCTTTAGACCTAGGACATCTTAATTCATAGCTCTTATCTCATCTTCCTCATTAGATTTGTTTGGTTGACTAGGGGCAGTAGGCTTATTTTTAGGTGCCAAAATAGGATTAATAATAGATGGAGTTTGAAAGTCAGGAAAAAGAGGTATGGGGGGTCTTGGGGTAATCTTACCAACTTAAATCAAATAATTCTCTGCACTAATGGCCATATCATAGGCATTAGGTAGAGTGTTTCCTCCCATAGATTGTATCATCATTGCAATATCACTATCAAATGCTTTAAGGTAGTAAAATAAAGCATGGTGAGCTATTGGTCTTATCAATATTGTAATTATATCCCATGTCTTCTAAAAACTTGTGTTTAAGTCTTGAATGACTTCTTAAGGTGCTCTCATAATGGTGGTCAGCTACTCCGTTAGTGACAAGAGGTCACTCTTCTCCTCAAATCTTCTTCTCAATGCATCTCCCAACTCATCCCAATTTGTAACTAATTCAGGTGCCAATGTTCCATACTAGTCAAGAGACTTTCCTTTGAAGGAGACAACTAATAATATGATTGCAATGTTCTCCTATATGATTTGATTAATGTTGTGGAAGTTAGAAATATTCCTTATATGCCCAATAGGTGTGATGGAAGACTCATAGGTGTATGATGGAACACTTCTGAGGGAAGATATGGGGATATCATCATATTGATAAAGTATTAGAGGGATATAGCCATTGAAGGCAATAAAATGATGTTTCCTTGCCATGATGGTCATACGACCTTGCAAGAATGGATGAATCAATAATTTTTTTATAGGCTTATGAGTAAGATAGGACCTCTTTGGATAAGGATGGGTGTTTTCAAATCTACTTGCCTTTTAGGAATAAAGAGGTAGTTATTGAAACTCAAAAGGTATGCCTTTGGTGTGAAACCTTGTGTTAACCTTATGCATTAAATATTTCACTAGTCTGCAACTATGATTGAAACTTTGGAGTTGCCAAATACTTCAAGAAGTAGACTATTGCAGCTCTTTGTTGTCAAAGCCAATATTTATCTTGAATAACCTTCATGGACTTCAGGTCCCATTGGACATGCCAAAAATGTTTTAACCTAAACTTGCACCCTATAGAATTCAATTAGACCTTCTCAAGTTTAGGATAACATGGAACTATCTCCCTTCATAGACAAACCACTGCAAGAGATAGATATCTAGGTTTTAAATGGCTATCTCCCTTGATTTATCCTTAATACTCACTCTACACTAATATAATCACTATTGGAGGTGAAAATGGAAGAATGAGACATATAATAAACATATGCTAATGAGGTGATACACCAACATAACTCCACACAACATTCTTACATATGCACTTTAGAAAGAAGACTACTCAACTGAATTCAACCCTATATACTTCTAGCATAAGTATTTATCATATAAGTAGATTGCTATGCCCATTTAGAGATGGGTGAAAATAAGGTCTGATACAAGACACTACTATTCCCTCTCACACTTCAAGACACACTTAACAAATAATACACTTCATGAAACTTTTTAGAAGAGATGTCACTCACACAAACATGCAAGAGCAAAAATGGAAGCAAGGAAAACATGGTCATCACTTGTCAACCATATAAACCACTTGACATACTTAAGTAAGAGATTTAAAATAATTAATTAAACTTATAAAACTTTATTCAAAGGCAAATGAGGTGTCAAAACCATCAAGGCTTCGACATACTAATTGTGGATCCATTACAAAGCCAAAAGACTTTAATATATAGAACTTAAAAGAGGAGAGAGAGAAGTGAAGCTCAAGGGTCACAATACTAGGTGTAAAAATTTAGAAACCAATTAAAATACCATGGAATTAAGTGGAAAATAATTCAAGAAGCTATTGTGAACATGTGTTAATCTCAAACAAAACACCTTCCTCAAGTTATCGTAGACCTTCATTATCTTGATTTGAAACTGCCTTCATGATGATGAAGACTGCACTTGATTGTCAAAAATTTATTTAAGGAGAATTTACAAATATGATATGACATGATAAGGTAGAGAATATATCAATACATGTCATCTACACCTCCCTAACTGATGCATTCATCCTTGTCACCTGTGATTCACTGCCTGTAGTCAATCATCTCTAGTCTCCAAGGTATATCCTCATACTTATCACCTTAGAAGATTTTTCACTAAAAAAAATACATTGAAGAGGATGTAGGACACCTTTTTAAGGTATTTTGTCCTCTGTTCTATCAAATAGACATCAAAATATTATGTCACCTTGATCACCATCTCACTAGGTAGTCACTTTTGCCTTCTCACTGTCTGTTTAGATTGCCTGTGATGAATGAGTTAGTAGAGGACTATTCATGCATAACCATGGTGAGAAATGAGTTTGATAATATAGATCAAGTCCCTGAAGACTTCCCTCAATATCCCTTGTCTACTCTCCTCTATACTTGTCAAACATATCAAATTCTACAAGAAACATAGTATTAGAGTAGTTCATACATATGATAATAAGGCCAAAGTGTATGTCATGGAGTCTAGGAGAGTGTTAGGTATGTATAAATCACTTTCATGGCCATTTTATCACCTTTAGATGAACTTCCCACCTTATCTTTCCCATTGGGTTCAAGCCAGGGTTTTGACAGGTTTCAGGAGGTTTGGACTGTTAAAGATTTTTCATAAAATCCCAACATCCAACCTTAAAACCAATTTCACAAAATTGGGGTATAGGACCCCCTTAAACTTTCCCCAAGTGATTGAGGTCTCATGCACAAGGTCTGCACAGATATGATCACTTAAACTTGCCATATAAAGCTCTCTCATGCATTTTGGATAGGTCTAAGATGGTTTAAGGTCGAATTAACCACCTATATGATGTTCTCTACAAACCAATAACTTTGACTAGTCCTCTAATTTCTCCTAAAGTTTCTCAAAATGTTGATAAAGCTCTCATGGTCATATGGATTAGTCTAGGCACCTGTAGGGCTTAAGCCTAGTTCTAGGCCTAACAGGCCTAATTGTATTTCTGTGTGTCATGACCCTCCTGAAGGTTTCCAATGGTTATAATTCCCTTTATATCTCTATAAAAATTTATTCTAATCCCCTACAACATCCCATAGTCATTCAACAATGTCCCCTTCATCCATTTCACTCATCTCATACCAAACTCCAGATTATCTTATTCAAGGAGTGCCCTCTATTTGAGATAAAATAGAGGGCATCTCCTATATTTATCTAACCAAAGTGAAATTATGGGAGGGTATAATAGGTTTTGACCACCTTCCATACAAATTTTCAAGGCTAGATCTCTTCTCTAGAGTCCTCAATACTTCAAATCTTCAAAACAGACTTATAGTACTATGAGGATTATGCACATAATTCTATTTGGCCTTGAGAGCCTTGAGTTATGACTATAGGTTAAGATGGAGCTCTTTGGAATGTATCATTACCACTATGAGAGTGGTTTCAATATGATCTATTCATCATACATATCTACTAACCTTCCAAGCTCACATCTCTCATTTACTATACTTAGTCTGTAGACTATGTTAACTATAGGTACTCACTCAAAAAAATGAGATTTTTGTAGGTGTCTTTAAAAATTAAACATTATGTCTTATGCCCTAAGGTCCTCTTGCGATTACCAATACCATTCCATAATTATTTGAATTCATTCCTAATTTAGGGCTACACTCACATTCAAACTACCTCTCTTGTTGAGTCCTACTTATGAGCTATAGGGTCATTTTGGTCTTAAAAGCACTATAGCTATTGAACACTTTCAATTGAGTTTTTCCCAAGTTGGAAACTACTCAACCATCATCTTCCATGGCCTAACAACTTTCTCTTTATATTGAGGAGTGATATCCCCACCTAGGCTACAAGACTGAAGTGATTGGACCTGCACAAGCTTCATAGACACTTAAAAGATGGATCATTATGTGATCAACACCTTGTTCAAAGAATTTAAGCTAACATATCTCTCTAAACAACTTTCTCAATCTGGGAACAAGGTTCTAGGTTTGTTTTCATGGAATGGACTTACCCTTATCACAATGGTATTCTCTATACCCTTAGATCTGATTAAAGATTTCCATTGAGCTCAAACACTTCTATATCAACACTCCTCTAACCTCTATGGATTGAACTCATACCATTAATGGATATTGCCTGTAGGTGAAGAAATTAAAAGACTGTGAGCTAAGAATTGGTCTTCACAACCATTCTTAAACCTTTTGGATGTTCAGTCTTATTGTTTTCACTTTAGAAACCTATCAAAACCTTGAAACCTCCTTTCTTCTTCAACATGCCTGATTAGGGCTTAATTTCACTTAACTGTAGGTGACAGTCACAAGTAAATTTGACTATGCTTATGTGTTAGGCTATTCACTCCATCAACCATGACTACTTGAGACTAAGATTTTGGAAGGATAACTGATCACCATGCTATAAGAGATTAGAAACAACATATCACCTTGCATTACCCTTATTCTGAAGACCAAAATAGGGAGATAAGCCTCTGCAATTGTTGAAACACTGTTTACAGATTATAATGGAGTTTTCTCCTAGTAAAATGAGGTGTTTCTGCCAACTTATTCACCTTCACACATGTAAACAAGGCTGAAAACCTTATGATATATATGTTCACACCCTTGAATATCATGTGCAATACTTGGATTGCTCAGATCAATGCAATTTCCATGCTCACATTAAAAACTCTCATTGACTAAGAATATACAATAACCCCCTAAAATGCACATAAAAAATTCTCATTGAGTGTCTCCATGAACTTTTCCCATCCCATGTTCATACCCTTGAATATCACGTGCAACACTTGGATTTCTCAAATCAGTGCAATTTCCATGCACACATAAAAAATTCTCATTGACTAAGAATATACAATAACCACCTAAAATGCACATAAAAAATTCTCATTGTCTCCATGAACTTTTCCCATCCCACGAACTTACCCAAAAAATATCTCTTACTCTGCCTTTAAAAAATGCAGCTTGCATTCATCTATGGCAATGATTCCTTTATGCTTTATTTGTATGACCTTGGAAGTCTCTCCCCTGAAGTCATATAGTGATTCTGTGTAGGCATGGGCAGCTTCTAGGTTGGCACATTTCTTTTCAAGTTCTATCTTCTCACCCTTAAATGCAGAAATAATACAGTGTAACTCACCAACCACTCTATTCTTCTTAATGGGTACAATTTCTAGCTTATTAATGATTGTCCTTACACTTTCAAGAAGTTCATACATGAAATAATTTTCTCTCTTGAGAGATTATGTTTTTTAGCATCACCATAAACAACTTCAAATTAAGATGATCTTTAACTAACATCATGCTCTTGCATCTCATCCTTTTAATTTCTTCCATCTTCTCGAGCAAGTGGGCAGCTTCATCGAGATCTTAATTTACAGAAACCTCTGCAAAAATACATGGCTAAGTCAATACGGTCATTCAATCAAAATTAAATTCAGTCAAAATTATAAATAAACTTTCTAATGCCATAGTCTCTTTAATGAATCTTTTAGTGAACATATCTACCATAATCAATGAATTAAAGATGCATTAAAAGGGATGCAATGGAAAATATTAATCTACCATCCTCCTTAGGCACCATAAATTTTTTCTAAACTAAGTTTTGAATCATTGTAGAAAGAATTATTAAGTTCATAAATTGAACAAATCTATCTAAGCTTACCTAATCGGCACTCTGGCTTGAAGAATAATTTTACCTATATTAGAAAAGAGTCTAAGAAGGTTCTCATAGGATGTAATATTGATAATAATGAGTTGAATTCATGAAATATCATCAATACATTTTTAGGATGGATACATTCTTATGTCCCAAAGGATATGAGCATGCATGAACCCTTTAAGTATCTCATGTAAGCCAATCTAGACAAGAATCCATGTCTGCATTGTATTTTTCACTTTGACAAAAAAAATAACTTAAGTTTATAAAAAAAAAACTCATAATGAAAGTGATTGGAGTCTTATAATAAGAGATTTGATTATTGAAGATAAGCATACCTACAATTATATATTCAACTTTTCACCTCTTCATTTTCAATAATGGGATTCCTTAACATAGGATTAATTGTTTTGTGTGTAATAACCTCTCAATATTATTGTAGGCCTTCAAGTTATTCATGCACAGAAGTTATTGATAAAATTCAAATATTCAAATTTCACTATCCATTGCATACTAGTTATTGTAATCACATTCAACATAAAATTTAATAAATAAATAAATGGGGCATTTGAGACTTTAAAAAAACTTGTTCTATTCAAGGAGTAATGCCTTCAAAATTTAAAGCACATCATGGCTTGCATGCACAAGGGAACCTTGAAGTTTACCAAGATAAAGGATAGTATTATTTTTTAACACCTTGTCTTAATAGGGTTTACAATTAATATATATATAGATAGATGTTAATAACCATTTCAAAAACATCTCTCTTGTCACAATGAAGAATAAACTCCCTTCCATTACATTAAATCCTTATCATTATGGGAAATGCCTATAAAGAGACTTGCCTATATTGGGTACCATGCTTGGATATAGGACTTTGTTCGCTAGATATAAATTGTTCCTATAAGTATTTTGTACCATTTGGTGCAATAGTAATTTAATGCATTGGTTTTAACCCACTATTATCTACAAACTCGATTGACTGAGTGGTATTTTTCATGAAATCAATTACCTAGGGATTCTATCATGATATCGGATACAATGTGTGATTGTCCTAAAAATAGTTTTTGGTCCCAGCTAGTGAAATTAAATAGTAATAGAAATCTAACTCAACTTAAGAATGATTCCAAAAGTTGAGAGGGAATAAAAATCATACTGGTTAAAAAATCAAAAATGTCATGTAAAAGCACTAAAAAAAGCATTATGGTAAAGTAGTATTAAGAAGAGAGTCTCGATGTCCCAGGAAGGCACATATCAAAGCCATTCTTGAAGAGAGAATAAATTTGATAAACATATCAATTGTGGAAGCGGTACGCAACTGGACCTAGAGATCATATGAAACCATAAGCCCAACCAGGCTAGAAACAAATAAAATGGAATAGAATGGACCTACAAAACAACAAGCTTGAAGGGATAAAAATACAAAGGTCAAAAAACAACACTCTGTACTCTGTAGCCGAAAGATAGAACCTTTAGAGAATAATATACACATTTTTTACTATTATGGGTATACAGATAGAATATGTGATATCACTCATTGACTAGAATAACTTATTTGCTTCATTAATGAAAAATAATATATGTATATATAGGATGTGAATCCCCAAAAACAATTGATAAGGGCTCTGGATCTCAACCCTGGACTTGAAAAGAAGATGGAATGAAATATTAAGTGAAGATAAGCAGTTGGTAGAATAATGCAATTTCATGAATTTATTTTACTTAGGGTATTTGTTGAATATTTTAATTCTAATTCTGAAATGAAAGCATGAATAACTACATGGTTACCCTTTATTTAAATAATTATAAAGCGGTATATCAATAATAATAAATTTTTTATAGGAAACACATGTCGATATGTCCAATAAGAATATATTTAAGTTGAAGAGCAAGGTATTTTAATAACGGAAGTAAAGAGTCATAAGGATGGAAAGGAGGGCCTTGTTAATAAGTTATTTATTAGTAGGGCCACTCTAGTTGTGACAAGATCGTTATGGTGCATCTTTTATAAATAATGTCATAATGTTGGGATTACAAGAATAATAATAAGGTGATTGGGATAATCCACTAACAAAACACCTTACTCAAATAAATACTATGAAAAACTCCTTAAACTAGAGTTTTAAAATTCTTAGCCTCGCTCAAAGTATTATCAGGTTTTGTCTAAACTATATAGTTAATATGTACCATGTCATTTTTTGCATTTTCTATACAAATAGGAAATTTGACAGTAGTTATTGGTTCTTACTTCAAACTATAAAATCAATATTTTGTAAATGTGATAATAAACCAAAACACACAAGCTCTAAGATGTCCAAAATATTTATAAACAGTAAAAACTAACACAAAAAACTACAAATTTGTACCTGTAACATGTTTGTTATGATCTTTCGAATTGTCGCATTTCATTTCACCCATCTTCCTCTTCCTTGAACCACGGTTCGTAGACATTTGCTAAAGTGTTGTGTGAGTTGCCTACATAAATAAATATAGCAAATGAGATAAGTGGAGGGAAAATAAAACACACACACACACACACACAAGAACTTACCCACATACATCTCAATAGAAGATGATAATAAAGAACTTAATCTCTGTAACAAAGATTAAAATTTTCTTAGATGATATAACACACGTTATTGACCAGAACATGTGTCATAACTATTTAACATTCTCATAGAGAGTAAGAGATGGTTTCCAAAATTTTGACCATTTGGTAGCTCAAGCTATCATTAAGATAAAATCACTGAAGAACTGCAAATAAGAGAATGATTTAAAATTTTCCATTAGATTGGTTTCCACCCATGTTTAATTAATGTTTAACATTCTTCAATCCTTAACGACATGGAAGGATTAACATCTCAAGGAGGAAATCCTAGATTACCTTTTCATCCATTAGAAAATATAATCCCACATTTCGTTTCGTTTGACTTGTTATTGAGGTCAAAGAGAGAGAACATAGTTATTATGTATAATACTAAGGTAGCATGAATACTTAATCTACTCATAGAGCTAGGGCATGCACCTTTAGTTATAGTGCCACCAATTTTTTTACAATAACTATGCATATCAATCAAGTGATACAATTTTATCACATTTAATGAAATCATTAAGAGGTTGACCATAAGAGATTTTTATAACAATCTACTTCATTTGAGGGTTACATACCATCATCATCTATCCATTATTCAATAGTATGTTCATTAATTCTAGGGAGGTTTATATTCTTTTATATCATGAGTATTGAAGGTCTTTTAAGAGTCCAATCCCATCAAGGATGAATAATATATTAACAATCTGAGACAAGTTTATCATTATATTTCCATTGTCTTACATACTCGTAAACCATTAAGATAAGTATGAATAAATAGGAAATACTTGTCTAACATAATGAATGTGATTTAATCTCGATTTTTTCAATTCTAGTCCTACAATAGATTACATTCAATAAGGTAAAAACATTCTTCGTTTTAAAAGAAAGGATGGGGAAGCATCACACATGCACTCCTCTATTGTCAAACACGCATCTAAATAATGATTCAAACATTACAAAAGAATATATAGATCTTAAATCTTCAATAATTTGATTATAACCCACCCTGCACTACAGACCACAAGAAAGTGCATCAGCATAATGCTGGCATGCCTCTCCTTGACAAACATTTGCATATCGATCAAACTGAAGTTAACACAAGATAGTTTATTACCTCATTGAAATAATATACTTCCTATTCAATTACGCAGGCACATGATTATATTATACTATAAGTAAAAATCATCAAAACTACAATTTCTGACTCAGAGAATACCACACAACACATAACATATATCTAATATCATTTTCCACATTTATCATCCTTGCCAATAATTATTGATCTTGTTTTAGACACTTTTGTAAGTCATTATGAACCCTTCAATAAGAATGTATTTTGTATGGGTACACAAGTTTGTACACAAGCATTTTCGTGATTACTTACTCATACCCTTTGAACCCATGGACGAGCCTAGATATACTCATTGAAGTCTGTAACACTAAATTAGAATGTTTTAAGCATTCTGCTGTAAGTATAAATATGTTTGTGTCTCATTCATTTATGATTTCAATCATTTTAATCTATTGGTTTTATCCTTACTATGTGCATATATGCAATGCAACCAAATCCTATCAATTATTGAATACTTGGCATATTTGCAAACCAAGCTACTTCTAGTATACTCCGTCACCAATCCCTAACTTCTAGATGATTTATCATCTTGGGCATTCTACCTTTCTAAGTCAGAATACGTCTCATCACACAGTACCCTTTAAAAAGGCATGTTATATGTTTAGGAACCAACCTTCCTCTTCTCATTAAGCCTGTACATGTTATTATGAATCAAATGGCTTCCTTTTTCCTATTATGCTTTTGAAATATTCTAGTCGAGTTCTTTTGGTGTGATATGCTACATGGAATACACATTCTAGCAACAAAATCAATAGTATTACTTAGGCATGTTTTATTAACAAGGAAGTAGCTCTCAAACTGATTTACTAAGGATATTAATTAATATTTTGAGATGTAAACATACAGAACATATCTGACACATTATATCCAATGTGTTTATTTCATGGAATTTCCTATTGATGGGAAAGCCCATTATGCTATGTTAGGAAAGTCTTATTGTTGTGCTTAGAAATATCCAAGAATGTTTTTGCTGGGCAAATCGTAGGTCTGAAAATAATAATCTATATATCTATTTACTTCTTCAATAATACCTGATGGTAACCCAAAAAAAAATCAAAATATTGTATACTCATCCATGCCAGTTATTATTAATAATAGTCCTGCTGAAGTGTTTCAATGGTTAAATACCAGGAATTAGCAATGGTTCAAATGTGATCGTCAGATACCATAATTTATATGCACAATAAGGGTTTCCACAAGTAATAACCATTCTCATATAAGAAGCATAGACTATTTTTTTTTAATGAACTGAGGCTAGTTTATGAAAGCAAACGGTAACTTTATCCAAAATTTTGAAATTTCACACCCTGCTTCCTGCGGATAGGCGGATGGTGTTTTTGAAGTTTCTCTCTAACTAAGAACTGGATTAGGCTCAGATTTGAACAGTTTGTTCTCAACTTCAATATTGAAAAACTCACAAAGAATATCAAAGACCCAGAGTAGGAGTAGCAAAATACGACCATTTTATCAGGCGGGTTTAGCGAACATCGAATATTTTACCAAGATCCTCTAGTAAGTCACCTACTTTAATAAAAAAACAAATTCATAACATGGCAAGGCAACAATCATTTTTTTATTTAATTTCAATATATATTTTTCTTTTAACCCTTATCTCCGCTTATAGAACCTCTAACCACATTATGCATAATGCCAATGATTATAATTCCCATATGAAAATTATTCCAATATGCAGCACAAAAATCAATAGAGGATGTCCCTAGATTATGAAGGGAAACGATTGTTATTAGAAGCCCAAAAGAATGTTCCAAATGAGACAAGTAATCAAAGGGATGAAATAAATCTCTGACACGTATGAGAAAAATGATATTCCCCAATGTATTATTTGTGCATCCTAAGACAGATTTCGTAACACTTGGATTTGAATTTTTAATGCAACTAGATGCCTATGAAGGGGAGCAAAAGAAAAATAACAAAAATAAACATGCGCAGACTCAGATTGTTACAGCAATTAATAAAAAAGATTTTTTTGAATCTTATTCATTTTTTATTTTAAAATCTGCGATCAGGGTCTACATTACTAGAATTAAGAACAAACAAAAAAATTGGAAATAGACTGATGTTTAACTGAAGTTGTCCATGCAAACTGAGATGACTGAAGCAATTGATCATGCAGACTACATGCATGATGTAGGCTACACGGGGAGTGACGAAATTAACCGCAGTTCTAACACTCCCCTTAATTTCTACCACTAACTACTTCAACATTTACAATGCCTAAATTTTGTCTTAGATAATCAAAACTCTCTTTTGCTAATGCCTTTGTGAATATATCTGCGAATTGGTCTTCAGATTTGCAAAACTCCAAATAGATTTCTCCATTGTTCACTAACTCTCTGATAAAATGAAATCTTGTATCAATGTGCTTGCTCCTCTTGTGAAAAACATGATTTTTTGACAATGAAATTGATGATTTGTTGTCACAAAAGAGTGGCTGCTACATACTCTGCTTCAGCGGATGAAAGTGTCACTATAGGTTGCTTTTTGGATTCCCATGTGACCACACATGTTCCAAAAAGAAAGACATGTCCAGAAGTACTCTTCATGTCATCAATGTTACCTGCAAAATCACTATCATTATAACTAATCAAACCAAAATCATTAGTTGTGGAATATAAAATTTCATATTTTGTTGTTCCTGCCACATATCTCAATATCCTCTTTCCAACTTGCCAATATGAATCTTTTGGTGACTCCATGAATCTAGAGATTACGCTGACCCCATGCATGATATCTGGTCTTGTCACTGTAAAATACATCAAACTACCAATTAGTCTTTTGAATGTTGTAGAATCAACATTAAACCCTTTGTCTTCTTTGCTAATTTTGGTCCCTGTACCAACTGTTGTAGGCGCTGATTTACAATTCAACATCTTGAACTTCCTTAACACATCCTTTGCATATTTAGTTTGACAAATAAAAATTCCCTTCTCAGATTGTACAACTTCAATGCCTAAAAAATACTTCATTAATCCCAAATCTGTCATCTCAAATTCTTTCTTCATTGCTAATTTAAATGTGTCTACAGACAAATTTTCAGTGAAAATTAAATCATCAACATACAAACACAATCAAAATCTGACCTTCTTTGTTCATTTTTGTGTACAATGTAGGCTCACTATTGCTTCTGTTGAATCCATTGTTTGTCATGTATGAATCAATCCTGCTATACCATGCTCTTGGTGCTTGCTTGAGACCATAGAGGGCCTTCTTAAATTTGTAGACTTTTTCTTCATGTCCATGCACTTCATAACCTGGTGGTTGTTTCACATACACTTCTTCATCTAGGAAACCATTCAAGAAAGCTGATTTGACATCCATTTGATATACTTTCCAATTATTTTGTGCAGTTATTGCTAAAACCATTCTAATAGTATCAAGTCTAGCAACTGAAGCAAATGTTTCATTATAATCAATTCCATGTTCTTGTGCAAAACTTTTTGCTACTAACCTTGCCTTATGCTTTTCAACCTTTCCTTCTGCATCAAATTTGGTTTTATAAACCCATTTGACTCCTATGCAATCCTTACCTTTAGGTAGACTAATTAGATCCCATGTTTGGTTTCTCTCAATGGCATTCATCTCTTCATCTATTGTTTTTATCAAATGTTCCTCATTAACTGCGTCTTCATAATACACAGGATCATGAGAGAAAAAGACAAAATTTGAACACAAATCTAACTTCTCTTCTTCTTGATCATAAATCTCATTCAAGTTTCTCATTTTTTTACCTTTAAATTTTGATCTCAAAGTGGCAAGAGTTGGATCTGATTCATCACTTGTGAATTGGGAGTAGGATGACATGCATGACCAGATGATTCACCTTGTGCTAAGCTCCTAGGTGATCTTATTGGAGTGCTTGTTCTTGCTTATGGAGAGAATTGATCACCTTGCAAATTTTGTTCTTCAGATTCTTCTTCATTTTGGGGAATTGGTGCTCTAATTGTGATGGTTTTATCAATGCTTCCATCCCATACTTCTTCTTCCTTAAATTTCGCATCTCTAATAATAATCACTTTCTTTGAAATGGGGTTATACAACTTATAAGCCTTTGATTCTTCACTATAGCCAATAAAAATGCATTTCTCACCTCTATCATCAAGTTTTCTTCTCAATTTAGATGGTATAAGAGAATATGCAATACAACTAAAAATTCTGAAATGATGTACACTGTGCTTCTTACCACTCCAAGCTACTTGTGAAATTCGATCCTTGACACTCTTTGTTGGGCTTCTATTCAGAATAGATACTGCACATGCTACTGCTTCTGCCCAATATTCACTTGACAAATGTTTGGCCTTCAACATGCTTCTAGCCATCTCCATGATTGTTTTATTCTTCCTTTTTGCTACATCATTCTACGGTGGTGTGTACCTTGTAGTCAGTTGCCTTTTAATGCCATGATATCTGCAAAAATCTTGAAATTCATTAGGCATATATTCACCTCCTCTATCTGATCTAAGTACCTTGATGTAAAGACCACTCTGCTTTTCAACCATAGCCTTGAATTTTTTAAAATTTTCAAAGACTTCAGACTTTTCTTTGAAAAAATATATCTAAGTCTTTCTGCTAAAATCATCAATGAAAGTTAGAAAATAAGAACTACCTCCAAATGATGGAGTTTGCATTGGTCCACATAAATCACTATGGACTAGCTCCACTATTACCCTTGCTCTATATGAAGCTCCTACTGGAAAGCTCTCTCTATGTTGTTTTGCCAGAATGCAACTCTCACATGAACTTCCTGGCTATTCTATTGGTGGTAATCCCTTCACCATATTTTTCTTTTGTAACAAATTCAAACCTCCAAAATGTAAATTTCCATACCTTAAATGCCATAGCCATGATTGGTCTAGATGCATGGTTTTGAAGTGGGCTTCCTCTTCTCCTTGGATGCACTGAATTTGAAGAGGGAACATCCGATTCTTGGTCATCTCCACTTTTTCTATCACCCTGTCATTTAAAAATTTGTCTAGTATTGTGAAAACATTATCCATAAAAGATACTTTGTAACCTTTATGTACTAACTGTCCAACACTATAAGATTATGCTTTAGTCTAGGTACAAAATAGATATAAGGAATAAATCTTCTTTCACCATTTTTTGCCAAAACATTTATTACTCCTTTACCCATTACATCCACTTTATTATCATTTCCTAATTTCACTTCAGATTTTAGAGAATCATCAATACTAGCAAACAATTCTTTATTCTTTGTCATATGGTTACTGCATCCACTATCTAAAAACCAAATATCTCTAGCATTTTCTTGAGCAACATGACAAGTGAGGAATAAGCTTCCAGACTTAGAATTAGATTCATTTGTGTAATTAGCATTCTGCTTGTCCACATCTCCTTGTTTCTTTCTGCAATCACTTGCATAATGTCCATATTTTTTGCAGTAATAAAATTGAATGTTAGATTTATCAAACCTCTGTGAATTTTGCTAAAAGTGATTTTTGCTTCATCCTTTATTTTTGAAGTTTTGATTATTGTTTTCACCTTGATCTGGATTGTTCCTTCCATTTCTTCCTCTTCCTCTTCCTCTGAAGTTTGACCTTCCTCTTCCTCTTCCTTTGCCAAATGATACCTAAGACTTGAAAGCATTCTCAAAAGAAGTATTGTTATTCCTATTCAATCTGGATTCATGTGTTAACAAAGATCCCATTAATTCATCTACTGATAACTGTTCCAAATCCTTGGTTTCCTCAATAGCTACAACTATTGCATCTAATTTGCTAGGTAAACTCCTAAGAATTTTTTCTATGATCTTCTGATCTGTTATTGTTTCTCCATTAGATCTAATTTGATTCACAACATTCAATACTTGACCCATAAACTGATCTATAGACTCCGAATCATTCATTTGCAAATTTTCAAAATTTCTCCTAAGAGATTGCAATTTAGCTACTTTCACCTTTGTATTGCCTTTATAGGTGGTCTCTAAGATTTTCCATGTTGAGTTGGATCTCGTTGCTACTGCAACTCTAAAAAAAATGGATTCATCAATTCCCTGTTGGATTAGGAATAAAGATTTTGCATCTTTTTTCTTATTTTCTTTAAGCTCTTCCTTTTATGCTCGAGTTAATACCTGATGGGCAGCCTCATCATGTGGTTCTACAAAGCCATTTTCTACCAAATCCCAAACATTGTGAGCAAAACAATGTTCTCATTTTAATTGCCCAAAAATCATAATTCTTACCATTGAAAATGAGAATCTAACGCTGAAAAATGTTGTTGTTTATTGCCATGTCTCAAGCTGAACTTTTCAAAAAGGACAACAACTTCTTTAAATTTCTACTCAGCGACTAATTTGTGACTCTTTGACTTCTTCTGCCAACGGCTATGCTGGCGCTCTGCCTGGGCGCTCTACAAACTGTGTACCGATTGGTCTACAAAACCACGATCTTCTCTTGCTACGGGATGTGACTCCCTTTGATATTCTCCAATCTTTGGGTTCTGATTTCCTTTCCAAGAAAGAGCAAGTCACGTTTCCGGACCAAGATAGCAATCGCAAAGCTGCATGGATTTTAAGCGTTCATGCCCAACATAGAGCCGTTAAATGTCAACACTAGGTTGTCCGTCGCCATCCTTAATGCATGCTTAATGTGGACCAGTTCCTTGAGCACGGTTACGGCTCAATCAGACTTGCAGCAAGTAGAGAGCTCTCCATTCGCAGATCGACGCACTATTGGATCCAGTGGATGATTGCGATTGGTAAGGAGGCTGACACTGAGATTTGGTTAACCCAGATCAACTATTAGATAGAATGCACCGAAACTAGCTCCAATCACTCACGAGCTTTTTCTCTTGTTTGCAATGGCTCCCTCTTTGTCTTCGGTTGGCTCTTGCACTACCCAAAATTTTGCTGCGGCTCACAAACACAGATTTCTAATGTTGGCCACGAGCTACGGCTCTGATACCAGTTTGAAGGGGAGCAAAAGAAAAATAACAAAAATAAACATGCGCAGACTCAGATTGCTACAGCAATTAATAAAAAATATTTTTTGAATTTTATTCATTCTCTATTTTAAAATCTGCAATCAGGATCTACATTAATAGAATTAAGAACAAACAAAAAAAAACTAGAAATAGACTGATGTTTAATTGAAGTTGTCCATGCAAACTGAGATAACTGAAGCAACTGATCATGCAGACTGTGTGCATGATGTAAGCTAAACATAGAGTGAAGAAATTAACCGCAGTTCTAACAGCCTAGATCTGAGTAACCTCAAATTATTATCCAAGAGTAATATACAACAATTTAATGTAAAATAACAAATATCCAGATTATATGTCAAGAAACATTTTCAGAGGAAGAGACATGCCTGTTATAAAAGGACACCATCCTTTTAGAAAAGAAGCTTGATTTCCCAGAAAGAATAAAAGTACGCTCCAGCCAGTTGTACATCTTACAATTTGCCCAAAAGGAAAACCTTTCACCAAGTTTAATATAAAACGACAAAGACAATGGTGCCTTCCAAGAATAGGGAAGTGCCTCGGTTATTAAAAATAAATTTAATTTGATGATACCACTGCAAAAACGGCTCCTTTCCTAACACCACCCTAAATGAGCTCACCGCATTCATGCTTGGAAGGTGGAGGTTGGTAAGAAGAACATCATGTGGCCTACGTTTACACTTCATCATTTATGATGACACAATTGAATACCTTCTTAACACTATAATCACTATTTCTTGCTCTCAAGTTAAAGTTTAGTGAATTTACTCACAAATCGTTGATCAAATTTATGTTTTAAAACCGCTTTGCAATACCATTTTCAACCTTGGATTACAATCATAATACCAAATATATTATATCCATCTATTATCTATTTTGGCATAACTTGATGTAACCAAAGGTATAATATGCATAAACCAATTGAAGACCTTTTATGTGGTAGTCCAATTTTATTATGCTGAGATATTATGTTCAATAATAACAAGTTATTAGTGACATTATAAATCTACTATCTTTTTTCCATCACTTAATCTTTTTGAAATTAAAACCATTAAATATTTGGTTGAGCCTCTTAACTTGTTAAATAATTTAAGATACAATTCCCACATAACCAAACTATGTTTATCCCTACTATTCAAGTATATCGTACCATCATGATTATTCAAACTATGAATTTGGTATGAGATAAAAACCTTTTAATAAATTCATATCAAGGAATATCAAGTTCACTGCTAGCCCCTCCTTATTTATCAACATCAAGGAGTTCCACTACCTTGGGAGTCAAAACACCTTTTGAAACATAAGCCCCTTTTAAAAGCATAGTTCAATCATTAGACTTGATTCATGAGTAATATTTCTAAGTAATTCAATATTCACCATATTGATTTTCATTTGCTATGCCAAATAGAATTTTACCAAACTAAACATTATAGTGGTCAATAACCCATTAGTAGGACACCTCCAAACACTATCAACTCATGCTCGACGATAAAACACTATGCAAGTTAATCACACTCTCGTGATCAAAACATCAATATGCACTAGCCCTTACTCTATGCCATAGTTGGTCTACATGGCATATTCTCTAACATGCACACACGCACGAAGGAAAATAAGGAGAGAATAGATAATGATATCTCTCAAAATCCTTGTACCGTATGGCGGGGCATGACAAATGATACAAATCATGTACAAAATGCTATATTGACATGGAAACATGTGCACTTGATCACTAATATTTGTAACATTGAAAAAATGAAAAAGGTAAACATGTGAACACAATAGTTTACCTATCAACATCATTAGATATCATACATATATAACATTGAAAATTTGAAAAAGGTAAACATGTGAACATGATAGATTACATGTCAACATCATTACATATCATGCATATATACATGATTGCATGAGTACATGTGAACATCATCGTAACATTTAACCATGCAATGTTGTGAAATACATCATTAAATGCAAAATTAACCAATAAAGTGTTATTTAAATCATAGATAAATGAAACACTTCATAGCCAACATAATTCATAAATGAAACATTAGTATTGAAATGTGATGTCCAAATAATATGTATCATTACACGTCATACATGTCATACATGCCATGTCAATATGTATATATAAAAATAATCATGTCCAAGACAATAGCTGGAAACTGATATCCATGTTCATGAAATGGCCATGGAACCTCATATCAAGGATAAAAAAGTGGAAGTGGACGGGCAATGAATGTGCGTATATGCATACGTCTCCCTCCCATGAAGACACCTACATTTCAAATTTTCAAGGTTGGAAATCTTGACCAAAAGAAATAATAACACACCATCACAAAGAATAAACCTATTGGTTTGCTAAATAATACGTGAAAATCAAACCTTCAAGAAATGGCTCATAATGCTTTGGATGGTGTCACCTCATCTCCATCCAAATCACTCATCATTTCCAGCATCATCATTGGATAAAACAATAACTTAGGGGTCTCATGCTTGTTCCGTGTCATTCCTCTACAAAGGAGCAATAAGGAATATTGGATCAATGTTGGTGAAAAATATAAGTCTAATAACAATTTCTTTGGACATAGTCATTCACTTTACATACATGAGGCACCTTGTCATGAGTAATTTCTATTTTTTAGGTCCGACAACAAATCCTTTTACCTTTCCATGAAAGGTACTCCCTCAAAGGAATGTGATCATCATCACTAGAATGGGTATGAGGGTCATCTCTCCCAATTCTAGGTGGTGATTGATGATAAAATATATAATTTAATATTATAAAAACTAAAATTAACTTAAATTTTACTTCATACAAACCATTCAAAAAATTGCATCTAACCTGAGATCCACTATTGCCTGCACCTTGCCCTTGCTCCGCCCATTATCTTTCTCATTCCATTGTCGATTGCAGGTTCTCTGACTTATGCAGGCTTTATCTTCTCTATTCCAAGTTTTCTCTTGAATCGTATGCAATCATCTGGTCATTGATAGCCTTCAATGCTATCTCATTGAGATCACATGATTGGGAGACATTCTCCCTTGCCATCCACGATCTTTGTAACCTATCTCTCTTACCGATGCTCTGGTTTTTTAAGAGTTGGTCTATTGCCCTGCATTATATTTTTATTTTTATGCATATCATTCTTTTCAGCTTCCATTTCCCATTGCTATAATACTCTATGGGCCTCCTTAGAATGGGATGCCAATCATGAGTCTTTATATGATGAGTGTTAAGTCAATCTAGTGACCAAAACGGATGACCACCATCATCACAAAATGTGTTGCATGGTCAAATAAGCAATAGTGTAAATATCACTTTGAAATACCCATATCCACAATATTATATTTACCAGCAAACTATGACTCAACAAAGAAACCATTTTAGGTTATAAGAATAAATTAACAAACTAAATAAAGGGTCCTCCAAGATAAGAAAATATTCTTACAAGGTTTAGTTCCTCATCCATATTAGATTATGAGGCATCCAAAACCTATTCAATGTCACCATCATCATCAACATCCTCATCAAGATTCTCGGACTCCACCTTGTCCTATTGTAATGGTTGACATATATATGTCAATCCAAACATATGTGGAACAAAAAACATGTATGATCATAATGAAGGAAAGAAGAATAAATATATTCAATACTCAAATTTGTGGGGACAAATTCATTATGTGGGTCATTATCACCCTCTTCACTATGGCTCCACTCTACCCCCTCTAACTAAAATACAAAAAATAACATAGAAAACAATAAGGTGTGTGAAAAGTGGTCTATTACTGAGTATTATAGGAATGCAAAAAGGACCTACAAAAAAAACATATATGAACAAAATGAATAAACAAAGATTAAGTATGCCCATTGGTTCTCGTACATCTCAAGATAGAAAGTCATTATGCAGGGCATGAACACCCTCATCGTCTTGGATCTACTCTGTCCCCTCCCGCTACAATATTAAACATGACATAATAAATCACAAATTGGATGCAAAGTTAGAAAATATTGAGTATTCCAAAAATGAAAAAGGAATATTAATTTTTTCCTAGCCAATTTAATGAGAGTCATTAAAAATACTTGTGTTGTCCTCTTATCTGCATCTATATTCGAAAAATAATTGAATGGCCACTAAGATTCCACTACGGGATATTGGCAGCCATAGAGTGGCTATCCCAACCAAACTAGTGGATGCAACATATGAAACCCTCTTAGGATATATAATCAGTGGATGGGAATGACTGAACTCAAGGCATGCCCACAATGAGAACTGACTATTGATTTATTTTTCCTAAAACAATCGATGTAAGAACTGCTAACATCAACAAATAAGGATTGAAATAATTCACAATCAAGGGTAATAGATAAAAATACATACAATCCATACGACCTCAACATATATATCTTACAAGAAATTATTTCCTTCCAAATAATCTATCATAAATCTAGATCATTGAACTTTCAAAGTATTAGTTGCCAACATACAACAATTTTCACATGGGTTAGTTTGAATTATGGTTTATAACATTGGACATTGTATATGAATTGCACAAAAAAATTAAAGTATTGGTCGTCATGACATTAAAATGCACTTCCCCCTTCAACAACATTGGGAATTAGTTATTTTACATAGCAAGATGTTATTTATGACATAACATATTTCCATATCCTACCTATTGTAGCTTGGAAATCTAGGCAGTTTTGCTTATGGCCTTTGCTCCATTGGATAATAGGTAAACTATATTGAGAATCATTAGATCCATCAAGATCACAAAAATCAAATACAAAATACCAAATAGAATCAAATATTACTTTATAAAATAAAATCAATGTGATGCAATGAAGAGAAATTGATCAAACTAAAAAAGACAGGGTATGTATAAAAACAAGTATACTTGTATATTGAAAATGGTATACTCAAATGAAAAACAGGGCTCAAGATATTAAAAATGTGAAATAATAAAATATCGAATACTAATATACTCATATACCATAAAGCTTTGGTAGGGGTTTGAAATACTCATTTACCATATACCATGCACCCTGTTCTAAAGCTTTGTTTTTCATATACTATAGACCCTGTTCTACCCTATTTTAAAGATATGTTATTAAAATTAAATAATTTTAAAATATACCATAACATTCACAAGATGAAAATAATAAGACATTAACTTTTGTCAAATTCCTTATTGACTGGTAAATTGAACTATAGAAGGAAAAATTATGAATTTATTATTTTTCTCACATATACCTTACATTAAATTTATTAAATTTGGCATTACTAACTTAAACTTAATACTAACTCTGTATTTATGCAAGGAAAAACCTTAAACCATACACAAACAAAGTTACCATACAATTAGCATATAAACACACTTTGTCCAAGAGTTTATATTAGACCAAAATATGGACAACAAAGTGTAGGGACATCCGTAGTAGGGATAAAAGGGTCCAAAATATAATTTGTTTTATAAGGTCTCAAACCTCATATCCTCATTAAGAGTGTAGTAAATTATTACACATGTTTCGGTAGGTTGTCATTAGATATGCATATTACTAACATATATATGCATGACAGATCTGAAATAAATGGCATGCTTCTCTCTAGCAGTGTACCACTTATTGTAACCTATAGCATACAAGGTGTCACTATCATATGAATAAAGGATGAAAAATGAATATCAATTACTAAGTTGGTCTGAAGTGTACTAGGCCAAGTCATACAATATAGTTGGAAAAATGAATATCATGTTATGAAAGGACTAAGGTTCCTTAAGAATCCAAACTCTTCTTGACATTAGTAATATCTATCCACATTAGATGAATCACTACAATAGAATTGACCGGAGTCTTTCACATTTCACTTTTCCCTTAGTGATTCTAGTAACCTATTGGTCTTGTAAAGTTCTAGTCTAGAAACAAACTTTGACAAGGGAAAATGTGACCTCATAAGCTTTAAGAGAAACTTACCATATGCATTTAAGATGGTGGGTGTAGGAGGATTAAGTTGTTATAAATGTAGATGCAAAATGTGATATCAGTGTGCAAGATGACATTGATAATAATAAATTGCTTCATATTATGTATATGACACCATGATGAGAGTGAAGGAGGTAAATACTATAGAATAGAAAAGGTAAATATTAAAAAAATCAAATCCAAGCCCACATCTGTCACATGTAAATGGTATATGTTAGAATTTACATGAATTCTTAAAATCCATGAGACACAGAAAGCAAATACAATGAAGAGATTTTAATAACAATGATATACAAAAATATAGACAGATGTCAGTTGTTGAAAGTGAAATAATATTCCTTGAAAACTCATGAAATAGTAGTGAACCATCTATAAATGTTGTAAATTCATGAAGGCATTTTTACAGACTATAACACAAGGTCGAGTTGTTCGAGAGAACTCAAACAATGATAATAATATATGTGGTAAGTATGAGGTGATATTGCATGGATTATGACTATTTTTTCATTGAGACATTTTGTCAAACAAATCACAAGCCTTCTCCATTGCAAACTTAGGACAAACCATGACACTAGCCGTCAAACTTCCTCCATCCACCTGTGATCGAGCTACCTCCCTCCACCTTAGATCCAATAGTGATCGAATCTTGAATGACATAGCCTTTACCCTAATTCCATGGGTTTACAATATCGACACAATGTGAAAAATGGATAATGATATAGGAAAGACGTAATATGGCCCACTTGAAATGATAAAATGAAATGGGGAAATCATGAAAAGTGGTGTGGAAGCTCTTGATTGCCATACAAGTCTCCACATCATTATGTTGCCACATTGGGTGAGTCACAGATGTTAACTATGATGGTGACCAAGCACATAGTGGTGATGTTGATGGAGATGTTTAAGTAACCTCGATGGTCACAGTGGTGGTTAGGTAAATGGTAGTCATAGTTGACAATTAGGTCATCAACTTGACAATTTAAAATGTTTAGTTGGGGCGAGCTAACATTAACACGCACATAGTTTATGCGTGTTGGTTAAGCTTTCCTCTCTATAATTTGGTATGTGATTTTATAAGCTATAGATTTCAACCAATACTATAGGGTGGCGTTGATATTTATTTCTTTATATATACTTTTTATAACATGGCATGGCTATTAACCCTTATTGCCAATAAATTTAATGGCTAGAATGGAGATTTCTTGCAATTGTTAGTAAGTTTAATGATTAGAATGAGGAGTTCTTCTAGAAGACCATGTGGATATGATAGTACAAGAGAATGGCGTAAATGTGTGAAACCTACATTGAGCCCTACAATACTGTAGCATCTATTCAAACCCAAGGGAGGAGTTTTTTTTTACATTTATCCTATCTCTCCACTCTATTCTTGTAGAGGAAACACACCAAAAGTTGAGCATGTTCCAATTATTGAATAACCCTATTGTTAGGGTGTGGTCCATTGATGAAACATATTAGTATGATTACATAATATTTTGCACCAGAAGTTGACTATTTACTATCTAGTACTTACCCAATATTTACATAATAACAATGCCATATAACCAATCATATCATAACATATAAGATTCACAACTATTAGATACCCAATGTACAATACATGTACATCTATTTATAAGTATTAGATCAACATATTATTTAATATATTTCAAATTTACTATTTTAAATCGATTCAAAATATGACTCTCTCCAATTAACGAAACAAAACATATATATTAAATGTATGTTGAATTAACTATATTAGAAATATCAAATGCTTGTGTGACACTATTTATGTTCCATATGGATGCAAAATTAGAATGCTCAACTTGGGACTTTTCTCTTAGCCTAAAATCCTAAGGTTTACAACTTTGCCTTCGAAAAAAAAGAAAAAATAAATGTATATAACAATACTCTTGATTATTTTTAAAATTTAATGTATTACAATATTTTTGTTTATTTTCAAATTTTAATGTATAACATAATACGACTTGTGGTTATTTTATTTTATTTTTTATTAGTACATGTGTAGCAGGTATCTATTGTAATTCACTGAACCATTTCTTGTATATTGGACAATGTGCATCCAATGGAAGCTAAATATTTATTTAATTTTTTGGTTTTTGAGATTAGACTTGAAATACCTTTGTTATTAAAAATAGAAACTAAATTAATTTAATGACTTCTCATTGGATAAAATAGTTTCATGTGATCATTAATCTGGAGAAATACAGAGTTTTTGTATTAAAAAATATAATTTTTCATATAGCAGGGAAAAAATATAGGGATATTGGAAAAATAATTTGTAAGGTACTGATAATAATTTATCACACATGCAGTTACTGTCAAACTATTAATTAAAAGCATTTGCATTAGTTGAGAAAATTAAGACAAAAGACAAATTTATTATTTTTTAAAGTGTCTCTATAGAAATGTTAATCCAAATATGAGAGGGTGTTTGATATTTAATAATGCATCATTCTTTCATTTATTATTCTATTTTGACTACAAATTCATATAGTAAAAGTTGTATCATTTTCAATGTGCAACAAACTAGGCAGTTTTCAATTTGAAATGTTTATGCAATTTTCTTTGGAACCAGGGTTCGAGTTGAAAAGGTATGTTAACTAAATTTTAATAATAAGAAGTTTATCAAATATATGTGTGTATAATAACGTTGATAATGGAATGATTTAAATGTAAAATGAAACAATATATATACATATATATATATATATATATATATATATATATATATATATAAATCTGGATTAATATAATATAATAGAATAGCCTTTGGAACAAAGAACTTGCAACAGTTTTGCACTGGGTATTGCATTTCTAGGTGTTGTGCGATGAGCTTAATAGATATTTTTGGTGTGGCATTTGCCCATTGACCTTTTCCTATGGGACAATTATAAAAAATAATGTGTTCATCTGCATATTAGTTGAGTCTAGATAATGAGATTAAGATTATTACATTTCTAGTTATACTTAAATATTTCTGAGTTTAGGTTAGTTTTTTTTTGTATGTTATGTTTATATTTATTTATTCACAAATTGTTTTGTTTGTTTTTTTCATTTTTGTATATATTATAATCTAATAATGATGCGGGTCAAATGTAAAATGAATCCAAAAAAAAATCTCTTTATAATATAGAAAAATTCAGGTTAATATAACAATATAATAGAACAACTTTTGGAACAAAGAACCTATAACAGTTTTGCACTGGGTATTGCAGTGCCAAGTGTTGTGCAACAAACTTAACAAATGTTTTTGGTGTGGCATTTGCCCATTGACCTTATTTTTTGGGAAAATTATTTAAAAAATGACATATGCATCTGCATATTAGTTGAGTCTAAATTTTAAGATTAAGAATATTAGATTTCTAATTATACATATAATTTTCTAAGTTTAGGTTGGTATTTTTCGTATGTTATGTTTATATTTATTTATTCACGAATTGGTTTGTTTGATTTTTACATTTTTGTATATGTGATAATGTTGATAATGGTACAGGTCAAGTGTAAAACAAATCCAAGAAAAAAACCATGTATTTATAATGTAGAAAAAATCAAGTTAGTGTAACAATATAATATAACTGCCTTTAGAACAAAAAACCTGCAACAATTTTGCATCAGGTATTGCATTGTTAGGTGTTGTGCGATGAGATTAATAGATGTTTTTGGTGCAACATTTACCCATTGACCTTTTCTTATGGGGCAATTATTAAAAAAAATAACATATGCATATGCATATTAGTTGAGTCTAGATTATGAGATTAAGATTATTAGATTTATAATTATATATAAATACTTTTGAGTTTAGGTTAGTTTTTTCTATATGTTATATTTATATTTATTTATTCATGAATTGGTTTGTTTGTTTTTTGTGTTTTTTTTTATAAAAAAAATAATAGTGGTAATGCTTGAGGAATGTTATGTTCTTATGTTGGAGACCCTTCATCTATATTGTATTTCTCAATCCATGGTTATTCTATCGATGTTTTCTTTGGGCTATTGGTTGGCTCCCATCCCTTCCTTTGACCTCCTACTAGGTCATTTTAAATCTGTCAGATTAGTGGAGGTAGCTTCAACACTTTTTAATTTATGTTTAGGGCTTAGTGCTGAGATAGAATTCAAATTTGGACATAATGTCTTTGTTGGTGGATTCGGTAGACTTTCTAAGTGGACCATTACCAGAGCCATGTAACGAAACATGTAATCAATGATGCCCTTTTGCACTTTTGTTAGTTTTTCACTTTGTGGTAGATGATGACTGTGCAAGTGTGTCATGCAAGAAGACCAAATTCAAATAGCTTTTCTAACTATGTTGACTTTTTTGCTAAGTTTTTGGTAATCTTACTCCTTTTGACATTTGGTTTTATGTATTTCAGGCATGTCTACTTGTTGGATTTTTCTTTGGTTGCTTTTTTTGGCTCTCTAAGTGGATCGAGACCATGCTCCATTTATAAATCCATGTGTCAAATGGTATACCTAGACTTATATTTTATTTCCATATGATTGAAATAGATACAATAATGCTAATTATATTAAATAAAAAATCTCTTTATATGGTTTATGTTTTTTTATACAATATTTTGTGAATAGTTGATCAGTTTTTTGTTTAAAAAAAAAGAAAAGAGGCATGAGAAAAATAATTTTTATTTTAAAAAAAAATGTAAAGGGTTTTGGTTGATGGGATGAAGACAGCTAAATGTATTTGTCGTAATCAATCTAACTAGATTTTACTAATATGTTATTGCCTTGTTCAGTTTTTGTAATATTACAAAATAAGGTATCCATGAAATGTTTTCCTTGCTTTTAAAAAATATATATATCATTAATTATTGAAACATGTAGCTTCTCTCGTGGTGGCTAACAGTTGAGGCTTTGGGCAAGTTCTAGAAAAATAAGTATCTTGTAATAACGTTCACTTGTTTTGATCATTGACAATGTAAATATAGTAGTCATTGACCAATATTTTCTATTCTTTAATGATAATGTAAATATCTTGTCAGATATATTATTTTTCCTATGGGAAGTAAAACTCGTAGAAAGTTGATGTTATTTTGAACTTGGAATTTTATTTGTCGATGGTTTAGCCTATTCTTTTTTATAGCCCAAAAAAATACATAATGATGAAAATAAAAACAAATGACATTGCATCAGATTATTCAAAAAAAATTATTTGCATGGATACATATCGATGGAAAAAAATGCAAGCATTTGCAACTATTGATGATGCTTTAAAACATGAAAATAATTTTAGAAATGCATCATTCGATTATGTTGTTGGTGATTACATTTTGATGTATTTCAAGTTTTATTGCATTTACGTTACACATCAAGAATGCTACGAACTAGGATCATTGATTGTTTTATAGATTCTTTGAACAAGGGGGATGTAAAATAAAGATACTCATATGCACACCAATTTCATCCAGATATATTATATGATTTGCATCAAATGCATAATAGAAGCACATACTTTCATCGAATGAGAGTTCCTACAAATAAACTTACAAATCAAGGTGAGGCTGGTTTTTGGGATGACATATTTTGTATTCAGTGGTTATGCAAACAATTGAACATACATGTTTTTATTTGGTCTCTGATAAAAAAAGTATCTACATTTCAATAAATAAAGTTGTATTCCATTGTAATTGATCTTATTTCATGATATAAATCTGAGCCATGGATATTTTGAACCATTGTTTTACAAAAAAAATATGCAGCCAGAACTCAATTTCTAATACAAAGTTATCAAATATTTGTAAAAATATTTCTTTGTATTAGAATGCCATTTTTCATGAAGTAGAAGCATATGTCATGTATAAAATAATTACTTTAGGCTTGAGCTATGGTGAAAGCGTATTTGATGTTATTGGTTTTTTAGTTAAACATGAGTTCAATGGTCATGCTCTTCATTGATAAATGAACCAGTCTTTTTTCAATGAAATTCTTGTGGCGAATAACAATGTAATGAATTCTTTAGGGCATTGTGAATAAGAGCTAAAAAATAAAAGATTGGAATGTTTTTTGACTGAAAAATGTACATTTCAAGAATTGAAATGCCATATCAAGAAAATAGACTTAAAGGTAATGACTTTTGTTGTTCATGAATTTCAAACATTCTACAAAGCAACATTGTTTATGGTTAGCAAGAACTAAAAACATTTCAAAAATAGTTTGCAATTGTTCTAGCCCACAAAAGACATACAACATTATCTACTTCAAGACATAAATAGTTTATATTCATTATGAGCCATTGTAAATGATTTATAGAGATCAGATTGCATATGAAATGTCGATGGATGTTTTTAGAGGGTTGTCAGGTGCCAATACTTTCAAATGTCTTGAAACAAGAAAAAGATATTTTAGACATACAAAATAATATGCAAAGGAGCGTTCTATTACAGAAATGTCCTAGCCTACAAAGAGACATCATATTTCACTATGTTGTTTAAAAAAATATATGTGACCAAAGAAAAAAATTCTGCAACAAAAACATATAATGGAAACACTAAAAAAAAAATGATGCACACAAACACTAAAAATTGTTGCGGTCTAGTGAAATGATACGTTGTTAAAAAAATCAATACTTGATATGCACACAACATAATCGTCAAAGTATCAAAATAATAAATAATTATCTAAAATCAATCAAAGACATGCCCATTCATGCTTCCATAATTTTCAAACAGTTACATTTTTAAATATATATTGTTATAGTTGACATTGACATTGTCAAAGCATTTTATTGTACTTTTTTAGATACAACATTTAAAAAAATTGCATTGAGCGAAAAAATATGTAAACAATGAAAAATATCTCTTGAAAATAAAAAATTACCGACATTTGTTGTTCCTTTCAACATTAGAAGAAATGAAAAAAATACTATTGTAAAGAAATTAAGATTTTTAGAACAAATATTGGCTACTTTGAGAATGCCATTTGCATAAATACTAGAACTTAGCTAAAAATGCTCATAATATAGCCTCACATAAATAATTATAAATGTTTCAACTGGCTTTGATCGGATCCAAAAAACATTGCTTAGAGAAATGAATGAGACATAATCAATTACAACCAAGATAAAATGCAAGCTACAATATAAAAATGCATATTTAACAGGAAATGTGAGGTCTGCATATGTCATTAAAGCATTGTCATAACTTTTTCAAGTGTCAATATATAGGCAAAGAAAAAAAGAAAAAGAAATTGTTGTCAACGTTGTGCCTATTGAGGATGATAAATATGACACATATAAAAATGAATCAAAACCTGTTACTAAATCTTTGAAGCATGCTTTTATTGAAGCATAATCGATACATGATTTTCAAGATAAGATCATTAAAAAAATTTCATCAGAAAGATTCAAACCATTAGGTATATTTGAAGACAAATTCTCAAAGGAGATGAGCTTCCCAATTTTATTCCATGGTTTTAATCATCTTTAAGATATGACAAATAAAATGTCATACCAAAAATTAACAAAGTGGGAGATTTTATAGAAATAAAAAGATATTACAACTCGCATAACTAACATATTTTTCAAATCTATTAAAATTATTACACGTTAGGTATCATCTTTTGCTGGATATGCATACATAAAGGTGAATTAAAAGAATATATATATATATATATGCCAAACATGTTCAAAACAAAGCTAGCATAGAAAAAAATTTAAAATCGCCAATAGTTTATAGAGATTTCAAAAACATTTGATTATCACCTGACTATTTGAAAAATTCAAGAAAAAATATTTTTGCAATGATTAGGCAATTGGGCCCATCGATATTTTTTTCTATTATAACTGTTGAACATTATTGGAAGATTTTGTGCCATGCATTGCAAAATTTGAGTCCTGCAACAAATTATAAACACAAATAAACAATTGAAGAAGATAACATTGACATAATGATAACAAAAAACCTTGTTCTCTGTAGTCACTAATTTAACCATAGATCTAATGCGTTCAAAAAAATGTTATTACAAAATGAACAATTATTTGGAAAGGTTTTGGATTATTTTTTTGTGACTGAATTTCAAAATAGGGGAAATGAGTATTTGTATTTCATGTTCTGGGTACAAGATGCACCTATATATGGAGATTGCTCCAATACTAAAATAGAAGATTTTGTAGACAAATACATATCTTGTGATTCAGCATTACTTGATAGTGATTTGGTTAGAATGCAAACACATATTCATAAAATCACATGCAAAAAGTATTAAAAATCTCATTGCATATTATATTTTCCATTGCCTCTAATACAAAAAACCAGAATATTAGATCCATTATATGAAACCAATGAGCTATACAAAGAGAATGCTACAATAATTTTTTCTCAACTTAAGCAAACAAAGTATAACAAAGACACAACATTACAAATGTTTTTACAAGAAACAAAATTATCTGAAATAGAATACTTACTCTCATCATGATCTTGTATTTCATGGCATATCATAATGCTAAAAAGACATACATCAGATATTTGGATAAATGTATTTATAAAAGAGTTCCCAACATTATGGTATGCTAACATAGATGCATAATTTATTCTTGATGCATATGTTGCTGCAACATATTGTTGCTCTTATATGACAAATTTTGATCGTACACTGGCAAATTCATTTTGTAAAGTGTGTGGTGAAACTACTCATAGTAATTACAACAAACTACAAACTATAAAAAATTTGAGAAATATGCTTCTACAACAACAACAAATGTCTAGTCGCTAGGCCATTCACATTGTATTGTCATTGCCTTTACATCATAATTCAAGGAAAATAAATTTCATAAACGCATCGCCATAGACAAAAAAAAAACTTACATTATAAAAAATTTAAAACTATTAGCACAAGAGCCAGACACTTCATAGGACATAATATGTGCTTCTCCTATATAAAAATATGTTTCAAGGCTAACACAATTAAAACATATATGATTGGCTAAATTTGTGACATATTACCTAGATAAATCTATAAATAACAAAAATTTAAAAAAAGCATACATCATTTGACATGTAAGATATAATATCCACATAGATCCTGAAAAGTATTTTAGAAAAAAATGATGTTTATACCTTATCATGACAATGAAGAGATACTAAAAAAAACTTCTACACGTAAAGTAATGCATATCTTGCTCATAAGACACAAATAACTAGAATTGAAACCATGTTTATTGTAAAGTCCATAACAAAGTGGGGTAATATTGACACTTCTATAGAGAATCTAGACATTTCTTTTAGATCATTATTTGTTATTGTTGGTGACAGAAAAATGATCAAATTGAGAACAATATTGATGTATATGACATATGCTATGGTTTGAATTGCATAAGAAATCACAAACTAGACAAAAATCAACATTTAAAAATGTTTCAAATAACCAAACATCCTTTTTTATTAAGTAGAGAAGAATACTTAGACTTGAAAAAATAATTGAATAAATAACAAGAAGTTATTGTCAAAGACATTGCAATTAGAAAAGTGCTAGATCCAGACAAGCTAATATATTTGTTCTTAACATTAGAAGTAGGCACATGAAAAATATTTAGTACAAAATTAATATATGAAACTTTGGAATAAATATACAATACGGAACTTTAAAGTGATCTTTTGAAAATAAAAGATCTAATTATTGTATACATTAACAAAAAAACATACAATGCAAATGGTCTAACTCCACATTCTATTTTTTAACTTTTATATACATCTACATGGATGATGCCATTAGAATTAAACACTTTGGATACATTGAGAAAACACTATCAACAATTATGTGTGCTACTTATTTATGAAATATCTTTACTAATAAGTCAAATGCTTTACAATATTGATAAAAGACTTCAACAAATAATTCATACACCCACAACCATTTGCAAACATTGACATTATATTCATCAAAAAAATTTACCAAACAGAGCCTATTTGAGATAGGTGGGTTTTTCAACAGCTATTGTTGCATGGAGAAATAATTCCATATACTTTTTGACTTGATAATTTAAAATGCTTTCAGCTCCAACAAGTCATTCGATAAATTGACTTTCAATTTATTTTCATCCTAAACCGCATCAAAACTTGTCAAAAGACAATATTAGACATTGAATACTTGAATAATTCATGCTACATATCTCCTCCTTATAACACAACATTTCTATACTTGTTTCACAAGAATGATGATATTTAAAAACACAATGCCAAAATGCTTGCATTTTTCAAGGATCAAACTTATACATTGAATGTTGTTAACAAAAAGGTGAATTTTTGTGATGAAATCATTATAAATAATCAGAATAATTACTTGCTTAACCTGATTATTTTGAAACTGAACATATTGGTGGAATTGATTAGTGAAAACTATGATATATAAGATGGATTAGTAAATGGTGTTGATGAAATTATCAATAATTATACACCTGAATAACTAAACATAATTTAGATATAATTTAATGATATTAAAATTTGGGGCATTACAACACACAAAAAATGCATAGCTTCTACAATAATCAGATTCCCAAAAATTGGAATCCAATAACAAGAATTTCAAGGAAAATGTACATTAAAAAATGAATTGCAACCATATGTGATCAGTCTTTAATACAAATAGCATGTGCTTGAATAATACATAGATCACAAAGCCTTAAAATAGATGGATTAAAATTTGATCTTGCCAGTGTCAAGCATCATGGACTTGTCTATACTGCACTTTCATGAGTAAAAAATATTAAATCATTATATCTTGTGAATAAGTTAGAACCTGAGAACTTTGTCATGTCTGATAAAGTAAATGTTGAGATGTACAGACTACAAACTTTTGCATAGTGGCTGAAAATTTTTATAAATATTCCTAAAACATATAATAGTCTCACTATTTTCTCATTGAATACATGAAGTTTGCAATTGCATCTAGAAATCACAACACATGACTATAAACTTATGAATGCAAACATTAATGTTTATAAGAAATAAGAACTATACAAATATAAAATAATTTCATTCTTACACAACACTTTGATTGTCACTTGTCAATGGACATGCATGGGATAATGTCATGCTTTAAAAAAAATATTGTATTGAGAAACAATAGGGTGTTTACTACACCAAAGAGACTATGATACATGACATATCATATTTAGATACATCGATACAAATATTTAATATATACTTAGTCCCAAACAAACCAATAAATTATGCATTGGTATTTATAGAAACAATAGCTACTAATTTGCCACTTGATAGCAATATCATACTTGTTGATGATTTCAATATTAACATGCTTCATAAAACAACATCTAGTTCTATGTACCAAGGGATATGATATATTAATGTATATGGGTTGATGGAGATGTTGACCTATGGCACACATCCCTCGTATTCGTTATATGGGTTCAATATATTAGGATAATGTAGTAACTTATGAAATTAGTGCATTGGGTAATGGTTGACCTACATTAGGATTAAGAGGTTACCCATCCATTGTTAATTAGATAGAGGTCTATATAAAGGAAATGATTATCATTTTAAAGGATGTAAGTAAGCATTGAGTCTTCTATTATAAGAGGATATTAGAGGTTTTCTACTCAAATAAACATTGGAGATTTATTCCTTTTTAAAGGAGTATTGTATGGTGTTACCCTACCTTAAGGGTGATTATTCTATTTCTACATATATTGAATATTTGGACATCTGGGTACACCTATATCTTTTGTGTTGTGTTTATCTATATTATATTTTTCATTATTTCTAAATGAGACATTGAAGAGTTATTCCTTCCTAAAGGAGTATTGTATGGTGTTGTCCTACCTTAAAGGCAATTATATTGAATATTTGAGCATTTGAGCACACCTATATCTTTTGTGTTGTGTTTATCTATATTATATTTTGTATTATTTCCAAATATTATAAGTGTGAATCATAACATCCAGATAATAACTTTTCAACATAACTCATAGACATAGTTACTCTTTGATATCAAACATGCCAATAACACATGCAGGTACTTTAATAGATCACTTTTGGACACACACACACACACACACACATATATATTCAATTTAGCATTTGTGATGCCTATTAGATAGACTATCACAAAATTTGTCTACAACTTACTATCTAATAATACAACAATAGTCACTTTGTAAATATTCAAAATGTATTCTTCTTATGCAATGGCATTGACATACGACACATATGCTTGGAAAATGGAATTTGTGACTTCCAATAATCAATAACAAATTAAAGAAAAAAATGTCCAAAAAAAAGTGATGTATATCACATTCATTATGCATAATTTTATTGTCTTTACATTTCTACACAATCAAAAGTTATTTATGCAATTGAAAAAAGCTTGCAGGAAACTGGATATGGAGCCAAGAATGTACATTACTCAAGAAATAGAAATGGCACAACAAAAGATGTTAGAATGATAGTAATTTATTTCTAGTCATCAAAAATTATTTTCCCATGCTCACAACTCGTCAGTGTCATTATTTATTGGTTAACAATGTCAGAATTAGAAGATCTTAAATCTGTTGTCATAATCCATAGGTAAAACAAAATATGGAAATATAGAAACACAGACAATAATAAACAAAAATAGACCACTTATATTAGGTATTTTTTTGTCTTTTTTTCCCTCTTGTAATCAAAATATGTTTATGGATCGTAAAAAATACTTTCAGGAAAGTGAATATGCATCCAACTAAATACAATGAGCAAGAGATAGAAATAACACAAAATAAAGTGCCAAAATTGTAATATTTTATTTCCAGTTGTGACAAGTTAGCATTTTTTGTCACTGAATTTTCTTTTCTTGCATTTTTTTCTCTTTAACAATCTCAAAATAAAAGTCCCAATAATGTTGTTGCAATGCAAATAGAAAACTAGATATGGGAGTAGAATAAAATATCAAACAATAAATAGAAGTAAAACAAAAAAAATGGTAATTTTTTGGTTTGCCCATCTTGCTATGAGGCACTATCATCCATAGAAAATAGTATTTTATTTTTTTGCATGCAATTGGCAATTTTATTTGACTTTTACAACTCAAAAAAAAAGAAAAAAAATGTCATATTATAATACAAAGTATTTGTATTCATAACTTCGACTTCAAAATTGTTACTACAGTGCAAATGTAGGGCAAAACATGATAGTTTTAATTATTGACCTCTTAACAAAAAAAGTGATAATAATTTTGAAGGTGATGTATTGGTTGTATATGGTCTTAGTTTTATAAATAATCTAAATTTGTCATCGAACGTAAAAATAGTGCATGCATACCTTGTTGAAAAATTTAATCAATTGCCAATAACTATCAATATCAATAACAAATTTTTACTACAATTTTCACCTGAAAATAGTCTCTACATCACAAAGTTTGTTATAAAAAAATAGAATTCAATATGAAAGAGGTGATGTTGAATGTTTTATTGTATTAAACATGAAGTCAACTATGGAAAACATTGTAATTATATGCAATGAATGCAGACTCACTCTAGATATCATAATACATGATCTTATACAATTAGATAGTGCATATGTTGTAATTTTATTAGTTATTGTCATAGTTGGATATCAAAAATGATACAATCAATATGAGTTTCATCTCAAAGATGATGAAACTGAAGAAGACATGGTAATTATAAATGCTAATACTAAAATATTGTACTTTTTATCTTCATCTTTTGAAATGTTATTTACTTTGAATTAACATATACATATGCATGCTCTTTTCCAAAATACTAACATTAAACAATTTCTTTGTAACTTGTGATAAATAACAAATACAAACATCTATATCATCGCCTTTAGTAAATATTGTCAACAACAAACACGATGATAATATTGTTCAAGAACATTGTCAAGAACGGCATCAAAGACACTTCCTTGCTTCATCTAGGCTAGTCCATATTTCTAGATATATATTAAATGAAAAGTATATAATAACACATTTATAAAGATTAGTAAAAACCAATATTGAGTCCAGTACCTATCCTTGACTCATTGATTTATTGACAAGAAAAATAGATTGGAAACGAACAATATAATTTGAATACTTTCAAAATATGACAATTTATGATTTTTTTTTGTAGGTTAAAGGCCTATTAAAGGCAAAAAATATTCATGCATCACCTTTCCATCCATTCTGTAATAGTTGTAACTTCGTGATCATGGCTAACATGCCTTCAACATACAATCATGTATATTTTATTAATTATCAATAGAATCAAATGTATCAATACTAGTATTCATTGTAGTGCATCATACAGACAAAGAACAAATAAATATATTACATCTTGAATCAAACACTCATGAATGAAGATCTCCTAGAACTAATTAAAATATCTTTCGATCAATATAAGTAAGACATATCAGCTTCTACATTTTTGCTATGATGATTCCAATTATATGACAGCTTCACACTTATTATAAACAATGTCATCATATCTATCAGTAAGTACTACCTACTTATTCAATTTTGGAAATCTTTGTTGAGATTGCTTTTGTAAAATAAAAAATGACAGCATAGATAAAAAATAATGCAACAAGTTTAATGCTCAAATTGAGTGCACTATCAAAATTTGTTATAAGCAACCAATATGTTGGATGTTATATGTTTGTAGTGTTTTTTTTCTTTCTTTTTTTCTTTACTTTTTTCTATCTAGACATGCTAATAGAAACTGATGATCTCCTTGCTTTTCCATTTCTCTACAGATTATTGACCAACTGAATATATAGAACATCATGTATCTTACATTTCAGACTATAGCATACATGATTGAGGGTGAAACCTCAATAAAGATGTTTCTAATTATCAAAGTGACAAGGACACCACCTTTATACATATTTGGTTACATTTGACTTAATTTTTGGTCTATAATTTTTATCATAACTTATCATGGTTTACAAACTTGGCAATAACAATTATTAATGATAGTCGGATGATGTCTAAAATAGAACTTGTATTAAATATAACTATTTTCATTAGCTTTCAAAATCTGTTCATGTATTTTTTTTGGAATTGAATGTCATAAATTACTAGATTAATTTTTTGTTGTAGTTTATGCATTTTTTTTGCTTGATCTTATTTATACCTTGGACCATGCTATGCAACTTGATTAAAACTATTTTTCTATATCATCTGCTTCTATTTATTAAATTTTGTAATCACCTCATGCTTAGATAACTAATTCATTTCTTCTTCAGTTGTCTCGACGCAATATGCTTATGCTATATTAAAATGTACATTGTATTGTTTTGAAATTACAATGATCTTTTACAACATTTCATTAGACCATGTTCATATTGCTTAAGCACTTTTTCTTTATTGATTAATTTCATGTCTTTGAATTTGTTCTGATATAAATTTTTAATATTATGAAAAACATTGGATCCATAATCATGAAACTATTTCTGCTTTGACTATGTTTTGGTTATATGTTTCTAGTGATTTTAACATTTTTTAATGATCTTAAGCAGATGCTACATTGAGAAAACTTATTTTCTGTAATTGACTAAAACTTTTTTGTTCATTTATTACATATTTTTTCTTGTGCTTGATTCAAATTTTAATAAAGTTTATATAATATTTATCTGTCAGATTTAATTATGTACTTGTATTTGAAATTTACTTGGAAACAACCAATGACATTTGACTATAGTAAAAAATGGCATACCTGAGGGGGCTAGATATTATTATCTAAGACACAACATTTAGAAAATTAAAACAACCTAGTACAAAGACTAAGATTAATTAGACAAAATAAATGACTCTAATGTTTCATGAACAAGAGCATGTGGGCACGAAAGAGTTTAATGTAAACTAATCTCCTTGTCAAGAAGTATACTAACAAATAGCTCTTTGTACCTCGAAAGGTTTAATTCATCCATTTTTTATATTAAAGATAAATATAAAATTGTTTAAGATCAACAAAAAATATTTAGTTAACATTATCATGTATGGTAAAATAGCAAAAACTTGGTAAATTCATTTTGTATCCAACTACAAAAAAAGAAGAGAACAAAATTAAGAAAAAAAGAATAATTTTGGAGGAAAATAAACACTAAGCATTTTTAACTTTCTTAAAAATTGTATTTATTGTAACCCACAAATATGTACTTATAAATGGCTTGAAATAATTTAGAGATAACCAACACAATTCAAAACATTTATGGATTAGCATACAGCTATTAAACAAAAATAATTATTTTCATATGAATTTGAATGCACCACATCCCTTCTTCTCACCATAATGCACATGCATCTGAGGGAATAAATGAAGTTGTATTAAATATATCTATTTCTATTAGCTTTGGCAATATGTTCATGTGTTTTCTTTACAAGTAAATGTTATATATGACTACACTGATTTTTTGTTATAATTTATGGATATTTTTTTTTGCTTGATCTTCTTTTTACCTTAGCCCATGTTATGGAACTTTATCAAAACTATTGTTCTATATCTTTTGCTTATGTTTATTAAATTTTTCAATCATCTCATGCTCAGATAAGTTATTGATTTCTTCTTCCATTGTCTCGATGCAATATGCTTATGCTATATTATAATGTAAAGTGCATTATTTTACAATTGCAATTCTCTTTTATAACATTTCATTAGACCATGTTCAGATTGCTTAAGCACTTTTTTTTAATTGATTAGGTTCTTGTCTTTAAATTTGTTTTGGTACAAAGTTTGAAAACTGTGAAAAACATTGAATCCATAATCATGCATTTGTTTATGCTTTGATTACATTTTGATTTCATATTTTTAGTGATCTTAACATTCTGTCATTGACCTTAAGCAAATGCTATATTTACACAACTTGGTTTCTGTAATTGAATAGAACTCTGTCATGCATTTATTTCATAGTTTTTCTTGTGCTTGATTCAAATTTTAATAAATTGTGGATAGTATGCATTTGTCTCATATAAATTAGTACTTGCATTTGAAAGTTACTTGGAAACAATCAATGACATCTGACTCAAGAAAAAAAAGGACATACATGAGGGGGATAGCGATTATTATCTAAGAAAAAATAGTTAGAAAATTGAAACAACACAATACAAAGACTAACATTAACTATACCAAGAAAATGACTCTAGAGTTTCATGAAAAATAGCATGTGGACATGAAAGAGTTCAGTATAAACTAAGCTCCTTGTCAAAAATTATATTCACAAATAGCTCTTTGCACCTTGAAAGGTTTAATTTATCCATTTTCTATATCAAGGACATGCACAAAATTATTTAAGATCTACAAAAAACATTTAATTAACATTATCATGTATAATACTATATCAAAAACTTAGTAACTTCATTTTTAACCCAAGTGCAAAAGAAGAAGAGAACAAAGATTAAGAATAGAAGAATAATTTTGGATAAAAATAAACACAAAACATTTTTAACTTTCTCAAAAACCATATGTATTGTAAGTAACAAGGATGTAGTTATAAATAGATTCAAATAATGTAGAGATATCTAACACAATTCAAAACATCTATGGATTAGCATACATCTATTGAACAAAAAATAATTATTTTCATAAGAATCTGAATGCACCCTATTCATTCTTGTCATCGTAATTCACATGCATCTGGATGATTACATGAGCTTATTTACGAACTTAACTCCAACTACATTTAAAAATTTTTTTAATTCTTGTATCTTACATCAATTTTCTTACCTTTCAAATGTCACTCCACCTTCCTCTTTTTACATAAATGTTTGACAAGTGAATAAAAGGTGTAGCATTTTTAGGATCCAAATCCAAAATGAGTGTTGGCATAAATATTACTATCTATATAATTTTATGACATTTTAAATCATCAATCAAACACATCCACATAAGCACATCATCTATCATTGGCATTTTGATGAGAAAGTTAAGATTTTTTACAACATAGTCATCACAACCAAGAAGGTCAATTATGCATACATAATGACCAATTATAAACATAATACAATAAGAGTCATGTTGATGTTGGTTTTATACACATCCTGAGAGTTCATTACGATATTTATTATAACATTTTAGGGTCACTGAATAAAATTGATCGAAGACATGAGTTACAAGGTATTGGGATTTATAACAACCTATTGGTGGAGTAGTGGTTGAGGGACAGTGAGATGGCTACGAGTGAACCTAAATATACTTATAGCGGGTGGAAGGATGATCATTTATAACTAAGGTGTGCAGGATTGTAAAAGAAACCATAAAAAGAGAGAAAATTAAAACAAAAAAGTATGGTCTGTCAAAAATCCAAACATAAAGCATTTCAAGACTAATATTTGAGCTTAAGTAGGATAAGGTATCTAGACCAATGATTATTGCAAGTTATTGTGGCACACAAAAAAATAAAATATAGTTAAAGAGTCAAAGGAAACAAAATACATTATATTCAAACATGCATAAATCAAAGGTTATCTGATATCTAGATTTTTATTACACTGATCTACAAGAGAATTATGATAAGCATGCATCATATTCTCAAATAAACTATTGCTAAAAAATGAAATATTGTATTAAAAAATAAATACTTCAAACATAATTATAGGCACTAGTATACCATAATAATGGAACATCCAAGCCATCCACAAAATTAGATAAAAATAGAGATTTTCACATCCGTAGCTCTTAAAATCTCCAACCTACCTAAAAATCACTTCATCAAACTTTATATCTATATATAGATTAGGCATTGCAATGGAATATGCAGAGGGGGGAGGTGGTAACATTACAGCAAAAGTGATTGACATACACTCAAGCTCTAGTTCTTTGATTCTGTATGAATATTGTTTAATCAAGAAAGAACTCGATTCACACTTGCAATTGTTAATTCAATGGTAATGTCATTGTAATTGACTTCGTTAATTGCATATATTTCCCTTTAGATTCAATTACTTTGTTGAATTTAATGCAGTTGGCTAATTCGTGCAAATTAATGGTTCTAATGGATTTGACTCCTTTTTTATTTTATCTTTCATATTTTGAATTTGCTTTGTGTTGCATCATCTTTTTATGAATATCATTGATATATGACTTTCCTTATTGGATCTAAATGTTTTTCCATCCTTTCTTCAATACTTGTCGACAATCTACTTCTCTTAGAAGCCTTGTCTTATTATCATCAGGCCCTTACATAGTTTTGATGACATGGTAAAAAATTTCCTCCTCACTACCTCATGGTTCTTTCTCTACCTTTTTTTATGCTTATTACTGTCTCAGACCTGTATGATGGTGATATTTTAAAAAATATCATGACCTCACTCTCCTCGAGGCTATCGTATTTCCTTTCATATTTAGATGGGATCTGAGTGAATAAGATGATGACACATGTCATCATCCTGACACTCTACTTATCTAAAAGTGTTGTACTCCTCACTTTGTTGTGTAGACTCCATGTGATTTAGATGATGACATGTGTCATAATCCTAGTGTTTCATTTTCTAGGAGACTTAGAAACTTTTTAGAATGTTTTGATGATTGTGAAACTATGGGATTGGGACATGTGGATGGTTGTGGATGCTTCACTTGGTTAGGAGTTTCATACTTTGAAACTTTGATCCTGTTAGTCTTTAGGTGAGTGATATTGTGAAAAATGCTAACATCTTGGTGCTTTGCTTACCTGGAAGACTTAAAAAACTTTACTTAGTGTTGTAATATCTACGGTTTAGAGGGTTTTCATTGCTTGGCACTAATTTTTTTGACGAAGAAAAGTTTTGAAGAACTTGCATGTCAAATATAAATAATTTCAGATAACTTACACACTTAAAAAACTTTTGAAAACCATTAATAAGTTAGATTGAGTAGAATAAATAACAAAAACTTGGATATCCAAGGCAATAGTAAATCTTATTAGCATTGATGAAGTTATTCTTAATCATAAACCCAAGCATATGAATGCTTGAGAAATCATGTCATTGTTGAGCACATGATAAACATCAATAAATTATTTGCCCACCATAGCTACTTCCTCTTAGGTTGAAATGGATCTTTACTCAAAAAAAAATTGAGAGTGGGGTATGTTGAGTACAACTATTTCTTCATGACATAATGTTGATATTAGAATTTCATAAGTTTATTAGTTTATATGTTTTTCAAAACTTTACACTTAATAATTTATTAATTATACTAAATTGGAAATAATTAATATGCATTTAAAAGCATTCCATACATCATTATAACATATCTCCATTCATTAGTCAGGTTCCAAATTTACTACTGTCTTACGAGTTATAAACTCCTAAAAGCTAATTTAGAAACCATACTATTGTTCTGAGTTTTACACACACCAGAAAACACATATGATTTAACTTCTAATGTTTTGGGATCTCAATGAAGATCAACTTCACTTTGGGGTACGAGTTATAGGTATTGGGTCTTTTAGTGACCAGTGGTGGGATATCTATGAGCAATGCAACTGCTAACCTAGTTGGTTCAGATATCGATATGGATCCTAGATCTACTTGGGTTTAATGGAATGGTGATGGATATAGATTTATCCAAAGGTTGGTAGAATTCAAATAAACCATAAAAAAGAGGGAAAGGTGAGGTAGAGAATAAGGTCTATAAAAAAAGAAAATGAATCCTTTCTAACTAGATCCAGGATAAGGACAAATGTCAAAGAACTAATGCTTGTAGACTATTGATTGAACACACAAAAGTAACATAGTGAAAAGGTATGAAGGATATAATGCAATTAGATCTGAGTTATTAACTAAAGGTTGCTCATTATCAAGACTATCGTAACATATCTTAACTTAAAGATTATAGCTAATATTGTTACAACCCCTCAAGTTATACTTAAAAAATATAGTAAATTATTTTTTTAACAATTAACTTAACATTTAATCCACATAATTAAACAACACAACATATCCAAACTAAACCTTAGAATAATACCAATTCAAATTCAAATACAGAATTCAATATAATATATCACAACATTAAATAAAATAAATACAATAGGACACAACTTATATTTATAGAACTCAATAAATTGCTACAATTAAAAACTAAGCATTTAAATGAGATACTCAACATTCCATGTTATAACATAGTCCTTGTTATAATTTAAGAGGTAGTTCAATAATCCATTTTATTAATCCTGATTAGGATGCTACATAGGGTGTTAATCAATTGTAATTATTAAACAGAACAAATATTAATAATACACAAATAATTCATCTTTTTTTACACATAAGAAAAATAATTACAGAATCAACTTCTTAATAATAATTGTGTGTGTTGAGAAGATACGACCCTCTTCCTCTTTATCTTGCTCTCCAATGTCTCGATCGTACCTCTCTCTCTCTCTCTCTCTCTCTCTCTCTCTCTCTCTCTCTCTCTCTCCCTTTTTTTAATTTTTCAAAGGCTTTATTTATAAATGTCAAACTCCCTCTAAATGTTGTGCCATACTAATTGCATGCTCGCCTCCCTTTTAAGTTCTCTTAATTTTTTAACCATGCATAGCATTCTTTTATTTTCTTTAATTTTTACTTTTAATAAATTGATTTTCTTAATTAATATTTAATCTCTTAATTTATTCAATAAATATCTTTATGCCACTTTACGCAAGTTATCTAAAATAATAGATTAAGTTGACCAATTTATATAAAGATATCCAAATTTATCTTTTAATAAAATCTCCTAGATGCTTTATTAAGACTAAATTTTAGATTTACATAACTCAAGCTCTTGAAGTAATAAAGGTAATTGTATATTAATAAATGGATAAATAATTTTCTAATTATTTCTAAAATAAGATAACTAAATAATTTCATGTATAAATTAATTATCTAATTTTTTGATTTATTCTCAAAAATCAAGATAAATTAATTAAAATAATTTAATGCATATTAAAAATTAAATCCACACACACAAATATAATTATAACCAATATTTATAAATTATGTACATATATCATTTAAAATCTAATGTGTGTGTGTGTAGGGTCACTAGCATTTTCCTCTGATATTCTTTCAATCATCCTGTCTATCACATCCTCTCTGATGATACTCTCCCTCATCATGGTCTGACGATAGGAGCTATCCTATATCCACCTCATAACAAGTAGGTAGTTAGTTTGAATCATCATATACCAATGATGCAAAATTAACAATTATACATCTTCAATGTACAGAATAATAAAATACAATTGTTATATCATGTATACTAAGTAATAATATCACTATCTCATATTAATATATACCAAAATGCTCAAATAAAAGAATTAATAATAAGATAATAACCATACTAATCAATAGATTAAAGATTTATAAATCATAAGATGAAATCAGGATGTGACATCTTCCCCCTAAAATCGATCATCATCTTGATGAATCTTATTCAGATAAGAATTTTGATTAATAAATAGAGTTTAATAGTATAAAAATATAGTATTTAGAATCAATCATGCTAATAAATAGAAAATTTTACTTGAAGAATTCATACTGGTTCTCCTAATTAGAATTATTATTTAGAGTATTGGTCCCACAAGACCCTACTTGGTGACATTTCTTATTATGCAAATTAGTTTTTTGAATATCACTTATGTTGTTTGGATCTATCATGACCACCCCGAGGTCTAAAATTGCAATAAAAATCCAATAATAACTCGGTAAAAGTCTTACTAACTTTCCAAAAACAAATGAGATCATCAACAAAGTCAAAATAAAGACTAGGGAGAGTTTCACAAAACCTTCCAGTCCATTTGTACATCTATCTAACTTAGAGAATCTATTTATCATTAAAAATAAAAGTATTTAGAGAACCTGACAAGGATGATGTGTATATGTTAATACTATCATTACTCTACATAGCTTTGGATAAGTATAACATGTCAATACTATCTACTCAATCGGAGCTCCAAAAAAGTATGATGATGAATAAGAACTTGAAATATATAGTATACATAATCATGGAATACAAATCCATACAGAATACCCGTCCATAGTATACATGTGTATGGCCATACAATTGAATTTGATAGGTTTCACCTGTAAAATCCAAGAATCGACAAATCCATCTATCAAATCAACTCATCTCTAATCCAAGTCAATGTGAGAATAAGATACCATCTTATCACTTAGAAACTCATGTTCTTAATTCACCACTCTTCCCTCAGGTCTCCACGACCTGACAATCTCCCAAAAATGCACAAGGTTCTATGAAACACAAATCTGTACTAACAACTCATAAAAAGCTTTAGTATATGCTAAATGATTTCAAATGTAATAACATACATACAATAAAAATCATACAAACATCCTAAGATTGTATTAAATTGCTACTAATCAGACATAATTAATATCATATTTTTCACTTAACCTATAGTTTTATATTCATAATAAAAAGATAATAATTAATCATAACATACTAAGGTTGATAATTTATACCATCCTTAGAACCTTATAATCAAGACAATGTCTCCTTGTTTGCATGAGTAGCATACAACAAGTTTAAAAAAAAGCTTGTCTCAATCTTTTTAGACTACCAAGATGTCCTACACATCTTATACCTTACTTGCTTCTGAAGAAAGCTACATAAATTACTCTTCAAAACAGTATGCTTCAAAAAGAGAATGATATTAGTTTAAATAAAGATATACAATAACATAATAATTTTAATCAACTGGAATTAATATAAATTCAATGTTGGTCACTCCTTGTGGTCAAGTACATAGATTAGATAAAATACTAACTCAATAAAGTCACAAAGTGGAAAAATAGATAACTAACATCTCATAAACAAAACTTCCTACATACCCTCATATGGTAGAAGGAAACACTACAATCCACGCTTCCAATTACTATCCACTTACTAAACTTGTAAGGTTAGTATCATAACCTACCTCCATAACCAAAAGAAAATACTAACTTTCAGATGCATCAATCTTTCTAGTCCTACAACTTTTCTCAACAAGAAGTAGAAAACACTAGCCCATGAACTCAAGAGAATAATATCAAGCTACAATTCAGAAATAATTTTTCCACCTAAGAAAACTCTAAATCAACATCTTAAAAATATGAATCTTCTCGGTAGCTTAAAATGATGTAAGAGGAGAGAGAATATAATAAATCACCTCTGAGCTAACTAAGAGGGACGACACTTCTTCTCAAGTCCAAATATATATATATATATATGCTAATCTACATAAAAAACACCTAACACAAAGGAATATCAAACAAGACATCTATGTTCAACTATAAGAGAAATTCCCACCGCACTAGGTGGTGCTACTCTAGAATGATCTTATAAGATTCTCATTTCTATGATATATATAATTAGGACACAAAACTAAATCATAATTAGCACTACATGTTTTTAAAACACTCACAACACAAAACATAAATGGTAAAGGTGATTTAATAAAGACATAATCACACTCAAGGTGTTCAATCTAATATTGAGAATATGTTAGGAAACTCTTGTTCATAACTCAAGAACTAGGCTATGCACTTTACCTACCCAAACACCTTATAAAACCATCACCAACAAGACACTCACTACACCAACCCTTTAACAATTCTAAGGGGGGTACAAATGCTCTTAGGTTACACACTTGATGTACCAAGCATACATTCTCATTTTTGATAAATAGAGACGTACAAAAATGCTAATGGAGAGTTCGAGCCACAGCTCTGATACCACATGTTACTACCCCTCAAGTTGTACTTATAAAATGTAATAATTTTCTTTTAACAATTAAATTAACATTCAATCCATAAAATTAAACAACACAACATATCCAAACTAAAACTTAAAATAATACTAATTCAAATTCAAATACAAAATGCAATATAATATATCACAACATCAAGGAAAATAAATACAATAGGGCACAGCCTATATTTATAAAACTCAGTGATTTGCTGCAATTAAAAACTAAGCATTTATATGAGATACTCAGCGTTCCAAGTTATAACGCATTTCTTGTTATAATTTAAGAGGCAGTTCAATAATCCATTTTATTAATCCTGATCAGGACGATACATAAGATGTTGATCAATTGGAAGTATTACGTAGGTCAAATATTAATAATACACAAATAATTCATCCCTTTTTATAAACAAGAAAAATAATTACATAACCAACTTCTTAAAACAATTGCTTGTGTTGAGAAGATACACCCCTCTTCCTCTTTATCCTACTCTCCAATGTCTCGATCGTACCTTTCTTCTCTCTCTCTCTCTATCTATCTATTTTTTTTAATTTTCCAATGGATTTATTTATAAAGCTCAAACTCCCTCTAAATGTTGCGCCAAACTAATTACATGCTCTCCTCCCTTTTAATTTCTCTTAATTTTTTAACCATGCATAGCATTCTTTTATTTTCTTTAATTTTTCATTTTAATAAATTAACTTTCTTAATTAATATTTAATCTCTTAATTTGTTCAATAAATATCTTTACGCCTCTTTACTCAAGTTATCTAAAATAATAGATTAAGTTGACCAATTTATATAAATATATCCAAATGTATCATTTAATACAATCTCATGCATGCTTTATTAAGACTAAGTTTTAGATTTGCATAACTCAACTCTTGAAGTAATATAGGTAATTGTTTATTAATAAATAGATAAATTGTTTTCTAATTATTTTCAAAATAGGATAACTGAATAATTTCATGTATAAACTAATTATCTAATTTCTTTATTTATTCTCAAAAATCAAGATAATAAAATTAAAAGAATTTAATGTATATTAAAAACTAAATCCACACACACAAATATAATCATAACCAATATTTATAAATTATGTATGCATATAATTTAAAATTAATGTGCGTGTATGTAGGGTCACTAGCATTTTTTTTTTATATTCTTCCAATCATCCCATCTAGCCCATCCTCTCCAATGATTCTCTCTCTCACTATGGTCTAAGGGTAGGATCTATCCTGTATCCACCTCGCAACAAGTAGGTATTTAGTCTGAGTCATCATATATCAATGATGTAAAACTAATAATTATACATCCTCAATATACATAATAATAAAATATAACTATTATATCGTGTACACTAAGTAACAATATGACTGTCCCATATGTCAAAATTCTCAAATCAAGGCAATAATAATCAGATAATAACCATACTAATTAATATATTAAAGTTATATAAGTAATAGGGTGAAATCAATATGTGACAATTATCAAAGAGCATCTTCGACTAGCTACATCTCAATCCAAAAAATTTCATCGAATGGTGTATTTACACAAACTCTAAAGGGTAACTTAGCCAAATTACTACCAAAAAAAAAGATCTATCAGTTGAATTGATACTACACACTCTAATTGATAAAACTTTACTAATCGATTACAAGCTACTTAAAACTGCTATTGCATATATCAAGAAAGATTAATTTATTGGTTAGATCAAAATGCATAAATGTTATAACATAGACTTAAAAGAGATATCCATATAACACAAATTTGTAGAACAACCTGAAGGATTTCTTATCTATATTTATTACCCTTGACTTGGCCCATTACATATATCACCTCTTGGATTCACTTGCTTTGTTTAATTGAATATAGTTGGTTAATTCTTGTAGATCAATGGCTCGAATGGCTTTGGATCCTTTTTTATTTTATCTATTCTCATATTTTTAATTTGTTTTATATTGCATCATCATTTTACAAATATTACTACCAAGTAGATTTTCTTTCTTGGCTCTGAATGCTTCGTCATATTTTCTTTGACATTTATCAACTTCTTTATTCTCCTAGAAGCATCACCTTGCCATCATCAGACCCTTACATAATTTTAGGGACACATGGAAAATTTTTGCCTCCCCACTACCTTATTCTTCTTTTTCTACCTTTCTCTATGATTATTAATATCTCAAACCCATGAGATGGTGACATTTGGTGAAATCCCATAGTCTCACCCTCTATGGGGTATCATACTTCCTTTCATATTTGCACAAGCTCTGGGTGAGTGATATGATGACATGTGTCATCATCCTAGTGCTCTTCTTGACCAAAAGTGTCATACTCCTTGATTTTCTATGCAGGCTCCAAGTGAGTGAAATGATGACATGTTCCATAATCTTGATGCTCTACTTGCCCAAAAGACTTATAAAAATTTTAGAATGCTTTAATGACCACAGGTCTGTGTGATCAAGACACATGGATGATCATTATTGTTTCACTTGGCCATGAGTTCTATACTTTGAAACTTTGATCATTTTAGTCATCAGGTGAGAGGGATTATGACACTTGATAACATTAACCATACTATTATTCTGAGTTTAACACACACCATAAAACACATACGATATAACTTCTAACATTTTGGGATCTCAATGAAGATCAAGTTCACTTTGGAGCATGATTTTCAAGTATTGGGTCTTGTAATGACCAATGGTGGAATAGCTATGAGCAACATAACTACTAAACTGGTTAGTTCATATATGGATATGGATCCTAGATCTACTTGGGTTCAATAAAATGGTGATGGAGATCGATTTATCTTAAGGTGGGCATAATTCAAATAAACCATAAAAAAGAGGGAAAGGTAAGGCATCAAAAAAGGTCTGTGAATAAAGAACATGAATTCTTTCTAACCAACTCTAGGATAAGGATAAATTCAAAAGGACTAATGTTTGTAGACTAATGCTTTAGCACACAGAACTAAAAATTATAGTGAAAAGGTTTGAGGGATACAATGCATTTAGATCTAAGTTATTAACTAAAGGTTACTTATTATCAATACTATTGTAACATATATTAACTTAAAGGTTATAACTAATACTAAAGAGCGTCTTCTAGTAGCTATGGCTCAGTTTATGAAGTTACATCAAATGGTGTCTCTACACAAACTCCAAAAGGTAACTTAGCCAACTTGCTACTAGAAAATAATATCTATTACCTTGAATTGTTACTTCACACTCCAATTGATAAAACCTTACTAATTGATTACAAGCTACTTGAAATTAGTATTTCATATATCAAAAAATATTAAGTTATTGGTTAGATCAAAATGCATCAACATTATAACACAAACTTGAAAGAGACAGTGATATAATAGACTTACAGAACAACCCAAAGGATTTGTTATCTATATTGATTTCCCTTGACTTGGTTGATTGCATATATTACCTCCTAAATTTGATTGCTTTATTTATTTGAATATAGTTGACTACTTCATGTAGATTAATGGCTCCAATGGCTTTGGATCCTTTTTTTATTTTATCAATTTTCATATTTTGAATTTGCTTTGTGATGTATCATCCTTTTTTAAATCCTACTTTCAATTGGCTTTTCCTTCTTGGATATGAGTGCTTTGTCATCCTTTCTCCAATGCTTGTCAACTTTCTGCTTCTCCTAGAAGTGTCACCTTTCTGTTTCCAGACCCTTACATATTTTTGAGGGCACATGATGAAATTTCACCTCCTCACTAGCTCATGGTTATTTCTCTACCTTATTTTATTCTTAATACTACCTCGAGCCTATGGGATGATGACAATTGTAAAAATCTCATGATCTTGCTATCCTAGGTGGTATCCTACTATGTTTCATATTTGCATAAGATCTGGGTGAGAAAAATGATGGAATGCATCATCATCCTGGTGCTTTGCTTCTCTGGAAGTGTTGTGTTCTTCCTTGTAATGTGTACTCTCTACATGAGTAAAATGATGACATATGTCATCATCTTGGCACTCTACTTATCCAAAAGACTTACAATTTTTTAAAAATATTTGATGAGCATGTGCCTATGAGATTGGGACACATGTGGATAGATATCACTACTGTTCTTGCCTGAGAGTTATGTACTTTGAAACTTTAATCCTGCCAATCATCGGGTGAGTGGGATTGTGACACTTGGCAAAGTCCTAGCACTCCACCTATTTGAAAAGTTCTTTTCAAAAATTTCTAAGTACTCAAATAGTACGTAGATTAGTGGGTTGTCACTGGATGGCATTGATTTCTTTAAAGATCAAAGTATATAATAAATCGCCAAGACAAAAATACTTACGGATGTAGAAAGTAGTAAAAGCCCAAGAGATCCAATTTAATGCAGAAAATCAGATGGGCAAATGTTCCAAGGAACTTGTGTGCTAAACAAAATTTTTGAATAAAAGTGTCAAACATAGGAATGATGGGAACAACCTCGGATAACATGCACACTTAGCAAACTTCTGAAAACCATTAATACGCTAGCCTGAGTAGAATAAACAACAAAAACTTGGATAGTTAGGGCAATGGAAGATCTTATTAGCATTAAGACAACTATTCTTAACCAGAAACCTGGGCATAAGAATACTTGTGAAATATTATCATTGTTAAGCACACAACAAACATCAATAAATAATTCACCCACCATAGCTAGTTTTTTAAGGCTAAAATGGGCCCCTACTCGAAATATTTTTGAGAATTGGGTATGTTGAGTGAAACACATACTTATTATACAAATTCAATTATTGGTTCAAGTCTTTGATCTATTTTAGTGATTTAGTTTCCACACTTTGTTAAACTATTAATAATTTATTGGAAATTTGATGTGCCTAGTGTATTCATTGTTGTAAAGTTTTTTATTTTTGCATTTAAATTTTTAGTTATAGGTTTGACTTGTTTATGGCTATCTACCTTTTGCTCATTATAACTTTTAGATTTATAATTGTAAAATTTATTTTATAGAATATCTTGTACTTGTGAAAAGCACATATTTTAAATTTCTTAATAGTTAAACCATATTTATTTTGGAGATTTGACTAGTGTGCAGAGATACACACAAAATAGTCTACTAAACCCCTAGGTTCACGCATTATGAATAAATGGATAATAACTAAATTCATCAAGTTTAAATTGCATCAGAGAATCCCTATGCAATATCATTATGAATAAATTAATGATAATTAAATTTTACACCTTCAAATTAATCACATTAATAAAATATCATCACACATGTTATAATAATATAACTTAATAAGAAAATAAGGTTGTTGATGCCTTGAAAAATATTGGAATCAACTAACCTATGGACATTATCATTGATAATCATAGTTAGGGTTCACACAAGAGGAATAAAATCCCACTCTAAGTGTGCTTGGATCCCTCTATAGGCATACCACATAAGCATTCCATATGCACTCAGTTGTAGCCCAGGTCACATGCGTCCTCTAACAAAACTTTCTGACACTTCCATGAAATCTATCAATTCATTTCTTTGTTCTATCATTTCATATATGTTTACTCAAAAAAAAAATTAAAACCTAAATATATCATTAAATATATTTTTGAAATATGTATTAATCATGACTGCAAGACATAATTTATCATGTGGGTTTTAGCAAAGGAGGGTGCAGAGCTTCTCTCATGTGCACAAAGTGGATAAAAATGCCTATTAACATCACATTATTCAGGGTATTTTATACCCTAAATAATGATCATGTGAAGAGTCTAAGTGGTGCTTGGGTGACACAATTGGGCATTGATATTACCAACATTCTTTAATTTTTTCTTTCTTTCCCTTCACTACTATCATATTTGTTGCTATAGTTGGTTTGTGTGTATTTATTTCCTTCAAGAGGTAGATTTATTTAATGATTTAAATTTAACTCTTCATTATTATCATCAGATGTTGTTTTTTAAGCTTTTTAGGTTCTGGTCAGAGTTTCATGGAGTCTATTGTGCAAGAAGTCTTGGCATATCCTTTGGTTGTGGGCTCCTGCAAAACAAGAGAAATGGCTTTCATTGGCAGGGTCTTATGGGGTCTTTTGTAGAATAATTTTTGGATTCATTATGAAGAAGCCTTTAGTGTATCCTTTCTGTTATTTGGGATAAATTCCTTTGTTCTAGTAGGATGATCAAATCTAATTTGACATCTACCTCTATATTTACTAGTAACATCATGTTCCTTGTCTCTGACAAGGATGGCATGAAATATTTGGTTGAATTATTTATTAATTCAGATTTAAAGGTAGGCCTGGATGAAACTATGGTGGATTTTGATGGTGGGTAGGAGGAACCTACCCTTCTTTGGTAAATACAAGTTTGATTTTGTGTCAATGGTGACATTCAGGGAGTTGGAAAGGAAATTCTCTCTCCCTCATAGTTACATTAAGTCTCTGATATTTGAGGTAAGGGAAAATAGATTGTTTGGTTTATGGTTTCACCCTACACCTTTATAGTAAGCTTTGTTACCTTTGCCTACTTTATAATCTATGTAATTTGTTTGCCTCTGGATAGAGAATTGAGGTGGTCAAATTATTGGCCATGCTAGTGTTTCATGGGATTGTCATTTCTCTTCCATGGCTAGTCAAACAGCCTCAAGTGGTAGTTTCTAGATTTTTGAAGGAATGTTTGGCTTTAGGCAAATGAAAGTCTGAGTAGTTGGGATCTATATGTGGATCATTGGTTCTAGGTTCTTATGTGGTGGCTACTGGTTTGGCTTCTATGAAGCATTGTTTGGTAGTTGGGAATTGTTCTAGGCTTGGGTCTCATGGAAAGTTCACTTAAATTATCTAAATTGATTAGCTTTGTAACAGGTTTTTTGATATGGTATGTGAGTTTTGTTTTTGTGCCTTGGTGGTGAACCTAAAGTTTAAGTATGTATAGTTTTCTAGTTTTATGTAACTCAGTCGGTCTTTTGGATAACAAATTAAAGTCTTTTTGTGACTGTTTTTTTGGTATGTATTCTCATTTTTTATTGGGCAAGGGTCCCGTAAATCTAGTATCCATAAAAAAAATATAACTTAGTTATTCCAAATCTAGTAACAGGGAAAACATAAAGATTAAAATTGTTATAAAAATATAATTAATTAATTATTTTAAATCTAAAAATAGGGAAAAGATGTGGTTTTAAATGTGGTTTAATTGTGTTTTCTTGAATTTGAACCTTTGGATATATATAAATTATGTCACAATTATGACCCATAAATTTAAAATTGATAAATATATGGATCATCTATGGTGTGTATCGAATAAGTGAAAAGCAAGTACTTACATAGCTCATTGTTGAACCTCACAAAAAGATGGAGACTACTGAATGTGGATAAATGCATTAAAATATGTTTAATTTAGATTAATAATTGACAATTAGCCAAATACACTATTACATTAATAAAACATCACTACCCATGAATGATATATGAATTGAGTTTAATTAATTATTCAAATACAGTAATTGATCTAATATCATCTAATCGAATTGACATTTGCAAAGCAAGATGACTAGACATTGATGATGTAGGTAATATCCATTTAT